>ML677449.1:61915-314704 GCA_007922305.1 Dermatemys mawii | reverse complement strand
TGTGTGTGTGTGTGTGTGTGTGTGTGTGTGTGTGTGTGTGTGTGTGTTTTATATATGCACACACAGATATATATATGCACATACACATAAAATATTTCCAAAATAAAACACTCCCGTGCACACACCTCATCTCATGGGGAGAGGATGGGAAACCATGTGATGGATGATAGTCCCATTGCTGAATGCCCTGCTGGAAAGCACTCAGATATTATGGTATGAGAATGGAATAGAGCAGGGGAGGCCAACCTCAGCCTGAGAAGGAGCCAGAATTTACCAGTGTACTTTGCCGAAGAGCCATAGCAATAGACCAGCAGCCCCCGCAACAGCTCTTCGCCCTGCCGCTCCCAGTGCCTCCTGCCCACCGGGAGCCTGGCCAATCAGCACTTCCCCTTCCCTTGCTGCACCTCCAGATCAGTTGTTTCATGGCATGCAGGAGGCTGGGGAGGGGGAGGAGCGAGGGCATGACAGGCTCAGGGGAGGGGAAGGGCCTGTGGCAGAACCAGGGGTTGAGCAGTGAGCACCCCGCCCCCCGTCCCATTGGAAAGTTGTTGCCTCTAGCTCCAGCCCCAGAGTCGGTGCCTGTACAAGGAGCTGCATATTAATCTCTGAAGAGCCGCATGTGACTCTGGAGCCACAGGTTGGCCACCCCTGGAACAGAGCCTTGCATTGCTCTGCTGTCAGCAACTATCTGTGAAACCCTCTGAGAAAGCATGCCTCTCATCCTCCTCTGGTAAACTGGTGTACATGAGGTCTGACAACCACCGCCTCTAGCAGCTACTCTGTTAGCTCAATTGGCCGAGGGTGCACGGACCACCTGAATTCTGGCATTTCCAAGACGTTGAGTGTTTAACTTTGACAATTTAATGTTCTTTTAATGCAGTTTTGTGAGTAATACAATATATGTAATACAATGCAGACAGCATCTAAACGATAGCTCAGAAAGTAAGTGTGACTTGCCTCCTTTCATCTCACTGGAGCATTAACCCTGACACCTAATGATGATATTTCAAAGCCCATCATCAAATTAACTAATTCAATATTGATCAAAGCACGAAAGAACAAAAGGAATGATCATGTTGGGCTTGACCCAAAATCCATTAAAGTAAGTGGAAAGACTCCCATTGTCTTCTGTGGACCCTGGGATATCAAGACCGGCACAGTCGCCGGTGAGCTGCATTCAAATTTTCACATATTATTTTAGCTTCACCTCTGAGGCCTGGTCCTCACTATGACTTAAAGTCGACTTTAGCGACATTAAGTCGACATAAACGTGCACCCATCCTCACACAGCCGCCATTTCCATCCAATTAAAGGGCCCTTAAAATCGATTTCTGTACTCCTCCCTGATGAGAGGAGTAGCACTGAAATCGACCTCTCTGGGTCGACTGTGGCTTAGTGAGGTAGACTTTATTGGCCTCTGGGAGCTGTCCCACAGTGCTCCATTGTGACTGCTCTGGACAGCACTCTCAACTCGCTGCTCTGGCCAGGTAGACAGGAAAAGCCCCGGTAACATTTGCAGGAAAAGCCCCAGGAACATTTGCAGGAAAAGGCCCAGGAACATTTGCAGACAGGAAGTTTCAGAACTTTGCAGACATTTGCAGGAAAAGCCCCAGGAACATTTGCAGACAGGAACTTTCAGAACTTTGCAGACATTTGCAGGAAAAGCCCCGGGAACTTTCAGAACTTTGCAGACAGGAAAAACCCCAGGAACATTTGCAGTTGCTTTCACAGTGGGAGGGGCAGGGTGGGGGGTTAGGGAACGGAGAAAGCTACCCCCAGTGCACCGCTCCAAATGGTTCCTGCTGGGGACTTCGGGAACTGTGGGATAGCTACCCACAGTGCACCACTCCCTATGTTGACGTTTTCCACAGTACTGTGGAGGAACGCTGCCGACTGCTGTGTTTTGTGGGGACGCACAAAATTGACCTTATACAGTCTGCTTTGAAAAATCGACTGCAAGATAATCGACCTAAGTTTGTAGTGAAGACATACCCTGAGTGAGTGATGCACGATAGCGGGAAGAACAGAATAGTGGGGAGAACCAATTCCCCAGCTAAACTGACTCCTACATCCATGACCTGAGAAAAGAGGGAGAAGAGAAAAACCTTTATTTCATTCATATTCACTCCAGGTAGGATGCTAAAAAAGAATTGGAGTACTTATGGCACTTAGAGACTAACAAGGTTAGTCTCTAAGGTGCCAAAAGTACTCCTGTTCCTTTTGCAGACACAGACTAACACGGCTACTACTCGGAAACCTAAAAAAATATATTTCACACTTACAGTGAATCTCTAATTAAATAATAAGAATGGATTTGGAACATTCCTCTCCTCTTTATTGTTTTTTCCCCATATGTTCTCCTTTCGCCTGTAATGGGGGCAAAGCTAATAGACCAACTAGTTAGAAAATTAAAAATCGAAGATAGCACAGTAGATCACAATGTATGGGATTATGGGCACCAGTGATCGTTCAGTTTAGATTCACCTTCATTTTACTTACACACCTAGATGCACTTTACTCTCCCAGTGTCTGTTACTCCACACTGACACTATAATAGTAACTGGCCGAGGTTTTCAGGACAGTTTAGGGGATTGAGACACATAACTCCCATTCATTTCAATCCAATGGAAGTTTATGCCCCCACATCCTATATCGAAATCTATAACCCGTAAAGGTTCTTTTTCATGCACAAAACGCAACCTTATTCCTGCTGCTGTGCCTGTGATTTCACAGTGCAGGATCCAAGAAAGAAAGTTCAGAACTAGAACTGCTGAATCATGAATCGGAGAGCAGCCAGAGAAGTTCATTCAGGTTGCAGAAACGCAGCCCCAGATCATGGCTTTGCTTCTTCCTCCGGCTCTGTGGCTCTCTCCTGCGGTAGAAAGGGATCTAAATGGCTCTTTCAGGCTGCAGTCCAGTGTCTCAGCGGTGAAGCAACCCTCCAGCTCCTTTGCTGGGAGGGACCAGGGAGTGTGTGTGTGTGTGTTATGGAGCAGCAGAAGCAGCACTTGTCCTGTAATCGATTGCCGAGTGTGCTGAGCAGCCCAGCCGGCGCGGAGACACCCTCCCAGCTCCATGCCTGCCTCTCTCCCCGGCTCAGGGTGGCTCGGAGAGCGGCTGCCTGGGCGAGATGTGGGATGTGTGTGCGCGCGTGTGTGTGTGTCTTTGCCGGATCGGTTTCTCGGGGTTTGACCAGCTATCCCAGGCTAACCCTGCTCTCTGAAGATGGAGGAAGTAAAAACAGGATTACCCTTAGCCACAGATCCACTGCTTACAGTTTCCATAGCCAGCTGCAGTGCCCAAACACACAAGCCTTAGGCACAGAAAGCAAAGGGAGAGGAGACACTAATAAAAACACAACACACAAGGGTGATGGAAGTGAGGTACTGCATGCACTGCTGAGGTAAATCTTCGCTGGGCATTTTGTTTTTCATGGGGGGTGGGGGAAGGACAGAGCTCTGGTTTATTTGTGTTACGGCTCATAGAAATCTCTCCGGGTGACTGTCTCTTTTTTGGCACAGGGGTGGGGGCTGCCTCCAGGTAAAGTGTAATTATGTAGCATCTCTCGCGCCGTGATGGGATCAAATGACTTGTTGCTGTTAACCAGTCATCATCATCATAATTAATAATAATCAGTCGGTCTGTATCTGTGTGTTTGGAGGAGTGGGAGGATTCCTAGTATTGGTGGTGGTAGGTGTAGCACAGTGGCTGGCTCTAAGGGGTAGGATTGGCAAAGGGGGGAGGGGGCTTTCGACCACTAAAATTCTGTTTTCTGGGATGTTAATCGATTAATCAGTTCTCAGCGCTGGAAACGGTGACCACAAGGGTTTGAATGGCAATTGGCAACAGCTTCCTCTTCTGGCTGCAGCTACCTGGGAGAAGGCGATCTAGATCCCCCTTTTTAGGATTGTTCCTGGCATGGCACACGCGATATTGAATGAGGCAGGACTTAAATTACTTTGACAGGTTGTGCTCCGGGCGGGGAGAGGCAGAGATGAAATTAAGATCTCTTCATTTTGCCAAGGGCCAAAAACGATCCTGTGAAGTTGGCCTAGGGTTCTTGCTCTGTGTGGGTGGGTTTTTATTTTTTTAACTTCTCTGTTCCTCCCTCCCTTCTCCAAGTCCCCCCTTTCTTCCTCTCCGGTTTTCTTGTCGTTTCTTAAGGAACCGGTGGATCAAGTTTTTCTCTCTCCTGGTTAATCGCATTGCTGTAACCTCTTTCCCCCTCTCCCTCCCTCTCTTTTTGTTCTTCATCTTTCCTGAAAGTATGTGCCATTCCTGAGTGAGTTTCTCAACACGACCATCCCAAGGGAGGGAGACTTGGCTCATTGTTTTTTTTTCTGTTCAGTTTCCCCACCGATCCCTTTGGCTCTGAATGTTCAGCTTGTAAGTTTCAGGGGACGGAGGGGGCGGGGGAGAGGGGAGTTTATTTATTTTTTGGTTAACTTTTCCCATCTCGCTCTCTCTTCAATACGACCCTAACTCTCTCTCCATTCATGGTGGTGGGCAGGAGGGGGATAGCAGTGGGGATTTGCCATTACACCTGGACATGGTGATCAAACTGTCTTGTTTCTTTATTTCAAATAATCCAAGAACATTTTCTTGTCTGTATATTTCATTCCTTCCCCCTCCACCCTTCCCGGCCTTTCCTTTCTTTCCTTCCATCTCATTGGCTAGGATGATCTTCTTTCCCTGTCGCTTCTGACGTGTTCTCCGCCCCCCTCCTCATTCTCCCCTCCCCCCCATGTCTATCTATCTACCTGTACCAGGGGAAAGATAAGGTAACATTGAAAGGGCTTGAGGAAGCTGCTTGTCTGTTTTTTTTTTGTTGTTTTTTAAAGTGGTCTCTAAAACTTGTTACAATCGTGTAAAAATCAGTAATGGAAAGAGACTGATAGCAGCTCTCCAGTTTGAAATGTAAGTGTTATGTGTTCTGAGTGCCTTGGGAATTTGATCTGCCTTATGCCAGAGAGGAACACAGAGAAAAGTTGTTGGGGTTTTTTTTAGGGGAGGGAGTAGGGCAGAGGGAAGTGGTTTTGGAGACAAGAAGTGAAGCTGCCTGTTTTCCAGTAAGTAATGGAGAAATTCCAGGAGCCAGGGCTAAATATACTTGGCGATCAATACAGAAATGGCTCATTGTGAATAATTTAGCTGCTTGGTGCAGTGAGAGTTTTGAAACTAAAGGCAAAAAAGGGGCTGTAGGTGGAGAGAGGAAATAAAATTCTCCTCTGATCATGTCAGTTTCTTAACTTTTCCACTTAAAAGACTATAGTTACCATTATTGATTCCTTCCCCTGCTCCTCTCTCTTTCTCCCTCTTTTAATCCAATGAAAGCTAGGGGGTGTCATCCTATACAGTTACTTGAGTTTCTGGAAAGTAATAGCTTGTTCTATGTCAGCAAAGTGCTTCCAGAAACTTTGAGACTGGCACACACCATGCCAAAATGCATGCTCTAGAAATATTAAATATGACATGCAGCCCACAGTATAATAGATAGGTAGGGTTACAAGGAACAGGTGCGTGTACAGATGTCTGGGTGGGTGGGTGAGTGAGGGTGTTAGATGGCCTACTGAAGACAAAAGATTGTAATATGGACACTGAAGGGTTTTGTTTTAGTCAGACCATGATGAGCCATCATGGAATAAGTGTGAAAAGATTCTGTCTTTATAGTATCAACATCTTGGAAGCCAGCTTGAGGCTGTGAGAACTGATCACTGATAAAGCATTAAAATCCCAGTTAAAACATACTTGGTCTAACTGAAACCTCAAAAAAAAAAAATCATTAAAGCAGGTGGAACTGTAATTAAAATCAAATTATAGTCTCAACACAGCTCATCAAGATGCAAACTTACCTTTTCTACCCCCATGTGCAGCAGCTTTCGATCATTTGCCAAAAGAGTTCAGTGACTTACCAGTGCATGGCGTGTGCTCATTTGCATGTTTCTTAGGTGCTGGTTGCAGCAGCAGCCGCAAAAGAGGCAACTACTAATGGCTTTAAGCAAGTTTAAGCATTTAATGGCTGATACTGGCAGGCATCTTTGAGGGTGTATTCTTTTGCCTTGTAGCACTGCACTTTGACTATGGAAGCAGAGGCTACTGATGGATATATAACATGTAAGTACTTTCATTTAATGTTGTTGGTTTACTTGTGAAATCTCCTTTGCTTTCCTTTTTACAGTAAGTGTTATAAGTCTCTCCCCCCCTGAAAACTCTTAACTTTCATTTGTGCTGTTATTAAACTCCATATTGTAAGAGAATGCTGGCGAGCTACCATTTAACACTAAACTTCAGTGATTATTTTAAAAACCCCAGTATATTATATACTTAAATATTTTCATAAGAGAGCAATATTTATTTTATATAAAACAAAAATGAGAAACAGGACAGAAACTAAATCATTTTTTACCACAAGGCTTTTTAGTAATATGCATTGCTCCCCTCTTGTCCATTAGGGGAAAATACTTAACTTTGTTGAACTATAGCTTAATGGCCAGCAACATGAAAACCATGAATCAAAATTGAAGTGGTAGGTCCAGTTCAGTCTCTAGTCTGTTAGCACCACAGTATGTAGAAATGGGCAAGTAATTCTAAGTTCTGTTCATGCAAAGCAGCCAGAGCAAGATTTTTCACATGTAGTTTTTATAATCTGTGGGGATTAGAGGGAACTTTTTTTTTATTCTAAAAGAAAAAATATTCAAGTTTGTGGCCACTAGGAAGCCAGTTTTAGTTGATGGTGGAGGAGTCAATTAAAATTGGAAGGTGGGTAGATAGAAAAGAAGTTAGCAAATCTGAATGCTGTATAATTGGATAATTTTATGGAGCCATGGGACAGAAACCTAAGTGTTTTATTTTGTGAAAACAGGTGACAATGAGCTTTCGCCCGAAAGGGAGCATTCCAACATGGCTATTGACCTCACTTCAAGCACACCCAATGGGCAGCATACCTCACCGAGTCACATGACAAGCAGTAAGCCTTCTTTTTGTGTATTTCTCTGTAGCAGCATATTTGGTTTAGTTTAATCTGTGGGGTCTTCATCTTGCTCACTAGTCTAAAGCCACTGCTGTAGATTTTGCTCACAAAAGAAGAAAAGGACGGGACAGCTTTGGTTTTGTGCATGTTAGTGTCTCTTCTAAAAATGAGTCTGATTACTAGTCTGAAGTATCCCAAGGTGGCATTTGAGAACTGGTCCTTACCTGTACCAGGTAGGAAATGCTAGGTTTTACTAGCCCTTTGTTTTGACAGGTTTTGAGATCCAAACAGCTTTTTAGCAGGATTCCAAAAAGCAGTCTGAAATAGCTTTATCTAAAAAGCCAACAAGCTTTTATCTAAAGTTACACTATGCAGGCTTGATGGCAGGATATATTTTACTGTTCTGAATGGAAACTTCAGCATCCTGTTCATTACCTTAGCTTTGGTTTGAAAATTTCAGAAAATGGCCAGAATAAATTGGTAATTTATGGAACTCTTTCACCAGTTGAGCCTTTAACAAATTGAAAGGGTTTTGTTTTAGAATGGCAAAAGGAAACTGAGAAAGTGCAGAGGGATCTGTGAGTCTAACACTAAGAGTCATGCGTACTTAATATTTTTGATGATGGATTTTTTCACCCTTAAATGAAACACTTTTCAGCTATATTTTGGACCTTATACAGACTTTTATCTTAACATAGATTGTTTTACTGTTGATTATAATGTTTTATCAAGATACTTATCATGAAGTGCTTTATTATTTGTATTCAAAAGTAATTTAAAATGTGTCATTTCCAATATACTTTGTGTGTGTTGTTTTTTTTGTGATACTCTTTTTCTCTCTCTCTCTCTCTTCCGTGTGTGTGAGTATATACAGTAAAAAAAAAAGTTGTACATTTCTCCAAATATTCTGGAAGAAAAATAAGGCATTAAGAATTAATTTGTTTTCAGTAATAAGTATATTATCTTCAAAGCCTTTCTTACTGAGAGGAAAGTGTTACTTTTCCTTAGCAATTTCTCTTTACCGCCTGCAAATTACAAGTAAAATACAGATTTTATGAGCCTTTAAACCTGAAGGTTATTATGAAGATCTCCAATTGTATATATGTTGTTAGAGAATGTGATTGCTAACACTCTGGGATGAATTTTATATGACACCCTGTCCTAATTCAGCAGCTTTAGACAATTCCAATCCTGCTCCATTGGGATTCTGTTATTTTTTTATTATTATTATTAGCTTATAAAAGTTTTACTACTCTCTCCATTTTTCTTTGTTTACATTTTTATTAATGGGAAAGTTTCGTCAGAAAAAGGTTTAAAACAGTGGGGTTTTTTCTTTATCATCTAGAATAAAAAGCAGGGTCTAATTAATGAGTAATGTTGTCTGCTGAGTTCATCTGAAAACATTTTAGCATCTAATTTCACTGTGCAATGATTTGCAATGATTATTCCTTTTTAATCTCATTCATGCCTGCAACATGCATGTTCCGCGTTCAGCATATGCATATGGCTCCTGGGAAATTCCTGAATATTTAATCTTGCACGTATGTCAATAACTTTTGCTGCTGTTGGCCTGCTTTAAGGATATGTCACTGTGAACAAATGTTGGGCTCTATCCAGGGTTCTGGAGGTAGGCAAAATTTGATTTGGGAGGCAGGACTTTTCCCTGTGTGATTGGAACCTTGGACTACTACCCCCTCTTTTTCATATAGAATTCTTCTTCTTTGCATTACAAAATTAGATTTTCTTCTGACCAAACCTCAAAATGTTTTAGAGCGAGGAGCTTTATCCCATGTCAAAAACATCAAAGATGTCGATTAGAGGCTGTCAGGCTTTTGTTGCAGTTGGCTTGGTTAACTTACATGTAGGGCCAAATCTTCAACCCAGTGGATACAGGGCAAAGAACGAGGCTGTGCATTGGGGTCCGCGATATGTTCCACAGCCAGAGAGCTTAAGTAGCCCGTGGGCCTCTACGTTCTCCCTCTAGAGGGAGGAGGATGGCTATTGGAAACTGCTACATTGTGGATTTTCTTGCCTCTCAAAATTCCTGCGGCTGGGATGCAAACAAATCCCATGAAGGTAGGCTCCATAGTAGGTAGGTAGGGAGGACGGGTACTCTGTGTGCCCAGACCTTGGGTTTGATTAGAAGTCACTGGAAGGACCTTGGTACACTGCTGGCCTGCCAGTTGACCTTGGTACAAAGTACGTGTAATTCTGATTTGATAGTGTTTTGCACTACGCTTGCACTGGTGTAAGTGCTGACACAAGGGACTGGGCAGTGCTGTATTGGGGCGCTTGTCTTCAGTGGGAGGTATTTTGGGCCCCCAAATCCTCCCCTCCCAGATTTACCCACTGATCCCCCAAAGAAGTGGAACCTGCATTAGTTCTTGTAGGTCCACGGTGGTGAAGGTCAGGATTAGGTCCTCAGTCCTGTGTTGGACTGGATCGTTTTGAGCTACAGCTCTTATTTCAGCCATGTCCAGTTTAAACGAAGATGAAACCATGATCAGGCATTCTTTTTGGCTGTTTTATGTACAGCAAAGTGCATAGAGCAGACGGGAGAGTGCAAGACCTGCTTCTGAAACAATCAAGCAGTTCTCACTCAACAGGAGTAAAATGATGCGCTTGGTGTAGAGTTCTTCATATATATTAGCCTGTGGCAATTCCATTTTAGTAAGACTTTTGGCCAGGCCGCTGCTGTTTTCACGTTCTGTTCCAAAAGGTTGCAAGTTAAATATTTTGGCTCATGTTGAAGAGACATCTATTGCTTCCTTACCATAGTGTCACTTTACGATATCAAAGTTACATGCATAGGTTACAGAGGGGACAGAGACCCACTTTTCTTCCAAATGAGATGATCCTAAAAGATAAATCAGAGTAGATTGCCTGTCCTAGGTAAGTAATGATGTTATGGCTACCTTACAATATGCATCTCCCTTTAGGAAAGTACTAGATGGATATTGGCAAGTACTCACATAATTCTAAGTAACTGATTGGAAGTAGCCAGTTGAATCTGCAGACTGTTTCCTCCCAACTCCAGTTCAAGAAATGCTGTATCCAGTAGCATGCTTATATTGAACTACGTGTTTACACTGGCCCAAATCTGGAAGTCCTCATTCACCGGTTACTCAGTCCTTACATGGGTACTCTCACAACTGCTTTGATCATGTATGAACTTGATGTGCATAGATGCCGGTGCTTGACAGAGCCCCACTGACTGACCTCAATACCACCCATCCAAAGTTCATTGCAGAACAGGGACCGAAGACCCTGATCCAAAGCCCATTTAAGTCAGTGGAAGTCTTTCCATTGACTTTGGTGAACTTTGAATTGGAAATAAAATTGGCAGGGACTTGTCAAAACTGAACAAGAGTCTCAGGAGAGGAACCAGTGCACTAATGTAAAAGCAGATGAAGCAGACAAATAAAGCAATTTTAAAAAGAAACAGAACAATTCCGGTGTTTGTCCACACTGCATTCTTGCTATAGAATTTGTTTGAGAGGAAACACTGAGTCCAGGTTACACTGGACTCAGAAAAAGTCCACTGTAATACAAGGGCTCTCTTGTTTGTTTAGTTGACTTGACGATCACTCTGTGTAACATAAAGGATATTTCTCTAAATCCATTGTCTGATATTGTATGGGAAATTAAGAATGGCAGCTATTGGCATTTGACCATGCCAGAGGAAAGTTCCACTTAAATTAGAGAGTTAAACGGTGCTGCAATGGGTGTTAGTTACAGACGGCTTTCTTATTTGCTGGTCTAGATTTAAATATGCCTTAAAATAGATGGAGTAAGAACAATAATAAGTACTAAAATCCAACAATTCTGATATTTCAAAGTGATTACAAATTCAATGCACTTTAAAAATGTTTTTATAACAATGCAGAAAAAGTATTAAAGAATAAGAAGTAATTTGATAAGAAAATAATTAGAGTTGCCTGAGTCAGTTGCTGAACATGATGACTCTACTACAGTACTGGGCTTTGGGAAATAATAACAGTAGCTGACGAGAAAGCTACAGTGTTGGGATGATTGTACCAAGTGAAAGGATTTCAGAAAGAGTGTTAAGAAGTTAGACTTCGTTATAGAGAACTCAGACAAGACATTATTATATAATAACCTATATTATATTCCAACCAATCAAAGAAGACTATTCTGCACCATTAATTGTGTCCCTTTTCGGTAACCTTAAAGATCAAAATCTTGCTTGGTAGCTTTAATTTTCCTGCATTGGAAACTTTAGTACAACGCTTGTCACCTCAGTTGTTTTCCCTGAGCAAAATGTTGCATTTACTGAAGGTTTCTCAACTTCACTTCTCACCTCACATTTGTTTGAATAAAGAAACACATCAGTGGATTTTACCTTTTGGAATGAAACTGCCTGAAATTAAATCAGCTTTAAAGACTGCGTTGTGATACAACCTTGGAACTTCTATTTATTTAGTCTTTTCTAGGAAATGAGCACAGCCATTACACTTTCAGGATTGCCAGTGCAGAATAACATAAAGCAGTAGTTCTGGTTTCACAGGATGTCGGCCAATGAAGTTTCTAGGCCAAGCCAAGTTTAGTTTTTGTTGTTTTTAAAGACAGTTGGAAAAAATTAACCATCCTCATTTTAAAAAACATTTGCATCACCCAAATCCCTCATCCAATTAACCTCAAAGTTCTCAAGAAATATTCTCCCTGGCAGAAAAATGTACATGAAATTTTAGGCAAACCGAGGAGAAATTTTAGGCAAACTGGTTGAATGTTGGTGCAGCTAGAGGGGAAAAGCTCATGCTATGTAGACAGAGCCTAACTTTATGTCTAAACAAAAGTTGTACTGCTTTAGTACTGATAGTTGAAGTTGTGGGAAACCTTGCCCCTCTGTCCTGACACAGTTATACTGATAGGAAAGTGCTTCTATAAGAAGGCAAATAAGCTATAATGGTATGAGGCATCTTTATAGTGGTGTAACTTAATTCAGAGTAGAGGTTGTACCGATAAAACTATTTTGGTTTAAAAAAAAATCACACTCCTAATCAAAATGGTCATACTGGTACACAATCTGTGTGTAGAGTGGACCTCAGTCACACCCTGAACAATCCTGAGTGAGTGCTGTCTGTAACTAGCAGGCAGGTGAAGCTAGGTTCACCTGTGTATACTCTTTCCCAGTATCACTCCCTAGCGTATCACATACTTGGCAGTAAAAGCATTCCTCCCTTTTGGTGAGTGTTATAATGAGGGTGGAGTGGAATTATCAACTAATCTTGTTTAAATACTATTTGATTCACGTCAATAGACTCTTTTGAGAGGTCAGCTATCCCAGCTTTGTTACTGGACACACCCTTCTTCTAGAGCTTCTGTAATATCTTTTGACTGTCATGTTCAGTTAACTCTCCAGTACACACCCTGTTACAGCACTCAACGTTCTTGATAGCTGTAGTCAGCAGGTTTTAATACTTCGCTTTTGAATCTTGTCAGACACTTGTGATGGGAAAAGTCCTCAATTTCTTTGGAATATCATAGTTGTCTGGTGTTTCTCAAAACCAGATTAATAGAAACTCTCCGAAGACAAACTTGGGGAAAGACCCAGCTCCCATTGAAGTAAATAGGAGCCTTTCCATGGACTTGAATGGGAACTGGATCAAGTGCCGGCTTCTTAATCCTGCGAACAGTGCTGAGCTAATTTTACTTCTATAAGTCAATGGAAAGTTCAAGGTGCTGGGCTTCTTGCAGGACTGGGCCTTATAGACATAGGGCTGGAGTTCTCTGTGGTGGCCATCGCTTTCGGTGCAGTGGTTAAAACAGATTGAAACAGTAGAGGGCGCTGCTCTCTCTCTCCCACTTGAGGAGGAAGGGGAACTTTGAGGGCAGGGTGCTTGTATAAGCCAAGGAAAGCAGGGGAGCTCCCCTACGCTTTGAATTAAAGAGGGGAAGGAAGGGCTCTGCTGCCTCTGACTTCCTCTCGCCTTACATGGTTTGAGTGTGCAGAGACTCAGGGAGTGGTTTAATTGGCTAGATTATTCCGTACCATTAAAAGAAACGCTATATAGTAGGATCCAGGGTGTTTTTCCCAATATGAAACTACTACCTGGTCTGGTCCAACTCAACTGTAAGCACAGAACTGGTGTCTTAGGAAAACATGCTGAAATACTTTCCTCATTCCCTTCTGTTCTGGCAAGGTGCCATGCCTATTGTTGGCCTCTTATGCTGAGCATGTTCCTTGTTGTCTCTCTTTCCCTAAGGCAGAGGTTTCCCTCTACCACCATCAGTTTGGAAACTGAAAATCAGCCTCCCTGCGAGGCTTTTTGAACAGAATTAGAATCCCCAAATGGTATCACAACTCACTGAGGGGCTGTGTGGGCTGGTGGATCTGAGAGTCTGGAGACCTGGTTTTGTTCTAGGCTCTCCCAGTGATCTGTGTGTGTAGGCAAGTCATTTCATGTCTCTTTGCCACTGCTTTTCCTCGGACTGAATTGTGACGACTGTAAACTGTTCTGGAGACCGCCTCTGCTTCATGTTGTGTGTCTTAGGCTTGGTGTACACACAGATATTGCATTAACATAATTGTGTCTAATCTTTTTTATGAGTACAACCACTAGTGTGGATGTAGTTTTATTGGTATAAAGGTGCCTTATAACAGGATAGCTTCTTTCTCATCCCACACAGGAATAGATATACTGGTCATAAAGTACCTTTCTATTGAGAACTCTCTTCACTCTTGAGAGGTTGTACCACTTTAACTATACAGTGTAGTTAAATTTGGTACAACTTTTCTATGTATACAAGCCCTTATTTGCAGTGCCCAGCACAACGGGGACCAGATCAGGATTGATGTCTCTGTAATGCAAATACATTGTAAAGATGGCGTGCACAGTAAAACAGATTTTTTTTAAAAAAAAAGTCTTTAGAAGTTTTTGGTTCCTTTTCTATCTTGGTGTGCACAGCTGGGAGCATTTTTAAAAGGCATTTCATATATCTTATGGAAATTTAGCACTCTTTTTTTTATTTTTTTAAACTGCATTTCACTTTCCTCACCTTTCTTTTTTGTTTGTTTAAATTCCATTATGCGCTTTACCCCATTTGTATGCCACAGGATTAAATCCCGATGGTGGTGAATTTGGGCTGTGTCATACCTATATCTGCCTTTTTAGGTAATTAGCGTTCTGTAGTTCCCATAGTGCTTAAGCTCTGTAGGAGTCCAAGTCTGCCCTCTGATGCAGAGATGTAGTCATCTCCCTTTCAAACTAAATTTGCCAAACAAGTTCTCTTCTGTTGCTCTTAGCAATTTGGTAAATATGTGTAGCTCTTTATCAGGCCAAATTGCTCATTCTGCTTATAGGTTTGGAGGGGATGAAATGCATGCAGATACCAGGAAGTAGTAAAATAATAGGGAGAGTGGTACTTAAGTGACAAAATTGTCCACAGGAACATGCAAAGAAACTTCTGCATGCATTGTGCATACTTTTGACTCTTTTACATGGGTAGAAGCGTGGGGATGCATAATAGGAAGTAGAAGGTGCTCTGTGCAGTAGCATCTCCTGCTTGCCGTGGAAAATGCTGAAGAATTTGCCACAGATATTGATGCTAATGTCACTGAAACCTGGCTCTGCACTTTATATCCCATTACCAGAGGTGTGCGTGGTACGACTCTGGGGGCAGTGGAAATAGGTTTGCAAAGTGGCACCACACACTGCTATAATGGGATGGGCTAGGAAGTAGCACAGAGGACAACAGGTCTTTCAGTTGGCTCTCCTTTTCATGCAGATGACTTGAGATCTGTTGGCTTCTCAAGACAGCCAGTGCTTTAGAGCATCGTGCATCCTGATCATACTACAGGGATGGCAAATATGCCCTCTAATGACATGATACCATAAAAACTCTGTGGGCAAGATCCTTACTTGATGTGTACCAGTGAACATCTGACCCAGTAGCATAAAATTCAGGAGTGTAAACTTTTCAGAGTATCTTTTCTCGCCAGCAGGGATTGTCCTGGTGCCCAGTCCATCTCCAGCTAAAGGATGATTTAGGACACTTGTTATGGAAGAAATGTTATTTTTTAAAATTAAAACATGCGCTCTACTAAACGTAAACATTTGGTGGGGTGGAGTGTACCTTGTTTCTTCTTCCCAGCCCTGTCCACCTGGACAAAATAGGTTTCTTCCTCAGAATCCATATGTCCTAGGCCTCCACATGAGCTCTGTGATTCCTCTGTTCAGCTTCCAGGAAATATAACTCTCTTGGAAGTGCATGGATACCACTTCTATTCCAGGAATCCATCCTCTCTGCTGAAGGCCACATTAACTATTTTCATGGCTCCTGTTTAATTTAGTGACTTTAAATCCCTGATCCCGGGGAGGGCTGTCTGTTGTGTCCAGAGTAGAGAGAGGGGACATGGATTACATATCCCACTTCTTGTTTTATGGCCAGTTTGTGGGAGTTCATGCAGCCTTGAATTCTGGTAGCATGAATTACACACCAGCATCTGTCCAAAGGCTGACAGATTAGTAACCTGATGATAGTCTTTGAAGTTGAAAGAATTTACCACTTTTTGTATGACTATATTACAGCAAACCTGTTTACATGAAACATGTGGTCTGTTCTCTTGGATGGTTCAGAAATTTCCAGGGAAAGTAACCTAAGATTAAAGTGATTACTGTAGCAGTTATTTGATAAGTAGGAGGAAGAAGTTGCAGAGAGAATATTAGGATAGTTTTTATTTTTCCAAAATTTGTCTTGTGATTTTGTGTGAAACTCGTATTAGAGTTATTTCAGTCTTGCATCAATCTGTGCATTTAGTCATGTTCTTGTAATGCCACCAGACAAAACACAAATCAGTAAGGAATGCTAGTTATCTATTCTACACTTTCATTTTTCATACTGCTTATTGCTACTTTTTCTTGCCTATGTTTTGTAATGTGGAATTCATATATGCAGTATTTTGATAACAAGGAATCTCTTCTGGGAACTCTGTGGGACCAGAGGCTGGAGGAGGAACTTGTCTACACAAGGAATTATTCTGGAATAGATCTTATTCTAGAATCCATTTTGAAAGCTAAACAGGAACAAGACACTCTTATTCTGGAATAAGAGTAACCACACATGGAATTATTCAGGCATAGCTATTAGACTTTAAATTAACTCAGATTCAGAAAGGTTGTCAAGTTTTGAGTGTAAGCAAGCCCTATATGTAATAGTTGTATGGTTTAAATTCTCAAAAGTAGGACCAAATCCTGACATGTCCCATGTGGGCAGATCCCAGCATGCTCACAGAGCTCCCTTGAGGTCAGTGCATCTCTGTATGGGTCACGTGGGGAAACTGAGGCACAGTGATAAAATGACTTGCCCAAGGTCACCCAGAAAGGTGTTGGACTAGAACCCAGCAGGCAAGTGGAGCAGAACTGGAAATGGAACAGTTCTCCTGAGTCCAGCCCAGCGCTCTGTCTACTCGGTCACACTGCTTTAAAGAGAAACCAGAACGTGTAACACCCAACACTATAGTATTTGTATGCTACCCAGGTAAATTAAATTTGCATGGCTAGATTCCTAATAGACTTTGTTTCATTCATTCATTTATATATTTAAATAAAAATGTAATGTACCCTCACCTACCTTAAGCGTTGACGCTATACTTGGACATGATGAGGATATGAGAATATTGTTACAGCCACGCGTCTGGGGGCATCAAGTCATTTGTAGACAAGACAGACTCCAGAGAAATGTATGTAATGTTGTTCACAGCTTTTCTTTCATTTATACTTGATCAGTCACACAAGAATTTATTTATTTTTTATTTCTACAAAACCCCTATACAAAACATCACAGCTGCGTGTTTAAATATCACTCACACAAAACCAGAATGTCCAGGTGGCAAAGTCAAGCACGCCAAACCTAGGAAATGGCAGAATTAAGATTGCCTGGGAAACTCCAAGAGTTAAAGGTTGGTAAAGGGCATAAGCAACTGAAAAAAGCATCTGATAATGAGAAGTGTCAGGCAATTTTCATTACAAGTGGGGCTACCAGCACGGCCCAATTCTTTTATCTATATAATATTAAAGACCACATTTTAGTGATTGTATTTTTAAACACTTGTAGTCTGGTTAAAAGATAGTTACGCAAAACAGCTTTTATGGTAGGGTTATGGCGTCAAATATGATTCAGCCAATTGGCACATAACATGATTTGTGTTCACTTACATACTATAATTATATAAAAATGCTGTAAAACTTGTTTGCGTTTATTCCTCACACTTTAAAGTTCTCATTTTCATGAGTCTGGTATCATTGTTATTTATATATAGCTTTTGACTAATAGCTAATACTTATAAAAAATTAATAGTAGTGAGGTTTTTCCTATAATTAATAAATATGTATGCTAATACAAAACCAAAACAAATGGATTACAGAAAATAATCCATAAATACTCTTACATGTAGTCTATACCGTGCTTAACCAGTTTTATATAGAGATCACCTCACCTGCCAGCGCACCTCAAATGCAGCCCCTTCTGGAGTCAAACACAACAGCTGTTTTACAGTGCAGAGCTAAGCTGTATAACATTTGTGGCAAGGAATTGATCATAATCTTCTCTAATTAAAAGTACAAAGGCTAGGCAAGAGTAATTACCTGAGGATAACTAGTGATCACAGGGAGAGCCTTGATTTTACATCCCTGCCAAAAGATGGCACCTCCAGCTTCGAAGTGCCTTCATAACATCATGCTGGAGCATTAGTTCAGTAGTGCTGGCTCACATGGGTGTGTATTGCTTCTGAATCATCAGCCCCACTTCCTGTAAAACGTAAGCATTCCTTATAAATCTCCCAACTAAGTTTTGCCCAAGCCCAACATACTCTGCTTCCTCTGTAAGAAACAACACAACCCCAAGACCATTTGGTATGGATAAGGTTGTATTGCCTGTAGAAATAATAGTGCCAAAATAATATGAATTAGATAACTATCTGGACTCTGTTTTGTGTATGCCATCACCATAGTTCTGAGTGACTTCCATGTAAAATCAACAACAGCAAAGTCCCTAGAGGATTTCATGG
This sequence comes from Dermatemys mawii, assembly GCA_007922305.1. Lineage (NCBI taxonomy): Eukaryota > Metazoa > Chordata > Testudines > Dermatemydidae > Dermatemys > Dermatemys mawii. The sequence continues at coordinate 296,705 of ML677449.1, read as the reverse complement.
AATCTCTGGCTCTTCTCCCTTTATGAGACCAGAAGTCTACTTGGGGTGGGCGTGGGGTTTTGTTTATTTGTTTTACGGAGTTGGAGGAAGTTTGGGAATACAAGGAGTGCTGGGATTGTGAGCGTCACTTACGGTGGAAAGGCTTTCTTCAAAGAGGAAGGCTTGGCAGTGTTTCCTAAAGATGTTCAGATTTGGGATTAGTCTAATCTCCTCTGGAAGACTGTTCCATAGTTGGGTCCCCTTGTCAGAGGATACTTTGTTCCCAGCTCTCACGTGTTTTTTTCCCAGCTTTGTGATCTGTTGTGTCCCAGAGGATCACAGTTGTCGTGGTAGTTCACAGAACGAAATTTGGGCTTTGATGTAGTTTTGGTGTGAGCATTAAGTGTTTTGAAAATTAGGATTGGAGCATAAACCTGATGTGTCACATGAGTGATGGAGATGGTAGGCAACCGTTTTCTGTGCCAGCAGGAGCCTGTGTTGCATATCTGTCTTGAGATACGGTGAGGTACAATAATCCAGCTTGGGGGTGATAAATGCGCAGCCAGGTCTTTGTGAATTTGAAAGGGATGAAATTTCCTAGCTAGCTGGAGGTGAAATTATAATTATTATATGTTTATAAATTATAATGTATAATTACAAACAGTTTAATCCACTATATACAATTGTGTAACACTTGATGCTTTCAGGTAGTGAAAATCTTCTGTTTTGTTATTGGCTAGAGTTCCAAAACTTTTTTTGTCAACGTGAGTGCATGCTGTGAAAAACAATTTTGTGTAGATGAGGCAATTATTAATTCTCTTCTATTACCTCTCAAATAAAACCACAACTAACTAACTAACTAAAATGAATTGCAAATAAAGCTGAACTGTAGGTGAGGAGAATAATTCTTGCAGTAATTATGTAACAACTAGACATTTAATTTAAAAATGGAGATTTAAAAGCTACTGTTTGGGAGTGTTGGAGTAAAGTGTTCTGAATTGAAATGTGAAGCTTAGTGTGTTCATTGACTTCTTAATTACTGTAAGCCAGGCTTCCCCCGCCCAAAATCCAGCATTGTCCTGATTCTGCTCCTGTTGAAACTGATGAGAGGTAGGCCAATATGTCATAAGTTCTGAGATATTGAAATATTGGGCTTGTGTATGGATTCCCCGAGTTTTTTCCTATCTTCGGGAGATTGGGGCCGTCAAAACCGAATGGCGACTTTTTTCATTATTATTATTATTATTAATAGGTAGAACCAGTAATATTCCATGCAGTTTCATCATATTGCATCTGCCATAAGGATTATTTACTGTAGAATAATTTGCACACTCTATACCCTGTGTACTATGTGGAATTTTAATAACAAAGGAATTGTGAAGACGTAGCTGGAACCAGGGATTTTTTTAAAAGAAGTTTATATCAGAATGTCAATGTACAATATATTTTGACATCTACAGTAGTCAAATCCTCATTTGTTCCCGTTCTCTTGCACATATGACCTACTGGCTTTCTTTTCACCTCCCTTTGGTCAAATTGTAACCAGCATTGTCATTATTTTTTTTAGTTCAGAGACCCTATATGATTTACATTGAGGTGTTTTTTTTAAGAAACTGATTTGAACCACAAACATAGAAGCAAACATAAGATGTGATATAGCTTTTATTGTCAAGTTTTACAGTAAAATCAGTCATTCACAAGCAGTGACTGCTTGTCTTAAAGGTGAATTGCAAAATGGAAAACATGGAGTTAAACTCCAATTATTAGACTGAATGTTCTAACTAACCAGGTTGTACGAGGACATTCAGCATAGAAATAAGTTTTACCTGATTTGTTTGTTTGTTTGTTTGATTTCCTTATATGAGCTCCTCTTGGTTTTTCCTGGTTCACTGAAAAAATCCATCTTTTTCATGACATCACTATTTCTAGATCCCACTTTTGTGAATAAATTGTGTAAGTCAATATTGGGCCAATCCCAAGTACTCAGAATTCATGAATGTGGCATGAAATCATGGTCTTAAAATCATGAGATTTTAAAAATGTAATACATTTTGGGGCTCTGTTTATTCACTTTCTTTTTTTCTGAGCCATTAGAAACTCATGTTTTCAAAATTTTCTTTGCAAATAGAAGAGAGAGAAAATACTTTATTTTAAAATGAAAGCTGAGATTTCATGCTCTTATGGACTCAAGAATCTGGAGCTTTAAGAGAAATATCAAATGACATGATAATGGCAATAAAATAGCGAGTTGGCAACTCTGGTAATTCTCAGCTGAATTAGTTTAAGATTATTGAGAAATTTTTTCTCTGACTAATTCTTGGTTTGCCGATTACAAGAAATTCTTTAAGATCTACAATTTATGCTCAGTTATTAGTTATGCAAATCTATGTGAATTTGTTTACTTACACCGTAATAAAGCCTCAACTTTAATGTATACCTTTAAGTTACTATTTTAAAAAACATAGTAACAGAACCAAAAAAGTGTCACCGTGGCTAAACAACTAAGTAAAAGAAGCAGGGAGAGGCTAAAAGGCATCCTTTAAAAAGTGGAAGTTAAAGCCTAGTGAGGAAAATAGAAAGGAGAATAAACTCTGGCAAGTGAAGTATAAAAATATAATTAGGAAGGTCAGAAAAGAATTTGAAGAACAACTCATAAGAGCAAACATTTTTCTTAAGTACATCAGAAGCAGGAAGCCTGCTAAATAAAGAGTGGGGCCACTGGATGATTGAGCACTCAAGGGCGATAAGGCCATGGTGGAGAAACTAAATGAATTCTTTGCTTTGGTCTTCACAGCTGAAGATATGAGGGAGATTCCCAAACCTGAGCCTTTCATTTTAGTTGACAAATCTGAGGAACTGTCCCAGACTGAGGAATCATTAGAGGAGGTTTCGGAACAAATTGATAAATTAAACAGCAGTCACCAGGATCAAATGGTATTTATCCAAGAGTTTTGAAGGCATTCAAATGTGAAATTGCAGGACTACTAACTGTAGTTTGTAACCCATGATTTAAATCCACTTCTGTACCAAATGATGAGAGGACCACTAATACGATGCCAATTTTTAAAAAGGGCTCTAGAGGTGATCATGGCAATTACGGGCTGGTAAGCCTGACTTCAGTATCAGGCAAATTGGTTTATTCTAAAAAACAGAATTGTCGGACACGTAGATGAACATAATTTGCTGGGGAAGAGTCAGCATGGTTTTTGTAAAGGGAAATCATGCCTCACCAATCTACTAGAATTCTTTGAGGGGAGGATCAACAAACCTATGGGCAAGGAGGATCCAGTGGATATATTGTAATTAGAATTTCAGAGAGCCTTTGACAAGGTCCCTCACCAAAGTTTCTTAAGCAAAGTAAGCAGGGATAAAAGGGAAGGTCCTCTCAGAGATTGGCAACTGGCTAAAAAATAGGAAACAAAAGGTATGAATAAATAGTCAGTTTTCAGAATGGAGAGCAGTAAATAATATTATCCCCCAGAGATCTGTACTATTCAACGAACTTCAACATATTTATAAATGATCTGCAAAAAGGAGTAAACAGTGAGGTGGAAAAATTTGCAGATGATGCAAAACTACTTAACATAAAGAAAACGAGGAATACTTGTGGCACTTTAGAGACTAACCAATTTATTTCAGCATAAGCTTTCGTGAGCTATAGCCCACTTTCATTGGATGCATAGAATGGAACACACAGAAGTAAGATGCATTTATACACACAGAAAGCATAAAAGGTTGGAAATTACCATACCAATTCTAAGAGGCTGTTTAATTTGGATGAGCCATTATCAGTGGGAGAAAAAAAACCTTCTGTAGTGATAATCAAGTGGATCTGTGTCTGACAGTTGACAAGAAGGTGTGAAGGAAACTTAACTTAGGGAAATAGATTTAATTAGTGTAATGACTAAGCCATTCACAGTCCTTGTTTAACCCTTGGTTGATAGTGTCCAATTTGTAAATTAATTCCAGTTCGTCAGCTTCTCGTTGGAGTCTGTTTTGGAACTTTTTCTGTTTTAAAATTGACACCTTCACGTCTGTAACAGAATGGCGAGGGAGATTGTTCTCCTACTGGTTTTTGAATGTTATGATTCCTGAAGTCAGGCTTGAGTCCATTTATTCTTTTACGTAGAGACTGTCTGGTTTGGCCAATGTACGTGGCAGAGGGGCGTTGCTGGCCCATGATGGCATATATCACATTGGTGGATGTGCAGGTGAATGAGCCTCTGATGGTATGGCTGATGTGATTAGGTCCTATGATGGTGTCAGTTGAATAGATATGTGGACAGAGTTGGCATTGGGCTTTGTTGCAAGGATAGGTTCCTGGGTTAGTGTTTTTGTTGCGTGGTATGTGGTTGCTGGTGAGCATTTGTACTCAACATAGTTAAGTCCAAAGCAGACTGTGAAGTGCTTCACAGAGATCTCACAAAACTGGGTGATTGGGCAACAAAATGAAATTCAGTGTTGATAAATGCAAAGTAATGTACATTGGAAAACATAATCCCAACTATTCATATAAAATGATGGGGTCTAATTAGCTGTTATCAGTCGAGAGAGATTTTTGGTGTCTCTGTGGATAGTTCTCTGAAAACATGCACTCAGTGTGCATGGCAGTCAAAAAGCTAACAGACTGTTGGGAATCATTAAGAAGAGGATAGGTAATAACAGAGAAAATATCATATTGCCTATATATAAATCCATAGTAAGACCACATCTTGAATACTGCATGCAGATGTGGGTGTCCCATCTCAAAAAAGATATATCGGAACTGGAAACGGTCAACAAAAGTGGTTAGGGGTATGCAGCAACTTCCCTAAGAGAAGAGATTAAAAAGATTGGGATTTTTCAGCTTGGAAAGGGGACAACTAAGGGGGGATATTATTGAGGTCTATAAAATCATGACTGGTGTGGAGAAAATAAATAAGGAAGAGTTACCTACTACTTTTCATAACACAAAAACTAGGAGTCTCCAAATGAAATGAACAGGCTGCAGGTTTAAAACAAATAAAAGGAAGTATTTTTCACACAACCCAAAGTCAACCTGTGGAACTCTGTCGGAGGATGTTGTGAAGGCTAAGATCGTAACAGAGTTCAAAAAAGAAATAGATAAATTCTTGGAGGATAGATCCATCAGTGGCTCTTAGTCAGGATGGGCAGGGACAGTGTCCGTCGCCTCTGATTGCCAGAAGCTAGGAATGAGCGAGATTGGATGGATCACTTGATGATTACCTCTTCTGTTCATCTCCTCTGGGGAACCTGGCATTGGCCACTGTTGGAAGACAGGATACTGGGCTAGGAGGACCTTGGGTCTGACCCAATATGGCCACTCTTACGTTCTTTTCCTGACTGGATGGCTTATGTAGCTAACCAACACAAGGTAGAGTGTAAATTGTAAAATCTGAGATTCATTTTTTGGAAAATATAGAGTTTTAAAACTAGCATTTTGATGATAGTTTGAGCACTCATATCATGTCAAAATGTCAAATTGACACAGTTGTGGTGTTGGATCTGAATGCATTATAGGGTGTGGACAAATGTTAATTGTTTTCAACTGATCCTTCAACTGTAGTTAACTACATGGTGTGCCATGTATTGTGGTGCCTATCGTAGAATGATAGAACTTGTTTCTGAAAGCTTCTGCACAAAGCAAGCACTTGTGTGTGCTACACAGCTGTGCTCCATCCCTAATTACTTATTTGTGTGTGTAATATATATATATAAGCTGGGAGGGCTTAGATTTGTGTTGGTAAATGTTGATAAATATTGATTTCACTGTATGCACAGAAACTGATGAGAGAATATTTCCATTGATGATGATTTTACATATAGGCAGAGTAAAAGAAATTGTTACTTGAAAAATTAGTTCGATTTTAGGGATATTTACTTTATATATTTTGACATGTGACATTAACAATTTGTTTATTAATGGTTGCAAAGCTTTAAATTTATGAATCCTAGTTTCTCCTGTCAGTAAATAGTTGTCTGATTTCCCAAAACTGATAACAATGCTTAAAATAAATATTGATATTATCCATAGAAGTTATATATATCCATAAAAAATCAAATTCTGGCAAGCCTAAACATATACTAGTCTGTGTTGAATTAAAGCCCCAAATTTTGAAAAGGTAGCCCATTTTGGTGCTGATTTAGCAAAGCATTTAAACATGTCCTTTACTCCCATTGACTTTTGTGAGACTTAAACACCCGCTTAATCAGTGTCGCTATACTATTTCCACTTAGCTCGTTGCGTGGTGGCAATCAGCACATACTGCCACAGCAGTGGGAGTTTTAGTACAAAGATTTGTGGGCCCCTCGAAATTAAGGCTAATTTTGCTTTGACTCATAACACGGTTTGTTTCTTGATCTGAAACTCCTGAATTCTATTAAAAAAAAAAAAAAAAAAAAAAACACCAACCCAACAGTATAATTATATGTATAAAGTTGAAAGAATTTAACTAGCTTGGCAGCAGGCTGTTTACATCAAATCTGTTCAATACACTTTTGAGATTGAAGAAATGAAAATATGCAACTGAGAGCGCCTCACTGGAATGCAAATGTCGGCACTGATAGATATCTACGGTAGAAAATTTGTGTGGGAGTAATAATTTAGTAATAAAATAGGTCAAATTAATTCTTATGCTGAAGGGGATCCCTGACAATAACCATTTTGTCGTTTTATGCCTGACAGTTTGCTCTGAACTATATGAATAGGTGGAGCTGAGAGATAATACATTTTCAATTGTAAACAAGATTGCATTAAGCACTACTGAGTAAGATGCATGTTGGCTGACTTGAAGGTGGGAGATCTTTTGACTATTAATGTGTGCATGTGTGTTGAGGTTTTGATTCTTGAATATCCTCTCATGTCCTGCTGAAGATCCCCCAACTTTCCTCAATTTACGTCCATATTTTTCAAAACCTCACTTCGCAGCCACCGCTAAGTGAAGTCAATTGAAAGAGTTGCAAATCAGGCGTGTTCTTTGATTATATTTTCTGTATTCCATCGATTATGGCACTTTATAAAGACACTTTCTTTGGCTTTTTTAATATATATACTATAGTGAGTAGCTTACACTATTTGAGAAGTTGTTGTTGTTGTTGTTTTATTGTATTTGTGCCTAATTGCCTTTCTGGGCGAAAGACGCCTTACTAATTAAATTGTTGCTGCTTCTTTATACATTTCTTAGAAAGGAATAGTTGTTGGATGCTGATGACATTCTGTATGGCTTGGTAGCATCTTTATCAGTAATTTGGGACTGTATATTCCTATCCAAGCCTATTGAAGTCAGTGGGAGTCTTTGGACCAGGCCCTTAACATGCAGGAAAATCATATACAGGGGTAACGCAACATGGAGGAAATATCTGACCATTACGTTGCACAGCCTACTTATTGTGAACTTTGATACTGCAAAATTTTGTATACAGGAGAGACGGAGTAGCAGAACTCACATTTGAACTTTTCTGAGGAGTTGGTTCAGATCCTGTCTAAAACCTGATTTACACTGCAAATATTACTTATTGCCTATAGTTGGTATCAGCACTGGGTGTAGCTGAAGTGATGTTGGACAGGATTTAACTGCAATTGTACACCAGGGCAACTAGGTGTGGAGCAGCAGTTCTGAAAACTTCCTTTATGTAGGCTTGAACTCATGCCTTCTGTGATGGGGCTGATCGTGTTTTGTCCTGGTCTAATGCTTATAGTTCTTGGAGAGGAGATATGCACCATTGGCATAAGAGAAATGCCAGTTTAAACACTGGGAACTGATGCCCCATGGGATACATAGCTGTAGAATGTATGCAGTAAAACCATGGGCTGCATCTGGTGCTTATTGTGGGTAGCCCAGATCAGGTACTGAGGACAGATTCAAAGTGTAGATCCAGATCTGACCCTTCCCAAAGTTCAAGAGGTAGGTCCATCTGCTGTAATTTTTTTTTTTTAGGTCCATTTTTACTTTTTATAAAGGTCAGGTGGTTTGGAGGCTGGATCCAAAGTCCATAGAAGTCAATGGGAGTCTTTTTTCCTTGACTTCAGTGGGCTTTGAATTAGGTCTTAAGTGCTTTGCAACATGCCAAACACCTCATGCAATTCTGCTTATAACAAAGTTGTTTCTATGGACCAAAAAAACCCTTTATTGTAAGACCTTTGTTGATAAGTTGGCAAAATGTATGTTTGTACGGCTCCTAGAAAAATGAGCTTTTGGTCCACGGCTAGATCTCCTAGGTACCAGTGCAATACACATAATAAATAAATAATACATTACTCTCATCCCAATAAACTTGTATTTTAGGGTGGGTCGTTACCTTAAGGACAGCAGATTTATTTACTTAATGAGCTTTCAAAAAAGGGTCAGTCTAATGCAAGTTGACGGAAGGTATATATTGGGCCTGTTATAAACTATGCTTTATACTAGCATTTATTTTTAAGTAGTTCCTTGTAATGTGGTCGGAGGAGGAGATACAGAAAACTGGCCATTTCCCGGCAGATAGCGATAAGTTTCTACTCCATCAGAATGCTCTGCACACTGTGATATGTTTATAATTATTATCCTAAGATTGATGGGTTTTGCGGGGGGGGGGGGGAGTGTAAATTTGTGCAGCAGTAATCCATTAAGAAATCAATAATCATTTCATCCTGAAATGCAGTTTCTGCACAGCATTATAAATGCACACTGAAGGCTTGATACTATGTATGCCTCTCTTTTTTCCTGAAGTTCTATTTCCATATCCTTGGCTCTGTTGGAGAAATAATAAATGGGAGGATTTGGTTTTCCTGTTTTAAGAGGCAGAAATGGTCTGGTGTTCTGAGCATAGGACTGGGAGCTAGAAACTTCTGAATTCTGATCATTGCTCTTACTTCTGTTCCTTCTCTGGTCTTGGACAATTCACTCACCTCTCTTTGTCTGTTTCCTCATTGTTAGAATGAGACTGGTGACAATTAATACATTGTTTGTTTGTAAAAAAAAAAAAAACTTTGGATATGAAGTATTGTATAAGTGCTAAGTATTATTTCCAGATTTCCCCTTCCAGAGCCTCAACTTCACTCAGTGACATTTCACCACATAGCCTTCCATATTTAGATCTTTATGAGGTTAATACATCACCCCAAATTCCCCTCTTCTCCCTGAATGTCCATAGATGAGCAATTGTCCTTCAGAATCATCACTGAGAGTCACCTCCTGCCTAGAGATCTGGAAACCAGTATCATCCTAAAGTAAAGGAATTGGTGGTCAGTTTATGTACATATGAAAGAGACTATAAAATGCATTTCTGATGTGGAAGCTTAGGTTATAACCACGAAGTCACTGGGCTAGTCTGGTTTTAATATTTCCAAAATATTTTTTGGGAGGAGAGGATGGGGTTGGGCAGGTATTGACTCAATGGGCCTTATCCAAAGTCTACTGAAGTCACTGGAAAGACTCCCATTGACTTCAGTGAGCTTTCATTTATGCCCAGAAGTATGAAATGGTGGTGTGATTAAGTTTCCATCTTCATTTTTCATTTCCAGGGTGTCCTATGGAAATAGTCCTGTATTTTCACTAGAGATGGTTGAAAAACAGGTCAAAATTCTTATGAAAATAGAATCTTTTTTTTTGGTTTTAATTTAATTTCATTTAAAAAAACGGGACATCTTCACAAACACGTTGACCCTTTTATTTCAGTGATATTATTCAACTGGCTCTAATTTTCACACCAGATTTCTCCACCTGCCTCCATAAAGAGTCCCATGTCATGGTGACCTTGCTTCTGACTTGGGATGGCTAGAAGTGTTGATGTCCTCCTGTTCCTCTAGGGAATCCATCGTGTAGAAGAGCAATGCAGAGATACACACCTACCAGGTTCTGTAAGCCTTTTCAGATTTGCAAGGGAACATGAGGCCTTTCATTGCTTTTGCTGGTTTGTGCTTCACGTAACTTTCCTTCTGCGATTTGGTGATCTCAAGGCAGAGTCAAGCCATCAGGAAAGGCACAGAGAGAAAATGTCTTTAAGGCCTTGATCTTGCAAATGTTTAAGCAGGTGCATAGCGTGGCTTATATGAATAGGAATACTCACATGAGTAAAATTATTGATATAGTTCAGTGTTTGCAGGGTGGAATTTTGAGTGAAGTAAAGGAAGAAATGGTGATGAGAAGAAACTGGATAAATTGAAGCTGAACACAAGTTCTCAAGTGCCCACTTATTCTAAAATTACGTTAGTCCCCTATCGTGGTAGATTTGCCCATTGTATCCAGCTTTTGCATCCAATAAGGAGAGAGCTTTTGTGTGTGACTTGATTGTTGAACAGCTTGACTTTACTGGTTTACAGCAAAAGACACAGAGTTTTGGTACTTGTGGGAAAAGGCCTGTCAAGGAAGAACAATTGGTCCTACCTACTGTCTTTTGTAGGTTTCTGTTCAGGGCTCGTACTAGTGACCTGTGCTGTCTATTGAATCTTTCTTGATCTTTTTAGACTACTGCCTTCCCCCACTGAATTTGTCTCATCCTCTTTCTCCCTCAGTCAAGAGAACTTCCTCGTTAACCTAAAACTTCCCCCTTTCCCAGGTGTGGGGAGCAGGAGAGTAGCAGTGAGCTATCTCCCTGTCAGCTAGTTCTGATGTAAAGGGGCTCTTGATGGTTGTTGCAAGGTTTTGAATTAATCTCACCCTCACCCCCACCAATTTGTCTCCTGCACCGGCAGACTTGTCATTCTTGAAACATCACCTTTCTCCCTCTGGAAGACTTGTGACACGGAAGCAGCTGTATTGATAGGTGGTTGTTCTGCAATGATTCGCTCAAACGGATGCAAATGGCATGTGGCTTTTCAGCGAAATAGGAAGATTTTGTCGCATTATTGGGTTTTACCCATGACCATTTTTTTCCAGCGGTTTGTAGAATGGCAAGTGCCTGCGACCCAAGATCAGCTCACAGGATGCTGTGTTTAACAGATAGGGCTTTATTAGCTCTCAGTTGTGTTTGCCTTTGCTTCAGAAGTCTCTGTTTTGAGTTACCTGTGAGAGATTATTTTCCAGTGTGGTTTTCAAAGACAAACCTGGTTGTTTTTTAAAAATTGAAGTATTAAAAGCTCACAGTTATTTATATAACATTTCAGCAGACTGTCTGACTGTCTGTCTGTCTCTCTCCAGTGACCAATTTCCAGCTGCTTCTGGAAGAGAAAGTACCATACCTGTTGTTCTAGGCACAAAAAGTATGCTGTTAAGACCAATGTGACTTCCTCCCTGGAAATGCTTTAACAAATGGAATGATTAACAGATATCCCCTCAATCAATATTAAATTTAAGAGTTAACTGACTTTGTACAATGTGCTTTTTAATTACTTATCTCTGAAGTTTGTGTAGAGTAGATTTAGAACTTTCTTTCTAAGGTCTTGTGAGGCCATTGGTAAAATGAGTTTCATTTCAAACTACCTGAACTACTAAAGCAGTTTTGTGCTTGTAGGTCATGATCGAAATCCCAGGGAAGTCGCCGGAAAGACTCCAATTGACTTCTGTGGGCTTTGAATCAGGCCTTTTATCCCAAAGAGCTCCAAGCTCATTTTAACAGTGAGCAAGAATTATTTTCCCCCTCTTACACAGGGAGAATCAAAGCAGAGAGAGTAGTATCAGAGAAGATTGTCAAAAAGCGGCCACTGACTTTTTGGGTGCCTGACTTCAGACATCCTGGGCCTGATTTTTAGAGGTGACATAGATAGAGCTGGGTAACATTTTTCAGACAAGTATTTTATTCACCAAGAACTGTAGTTTTGAGGTAACAAAATTAGTGAATTTCAGTCAAATTTGGGGAATAGTTTGCCCAGATATAATTTTTTTAAAGGCAATATGTTTATTTTCACCACTTTCTAAATGAGACATTTTGATTTTTCATTTTGTTTTGAAATTTTGGTAATTTTAAGAAAACATAAAGAGGTTTTTAAAACCCCCTTACCTAAATAACGTGGAAAGAAATATTTTTTCAGGTCAAATGAAAAGTTTCATTCAACCCAACACATTTTGTTTTTCCATTTTGGAAAAAAATGGAAATTTTTTCTGGTTTTGGTTGACCTGAAATGTATTTTTTACTACAGTCACAGAACCGAAAAGTCAAATATGCACTCAGCTCTAGAGGTGTATTTTCAGCACCTCTGAAATTCAGTCTGTGTGTGTGTGTCAAACTGGGCACACATAATCACAGGCCTCTTCTGAAAACTGGGCTTCAGTGACTCGCCAAGGACACATAGTGAGTCAATGACAGAGCTAAGAATAGAAGCTGGATTTACTGATTTCCAGCCCCAAGCTCATTCCACTAGGCCAAACCAATTGTAATAAATCTCACCCTGGCCGGTTCACACCATTCATATTTTATCAGATAAGAAAAAGTGAAGACTAAATTCTTGAGCAGGTATTTCTCCCATTCAGCAGGAGCTGCTATCATGCATTTTTAAGCTGAGAGAGAGACGTGGATGTTTCAAACTGTTGTGATGCTTTACCAGATGGATCAAAACTCTCCTTGGCTCTTCTCAGCTGTGAAGTTCAACAAATGACAGTTAAAGCCCACGCGTTGGCTGATATTTAAATTTTTAGAAGGATTAAAGCTCTTCAGACCATCTCTTCCCCTGCCTGTGTCCTGCCCCTTGCCCAGTTTGGATGCTCCTGTGATATAAATAATGCTGCTGTTAGCGCGGGTTTAGAAATGAGATAGTGGATTGCCTGGATGCATATTACAGCTGTCTGCCAGACCCAGCAAAGCGTATTTGAGATGAGGGCGCCATTCATGGGTGCAATTAATGCACTGGCTATGACGACTGTTACTGCTTTGGTTTATTGCGCCCACAAATGGTGCTCACAGGTAATCTAAGCCAAAACCAATGATTATTTTGATAGCTGTCCACCACCTCTTCCTCCCCTTACTTCGTTCTTTAGGCCCTGATCCCGCAAACGCTAATACATTTGCTTATCCTAACACAATGCAGGCTTGATGCTGCAGGGAGCCAGGCACTCTGACCACGATCCAGCAAACACTGGGGTTGCGCATTCTCAATTCCTTGAGAGAGGTGGAATTAAGGTGACTCAAAGCCACCTTTGCACCAATCCTGGACTGTTCTGGAGGCTGAAGAGGTCACCAGCACAGTCTAAACAGCCCAGTGGTGCCGTGTAAATTACAACAGCGTTCCCCACTGGTACTGTGGGCTGCAGCCCAAGCCTCGACATGCCTACCCCACTTCAGACATGTCCCCTGTGTTAGAGAGTCCTCGGAAAGCAGCCGTATGGCTGTCATCCACAGTTCCTGGGCTGAGGGAATCCTTCCCCAGCTGAAACCAGGCCATTTAGGGCCTCTTCACACCACTCCCACCCTTTCACGTGGGAGCAAGAGTGAGACTTTTACCCTCAAACTCATGCATAAACATTGGCAGGATTGGAGCCTCCAGATGATAAACGCTTTAAGGGAAAGAGTGTCATTGGTGGAGCATGCGTGGGTCTTCGACTCAGTCTGACAGCATTTTTCTCTGTCTGTCTGTAGCACAATAACTTTTGAATACCACATCCAAACAATGCCAACATTTCAGGGAATGTTCCAAGCATCAGTGACCAGACTTCTGTTTGATTTCTGGGGTAAATCAGGAAACCAAAACTGGGAGGGGGGGATACATGACGCCCCTGTCAGCTTGTTAGCAGTGGCACTTCATCAAGCACCTGCACAATTGTCTATAGATCCAATAGCTGGAGGCACCCACTAACACCTTCCAAAATCATAGTACCCTGCTCATCTCTGCTCATCCTCCCCATAGGCTCTGACATGTTAACGCTATTAAATGGCTGATCTCCCAGACAGAAAGAAGAATGATGGTGGAGGGGATGGGGGCATGCACACAGTCTCGCATTGCGAGTGTGGGGAGAATGGAGGATTCTGATTTCGAGGAAGGAGAGCATGGGGCACATAGAACTTCTGGTGGGAGAACAATATGAGAGAAGGGGTCACACCAAGTTCCTAGCATGGGGGAGGCAGAACTGGGCAAATGGAGGAGGTGAGGACAGTTAACATCCCTGAAATAGAAGAGGGTGGGGTATCCCCAGTGGTGTCGGTTGTTTGTTTTTGGTTTTTTTAAAAGTAATCTCACCTAAATTGAACACAGTATTCCCCACATGAGAAATGGGTAAAACCCATTCATCCATCACTCCACTACTGGGTGGCTCACAAGGAGGTTGGGGGTAAATGCTGGGGGGCTAAGAGCCTCTGGTGAGTGAAATAAACTCGGCCAACAAAGCGTGTGCCCCCTAGTTTGCCATATGTTGGTACAATGCCTCTGCCCCTGGTTGAGATCGTTAGATGATATTAATAATAATCTAAACAGTTTGCCGGTGGCTCTCAAACCATTTACTCTTGCTGGAGGAACAGATATACAAGCTATGGCCTATTGCAGAAAACAGATTTGAGCTCAATATTATAGGAGTTAAAAAAAAAATTCTTCTTTGTAACACTTGTTTAAATTATGGCATTAATAAGCACATTACACCAACCAATTTATCTTGCTGTTCTGCCGGCTCTCATTAGAGATTTCCCTTTTGTTCTATTCATTGGTATACATTCTGCCCTCAATTATACCCTTACTTTTCCATTAAAGTAAGTGTATAACTGAGGGCAGAATTTGGCTCTCTCCTCCCCTTTCTGTCCTAAGGGGGGAGAGAACATATCTATGCACTTTTTTTTAAACTGTTAAATTGGTGCCTTCTGTCACATTGTGCCCCAGATGGTATTTTCCAATTGAACATGATTGTTACACAAAGTTAAGTAATGTGGTGGTTGGGCTGGATTTTCTAAGCAAGAAGTATTCCCTTGGCTTGTCACAAAAAGCTGACACATGTTCCTACTTCACTCAGGGAGCTTCTGTATCTGTTGACACTTCAGATGTAATCAGTTTATATTTCAGCAGCTGATTAGTGCTTGCTTCTAACCAAAGGTTAGAGGCAGCTCCTAAGAACAGTAATGCATAATGCACTAATTAGTCCTCTACATAAAAATCCTGGGAGTCTTAGCTGATCTTGAAGACCTTTTTGTTCCAGTCCAGTAATGTTACAGACTGTTGTGTCAGCATTTATGCTGTGTTTTTATTTCCCCTACCTCCAAATGCCTCACAGCACAATTAATTACATATCTGCAGCTAAGCATTAAGTGTGCAACAGTAGTCTGCATACAGTCATGAACATTTCATTAGTGCCAGTTAATTTATGTCTGATTATGAAAGCGAGAGAAGGAATGCTGGGCAGGACTCCAGGATTATCCTCCATGACTTGTCAAATAGTTTCACAGGGACTCTTAACTTCCCCCTGACCAGCCACTGGAAAAGGAAAGGCCAGGTTGCAGTACCCGCTGGTGCACTGTCAGAGTACTAATTTGCTTAAATAGGAACCCAGTTCCTTCTGATCTAGAGCAGAGAGGGAATAAGAGGGCAACCGAAACTGACTTTTCTAATGACTGTCTGGTAGTGACAGCGGCAATTTTTACCAGGAAGTTTTATGCCTTTCTGAGTATAACTAGCTGATTACCAAAACATGCCCTTCCCCATAAACTAAACTGTATGTACTTCCTCTTAGCTAATGCTGTTTAATGGGAACTTATATTTAATTGATGTAAAAGCCCCATGCAAAGGCCTAATTTGCCATCTTTGCACTTGCAGAGATGGCAAATAATTTATTGGCATTTCTCAGAACAAGGAAAACCTTTCCCCCCCGAGAGGGGGTGGATTTGGAGATATTTGCATCCCTGCTGGGATCCCTGAGGACTTCTCTTTTCAAAGCCACACGTGAAGTCCTGTGTCAAACAGTGTCTACATCGAATGAGTCAGTATCAGCCTAAGGGCCAGTGTTACCTGTGCAGCCACACAAGGCCCTGCTTGTACCTCTTCCTTGAACCATGTGAATGACATACCGGCAGGAGCATGATCCCCGTTCCTTGTCCATGACCCCATCTCACTCAGAGGGAAAGAGCAGATGTCCTATTCATTACCATAAATGCCCCATTCATCTACTTGACTGGAACGCTGCACGACAGCTCTCCTTCCTGGTTGTCTGGTCCACAAAAAAGCTGCAGAGCCTCCCAGGCAGGTTGTCTGTATACGGAAAGTGGTGGGGGTGTCAGCATAACTAGAGTGGAGAAAGACAGGGAGGAAGCAGTTGATGGTGGTACCTGGAGGCATTGCTATAAATTGGGAGCGAGCTACATTAAGGACCTTCATATAACATAGTGTACCGAGGGCTGGCTTGGCCTTTAGATATCATGAGTCAGGTCACTTGGGACTGTGTCTCAAGGCAAGATGGTGGAAGCAGGCAGCGCAGGAAGTCTGATTTGGTCCTTCATCTCCCCTTAGCTCACTCAAGTGGGTGGGGGAGGATTAAATGAGTCCCACACAGCTCCTGCCATGGGAGGCTGGATGGGCTCCCCCATTTTGTTGCTTGTCAATGTCACTCCTTTATTAGCCTTACTGAACAGCCTGAGGCGTAAGTTCACTTCTGCAGCATTTCGTTTCATTGTCCAAATCCAGGGACATCCACTCCACAAACGAAACACACCTAAAGCATAATTAGTGAATTTAAGTAAATGTAAAAATCCACCAGTGTTCCTCCTAAAGACATTTGTTTTTTGTCTTTTTACAGATAGGGTTTTAAGCCTGATCGTTTCCATGGTAATTCACCAAATGAATATTGTTTGTTTTATACCCCCTCACAGTGACAAAATGTGTAAGTCAGACTTTCATGATGTCTCGTCCGTAACATTCACCCACACACTCAGACACTACAGTGATGGGTGCCCTACATACCTAAAAAAGGTTAGATTGAAGGGAAAGGTCTGAGGATTTAGTGTCTGTCACTTTTGTCACATGGCCAGAGATGCACATTCTGGATACCTAATCTAAGGGCTAAATCCTGCTTCTGCTGAAGTTGGTGGGAATTGTTGCCATCACTGAGAGCAAGATCAGGCCCTACCTCAGAACTGCAAATACGCTCAATACTTGACTTTAGGAAGATAAGTAGTTGTATAGATCAGGGTTCAAGTGTACACTTGGGACATCATAAATCATAGGTCTGACTCGGCATATAGTAAATAAAATTCCAGTGAACATTCAGATCTTGCCAAAACCAGAAATAATTTGCTATAAATTCCTGCAGTGTAGAGTGTTAACTTGGTATATAATTTCTAGTCAATATGAATTTTATTTTAGTGAGTGGGCCCTAAACACTCCCCTTTCAAAGTATTATTCCATATGCACATCAGGCTCCCAGGCTGCTGGGGGTGCAGGGAAGTTAAGAGGATAATAGAATTAGAAAACCACATTTATTTTATTGGATTATTAGTTTATGGGACAGTGTATTTATTTTTTTGAATATAAAATATATATATGTAATTATAAATTACTCTATGTATGTGGAGGAGCTGGATAATTTTATGTACATGAATAGCTTCAGGGACTATTCACTTGTACACATTTTTGTAGGCTCAGAGCCAAAATTAACTGAAACCATTTACTGAGCCAGATCATAAGCTGGCGGTAACTGGAGTAGCTCCATTGAAATGAGTGTAGTAATGCTGATTTACATCTGCTGAGAATCTGGCCCATTAACTTTCAGTCACTTTTATTTAACTCCGTGGATGCTTTTCTAAAAGATCTGCTCTAGGCATTCGTTTGGGGCAGTTCTATGGTCCATGTTATATAGGAGGTCAGACTAGATGGTCCCTTTTGGCCTTGAAATCTATGAATCTGTGTAAACTCCAGTACCATGAATAACAATCAATTGTTTTCCTTTCTTCAGTTATAAAGAATAACGTTCTTTTTCTTCATGTGCTGTTTAGAATGTTTGAAATATGGAACTGATTTAAGCAATGAAAATATTTTTTTCAAACTTCTGTTTAATAATCTCTTCTATCCTGTACTCCTGTAATATTAAGTAGAGTGGTGTAATGTCTAATATGTCTTACATGTAACAGATGCATTTTGGATATTACACCAGGCAAGGGATTAATTGGAGATGGCTAATTTGGAGTTTTTGGATTATAATCTATTGCTCATTGTTTGGTTGGAATGAATTAATCCTAGGATTTTAGAGACCGCTAAATGTGTGTGTTAACACTAAGGAATACATTTTCAAAGCAGCATTTGCTAATCCTGTTAACAAATAATGGGATTTGTGCATGTACCTCCCATGCACTGCTTTGAATATACCCTCAAGTGTCAGAAGTTTTCTGGAAACATGCTTAAGATGTGTTAATTCTTTAAAGGCTCTGATTGGCAACTTCCTGATGCTATAAATTGCAGTGGCACTTATAGTCCTCTCTGGAAGCCACTTCAGCATTTTTTTTATATTAACGGGCTAACTAAAATTTGTCCTGTGATTCCGAATTTTCAATTAAAACCCACTTCCAGGATGTCTGATTAGATAAGAGAATAGGAATAAGCCTGTATTGTGAGCTTGTTAACTTCAATAGAAAAGCAATTCAAAGCATGATTAACTTGAGACCAGGTGAGTCTTATTCAAACAGAGTGACAGTTGTTGCACAGGCAAACCTCTGGAACACAGTTCATCACAAGACAGGGGTTTTTTTTGTAAGGCGGCCCTAGATTGGAGTCACTGCAGATGGTTAGCTGCTTGTGCTGGAGTCAGAGTGCAGACTATTATAGTTTGATAGCTCCTAGGTGATGTAAAGAAGAGGGAATTGATCTTTCATATCTGCATCCATGCAAGTAGCCCGCTAGTCCAGTGATACTCAAACCTCAGTTGTTCAGGAGCCAACTTAGCGATCAGCGTTACTCGAAAGAGCCCCAGTAGTGTGAATTCATTGTTTCATTTATCATAGTACTAGATGGTCAATCCTTTTGCTGTGAGAATAATATATAACTAAACCAAATATTTCCCATCATACTGCTTAAATATGACTAAGTATTATTATTTTCTTAACTACAATTGGTTAATAACATAGTAAAAGTCTCCTGATTGGTTAATAATTAAACCACACAGTGTTTTTAACAGCGTGTGCTGCAAAGAGCTTCACCTGACACTTTAAAGAACCACCTGTGGCTCAGTCTGGCTATCTGTGCCCTAGTTCCATGTCTAGTTCCATGTCTAGTTCTATTGCCTATGCAATAGAACTAGACATGTGCTCTGAGTAAGCCTACTCACATGGGTAAGAGTTTGCAGGTGTGAGCTGCAAATAAGCCCTGAAAATATGCTTGTTCTCTTTAACCGGAAGAGCAATCTTAGCATATCTCCTTCCTATCCCAGAGTCATTATTTGCTGGAAGCAAGCAGAGACATAGCGCCTGGGGTCTGTGGGCAAAACAGTCCTCAGTTTAGTATACTTTGCTGTAGATGTTGCATTAAAAGTATTAGTGTGACCAGATGGGCCCAGAATGTTGTTCACCCAAGGCCTGAAAGAATGCTGGAGAGAGCAAAACAATTTGGCCTCAGAGTGATCTCTGTACGTGACCCAAGAAGTGATGAGCACACGTAAGTATCTTCCTTTTGCTCTCACGACATCTCTGCAGAATAAAGTCACTTGGCAAAATGCAGTGACAAAATACAGAAGCTCATAACTGTACTTCTATATAAGGTCATTTGGGGAGGTCAAAGGCTTACTGGGCTGTAGCGTGGATGTTAGAAGTGCTGTATAAGAAGGACTATATCATAGATCTCGCTCTCTCCTGCACTGCACTTTGTGTAGTTCTCTGCACCCATCCAGCTCGGAATGGTGGCATTTTACACCATTTAGCGTTGGGTTTAAATAACTGGGCAAGGCAACAGAGTATCAAGCTCCATACATTTTAGGGACAAGAAAAAGTCACCTGCACTTCCTTGCAGTCAGCTTCTTATTTTTACTCCATACACGTCCATCCTTTCCTTTGCTGGAAACATATCTATGAGTAGAGTGAGTTTCTGTGAACTCACTGAAAAGCTTTACTTCAGTTTCTTTCCCCTGGTCACTTCTCCTGGTGTAAAAGAGATTTGCCTGAGCTTCTGTTTACTCCTAGAATCAGAGGGGTAGCTGTGTTAGTCTGGAATTGCAGAAGTGACAAAGAGTCCTGTGGCACCTTAAAGACTAACTAAAGTATTAGAGCATAAGCTTTCGTGGGCTAATACCCACTTCATCAAATGCATACTGTTTACTCCTAGTTTCCTAAGGTTGTGGGTTGGCCTCTAGTTTGGGAGACAATACTGATATTAAATGTATCTATCCTTTGACATACTATTGAAAACTTCTATTAGGTCATCTTGGAATCTCCTCTTTTCCACTGGGAAATAATTCCAGCTCTTTTACTCTTTCTCCATGATTGAGATTTTTGAAATCTGGTATCATCCTTGTTGTCCTACATAGCATCCTCCAAGATACATTCTTCCTGTGAGGCAGTTAAGATTGCATGTGGGAATCAAGATGGGGACCTAGGAACTGCCTTCGGTCACAATTCAGCTGAACATTTATGCACGATACTTAATTTTAAGTAATTCCATCCCCTGTTTAGCAAAGTACATAAGAACATGCTTAAGCCCCCTTTGGCTTTAATGGGATTTAAGCACGTGCTTACAATTAAGCTGACATTTAAGTGCTTTGCTGAATGGAACTTTATATACGGTAACTATCTCTACTTTGTATTCTGATATATAATATAACCAAACACCTTGCTTGCCTTTTTACTGCCTCTTTGTAGTGGGCTGGTGGCTTTAATTAACTTTCTGCCTTGACCTCCTTTTCCTGAAAGTGCGCTGGTGCATGGCTTGATTGTAAATTTGGGTGCTAGAGAAAACCCCCCAACAATGCTTAGTGGCATAGCCATTAAATGTCATTTGTTGTAGGATGTCCCTGTTCCTAAAATGTTCCAAACCCTTTTCAGTTTGGTTGCATTTTTCCCCTGTTACCACCTGTAACGTCACAAATAACTTTGAAGATCTTATTACTTTCTAACACGAGCAGGGAGGGGGGAACCAAAACTCCTTTTATCCATGTTAAACTCGAGGCCAAATAACAAGGGCTTATCCAAATAAATGCATATATACCTATATTCCGACTCACTGAAACTGACTGCTGAGGTGCTCCACTTCTCATCCCTTTCCAACATGAACAGTGTTCACTTCTGGCTCCCTTTCAGCTCCTGCTGCTTGCCCGTTTAATATGCAGGCTTCTACTTTAGAGCCTATTCCAAAACTCATCTCTTCAGCTGTAAATCTCTGATGCCGAATCTTGAGCAATGCTTTTCTTTAAAATCTAAGTCCACAACATCCCCTGGATTTCCCTTATCTCTCATGGCAGTAATATCCTCCAAGAATTCCAGACGGTTAGTTAAGCATGACCCGTTGTGCCTTGATCAAACTGATTTTCCACAGTTCTCCAAGCTCATCTCTCTCAAGAGACTGCAGCTTGCAAAACGTTCTCCCCACAACAGATTTTAAATAGGCTTGTTACTAATTTTATGGTTTAACTGTTGAACCTGTTGGGGGCTGGGGAGAGGGGAATTAAATAAAATGAGGGTTTTTCTAATGTAGTTCGCTAAAGCTGAAAGTCAGTATGTAGTGATTGTGTTGCAGGGGCAGCTTGAAGCATAGCATCACACTTCAGATGCAAGAGTTACAGCTGAGAAGACAGTTTTAATATGAAGCTCTCTCTTTTTCAAGCGCTGTGGTTGACACGGATGAAATGACTTTTGGTCTGCTACTCAGGAGGGATGTTAAGATCATGACATTCCTTGGGGTTTTGTGGATGATACCGGCCAAAACAGCATACTAGACCTATTTTCTGGTTTGCAGAGAGAGCATTTTAGAGCAAGCTTGATCGCGAGCCAAAGTTTCTGAAACCTTAAAATTGTGGTTAGCAGACAGCCACTTTAGGAAATTTAGGTCACCATTACCTCACCCTTAATTTTTATCCAGTAGTCTATCTGCCACACTGTTGCCTTCTTATTAATCACACCCAAGTTGGGTTGTATGCGAAGATGTCAGGAGTAAAAGGAATAAGAGGCTTTGACTCTTTAAGGGGCTGTTGGAGGCAAGTGGGATGGGGGAAGATAGGATTTTTGGAGGAGCTGCTGGGAGTGCAAACAGCCATGAGGCTGCATTAGGCGGGTGATTGAGCCCTTTGGGGGAAAGGAAGGCTGCAGTTAGGGTGACCAGGCAGTAAGTAAGAAAAATCAGGATGGGGGGGGTAATAGGAGCCTATATAAGAAAAAGACCCCAAAATCGGGACTGTGCCTGTACAATTGGGACATCTGGTCATCCTAGCTTTAAACTGATTTTTGACACTTGTGGGAGTTGGTTGGGCGTAGGTGTATGGGTGGCTTCTACAGTTCACAGTGTGGGGCAGTTCTCTTTGGACTGGAGGGGCTGGCACCTGGGAGAGGAGTGGATCTCATTTTGTTGGGGAGGGGGTGTTGCAAGAGATGTTTTGCCTGCGTTAGTGGGTTATTTGCCTCTGCACTTTCCGATGTTTCTGCCTCCTCTGCAGCAGAAATCTTTCTAGCGTGGGTGGGCGTGGTCTATAAGCACAAATGCCTTGAAACGCATAAACCTATTATATATGCAAATGAATTCTGATTTCCTTCTTTTAAAATGCTATTATCCGAGTATGGGAAT
Source organism: Dermatemys mawii (assembly GCA_007922305.1). Taxonomy (NCBI): domain Eukaryota; kingdom Metazoa; phylum Chordata; order Testudines; family Dermatemydidae; genus Dermatemys; species Dermatemys mawii. Next base: position 274,150 of record ML677449.1, on the reverse strand, counting down.
GGAGCTGCCAGCTTTCTTCCCATCTGTTCTATTGTAGGTGGCTGTTTTAAGGTGTGACCTTATCAAAGCTGCCATCTAAAAACAAAGTAAACTCAGGACAAACTTGTTCTAGCCGAGATTCCTGTTCCAAGACCACGGCAATAGGGAACGATGGATACATTCTTCTTCAAGTGCGATTATGTCAGAAAAAAGTGACTATGTAGAAATAATCCCTTCTTTCTTAACAGTCTGCTCCTAGTGCTTTCTGAGTCCTATTTACTTTACTCATAAAAAGGAGAGCTTTTTACTTTAGGTCAGGTATTATCGGAGCCAATGCCACTACTGATGCTTGACTGAACTTAAGCATTAGAAGTGTTTACGTTATTTTCTTGTTGGTGCACCATCGACAATATTGTTCTAGCTGCAAAGTGTTTATTACTGGAGGTGGTCCATATGCCGGAGACAATCCGGTTTGAATCTCCAGTCCTAAAATAGGCTTCCAGGCCCAGAAGTAAGGAACGGGTTATGTGTGAGCTTAATACTTCTGCTGCAGAAGTCCTTTGGGAAGAAACAACCAAGGTAGAATCACCCTGTGCTATTTTTTAGTCACTTTTCAGGGTATAACTGCATTCTGAGCATTCTGAAATGCTCACACATACTAACCCAGCTTGGTAAAAATGCTCTTAAGGAGCAGATTGTATATTTCTTGATCATGCTAAATAGCACCTTACTACTCAAAAAGCTCACTCTCTCGTCAGTGGGAGCGCATATGGAGTAAGGTATCCTCAGTGTAGGTAAGCAGTTAGAATCTCCCCCTAAATTAGCACCAACCTTGGGGGTAACATTTTAGTTTATAATGAAAACATTAGTTCCCTAGTGCATTTTGGTATCTGAACTTTGCCTGTCTGTTTAATTGTGTATTACAGGACAAGGACCATATTTTGCTTTCTCCTGTATACTGTTGAATATATCGTCAGTGCTTAACAAATAATAAAGCAGCCTTCTCTTTTTTACTGTACTGCCTACAACACATTGATTTTACAAGACCTCGCTCTTCATTTGGAAGTTTTAAGGTGGGACTGAATTTCCTTGTTTAGTATACAGTGGATTGGGAGAAAATTATTTATACTGTGTATAGCACTTTAAAGCCTCAGAATAAGTGAATCGCTACTCTAGACACAATTTCTAAAGGTTTTTAAATAACTTGTAACTCGACTCAGAAAGCAAAGAGTGAGGGTAAAGGCTTTGAAGGAGTTTTTGTGTGTAACCTTACTGGGAATTTAATGAGCTAAGTTCAGCATTGTAGGTACAAGCTGTAAGCTGAGAACTCCTCCATCTCAGGAGATCCTTGCGGATATGCCCTTGGGAGGGTTTTCAACTGCTAGAAAATGTGGAAAAACAAGAAGTTTGCACTGCAGGGATGGATATAAGGGGAGTGGTTGGGAGAAAAAATTAAACCCTCTGCCCCTCTTCATTATGAGAGTAAAATGACACTTTTGGCTAGAGGCCAGTGAAACCTGGGAGATCTGGGATGGTGCAGACAGGACTAGCAACAAGTTTATTAAGGAATGGATTGGATGCATACAGCTTTACCTCAGCTCTGTGGTTTTTGTTCTGAACGCACAGTGTTAACTCTTAGCTCCCCGCCACTCACAAGAAGCAGAAATGAGATGGAAGCGCTCAAGGTGGAAATTAAAGACAAAAAGTTGCTGGGTGGAATTTTTAGAAAATAAATTAACATGACAGCGTCTCCTTAGATGACATTCAGGATTCTCAAGGAGCTTTCTCCGTGTCTCCATCGGCCCATTTTATGCACCCAGTGAGAATTCAGCTCTGTTGGGGTTGTGAGGCAGAGACTTCCTAACACCTGAAAGAGCATTTTAAAAAAAGTTCGGGTTTTTTTTTTGTGTTTTAAAAAAAGCCCTGGAAATTAAAATTTCACAGTCAACACATCTGAGAGATGACCAGTTTTAATCTAAGATTTTACCATGTCCCCTCAAATACCTCAGCCTGCCAAACACAGCTGGGGTGATGTTCTCTTGTAGGAACATGGACAGAGCCATTGGTATAGAAAGCCCGGATTTGTCAAAAACTCCCACTGGCATGTGACACCTGTGAAAGCCTCCTTTTTCCTTTGAAATTTGAATCTGACTTTGGAGGTCCAGAGTTTTCTCAGCTCTCTCAGAAACGATTGGCTGACAATGTTGGTCTTTGAAAACAGACCCCAGGATACCACGTTTTCAAAAGAGCTCAGTGCCACATAGATACCACTTCATCACTGGACAAGGGGGCCACGTTTCCCAGGGTTTTGAGCATTCGGAAATTGCCATTGGAAGCAATGGGTGTGACAGCCCCAGGCTGGGGGATGCTTTTGGACATCTGTCTCTTAGTATGTTCAGCTTGTTGCGTACATGGACTAAGTTCTGCTCTCAGATGGGCATGGCCCATTTCTGTTTTTCATGGGGACACGTGCACAAGTATCAGACTGCAACCCTTAACATGTGGATAGACTCGTAGATGAGTGGATCCCTTTTCAAAATGAGGCTTGGGCAAAGCCATTTGCATTTCTTTGGTTAGGAACAAATTAAGGCCCTGATTCTGCAAAGACTTGCACACGTGCATAACCATAAGCCACCACTTACAGCCAGCATTTAAACATGTATGTACCTTTAAGCAAGTGCTTGCTGAATAAGGATGACGGAAGCACATGCATAAGTGCTTTCCTGAATCAGGGCCTAAATTAGTGCTACCAACCCTCATAGTTTCGCCAGGAGTCTCCCAGAATCGGGTTCCATCTCCTGGAGGTTACTGAAGCCAAATCAGGAGGTTTTATGCAGCTAAAAGTCCGGTGAGGCAATGGGGCTAAGGCAGGCTCCCTGTCTACCCTGGCCCCATGCCGCTCCCGGAAGTAGCCAACACATCCCTGAAGCCCCCGGTGGGGTAGGGAGTCTCCGTGCACTGCCTGCACCCCGAGCACCAATTCCACAGCTCCGATTGGCCGGGAAGTGCAGGCAGGGGTAGCGTGTGGAGCCACTTATCCCGTCCAGAAGGTCTGCTTCCGGGAGTGGTGCACGGAAGGGGCAGCGCGGAGCCACCTGGCCTTGATTCTCTCAAGCAGCTCCCAGGCGGCAGCGCAATGGGGGTAAGGCAGGCTCTGCCCCCACAGCTCCCATTGGCCGCAGTTCCAATTCACTCCATTTCAGTTCCTGGAGTGAAATGGGAGCTGCAGAGTTGGTACTCAGGGTATGGGCAGCACGCAGAGACCCCTGCCCCCCCAGGGGCCACAGGGACGTGCCAGACACTTCTGGGAGTGGTGTGGGGCCAGAGCAGGCAGGAAGCCTGCTTTAGCCCCACTGTGTTGCTGACCAGGAGCCGCCCAAAGTAAGCGCTACCTTCACCCTGCACTCCCTCCTGCACCCCAACCCCTTCCCACAGGCTCAGCCTGGAGCCCTCTCCCACACTCCGAATCCCTCGGCCCCAGAGCCCACACCCCCTCCCACACTCCTGCCCCAGCCCGTGAAGGTGAGGTGAGTGAGGGTTGGGGAGAATGATCGAAGGGTGGGGGAATGGAGTAAGTGGAGTGGGGCAAGGGTGTTTGGGTTTGTGTGATTAGACAGTTGGCAACCCTAGCCCATGCACATAGGATTTCTCCATGAGTTCAGGAGGGCTGCCCACATATGCTTAAAGCACATGTATAAAGTCTTTCGGGGGTGGGAGCCTAAGGCTCATTGTAAAAATCTTACATTTTACAATTGTGTAAAATGTAAAAGCCTGAGTTTTTTACATTAAAACAATATATTTACTTACCATATCCAGGAGTCTCAACTATATTGACTCAACTCTGCCATATTCCTTAGATAATCCATATCTACCCCCCGTCTTTTAGGACTTGCGATTTTTTTTAAAAAAGACTCGCACTGTTATTTGTTCTTTGTATTGAATTTTGAAGTTTTGTACACAACCGGGTGGATTTGTTTCTCATTTTATTCAGACTATCCTAAGTTCTGATTTCATCCAAGTAAAACTGAAACCAGGATTTTCTGCCAAGAGTCTTTTCCATTTTCAGGCTTCAGTTGAGAAAAGTGTGTCGCAGTTTATACAAGTCTGCATTAGGTTTTAACATTTTTAACTTAATGCTGAATCCTGCTAATTTGTAGAAAGAATAGACCATTAGTTTAGTTACAAAACCAGACTAAACCACTTTGGAATTGCACGATCTATATAGTATTTGTTGTGAAAAGTAGTGTAGAAAAAGACTGTAGACAACAAACTGTATCTATTGTGTGTATCTCCACGTTCGTTCTACTCTCTTTTCCATAATAAATTCACTATGTGCTCATGGCTATTTTAGTTGAATTGGATATTTCCAAAGAGGAGGAATCAGTAGTTACATTAGCGATTACAGGTTAGTTGTAAATCACCATAGCTCCATTAAAATCAGTGAAGCTACAACATCAGCTGATCATCTCGTTCTATAAACTGCCTTTGCTGTAATGATCAGCCTTGACTTCAGATGTTTTCAGTGACAAAAGAAATATTTAAAATGTTGGTAGAGTTAAAGATTTTATTGCCATGAAGCATTAGTCTTGCATCCAAGCCTTGGGTTATATTATCTGAATACCCTGGCAAATAGTAACCGTGATGAAGATTTTCTGAAATTCATAGTAATAATTTGGTAACAAAAGTGGTTTAAGTTGCTGGTATGGTTTTGTTGCCAGTGAATAGATTCCAATTCCACACCCTGAAGGCGGCTTAAGGTGTTGCGGAGGAAAGCCGCTGTTTTGAGTCAGGCGCTTTCTTGTACATATTGCTGTGTGTTAACTCCTCTCTGAACCCATCTTACACCTTTGCCTACTCACTTTCAGATGAAGTCAACCTCCGCTATTCCCATGTGGTTTATTTAAAAGCAAACCAAGCCTTTGAATCCTTGAGTCATTTTCATTAGAACTGTTTCAGCTGTCCAGTATTAACTATATCTGTCTTATATATTAGAATAGAGCTGAGCTAAGAGGCTGGAATAATGAGCACTGGGTTGGGAGTCTGGCAGTCCTGAATTCTAATTCTGTCTTTGCCACTGACTCACTGGGTAGACTTGGACAAGTTGCTTCAACTTTGTTTCATTTTCCTCTTACCCACCTGCCTCCCAAGGTTTCTGTCAGGATAATTAATTAGCCCTTGCCTGTCCAATGCTTTGAACGCATAAAGGACTACAGGATAAAAATGCTAAATATTCTTGTTAACGATTGGCTGTGCATTGTTAAGTGTGCCATAGCTGTTCTGTATAGCGCCTGTTGATTCTATGCTTTCCTGATCTGATCTGTCTGATCTTTACCACATACAATTCTGGATTAAGGGATGTCCATAACAAAGGCAGGTTCATCCTGCCCAAGCTTCCCTTGTACATATGAATCTAGTCTCAGCTTTTTCAGTCTCTCTCATTTCTTTCTACTTGTACTGCATGCATTGATTGATCAGCATGTTGGAAATCCACATGTCCTTGAATATGGAACATTCACTTGGGGGAATCTCGAGGATCACACATTGTTCCTTGCTTCATTTGCAGTTTACTTTATTAGCACCTTTACTCCTGTTGGAAAAAGTCTGGAAAAACAAGACACCTTAAAACATGCCGATAAGGACCATGCCTTGGCCTTCCTGAGAATAATAATGGTAGTTAATTACCTATTGCAGAGAGTACAAATCTCTCTTCTAACTCTGTTCATTCAGGCAACAATGAAAAAGCTCAAACCTGTTGATGATCATGCTCATTGGAATTCTCACCAAACCAGAGAGCAATCCTTGTTGTTGTCAACTAAACCATCTGTATGTTTCAAAAACAAAAAAATGTGGCAGAGAAGAGCGCTCTCTTCACAGTTTTGTTGCAGGAAGGAACAATTTAGTAGAGCTATAAAAAGATAATCTGCTCCTTTTTTGCTCCCTTATTCCTGTTTTGCTACCATGTTATGCTTTTTGCATGTCAGTTTGGCTGTTGTTCCTTCAGGGGTTAAACTAACTACCTGTCCTTAACCCATTAACATTTTGGCAAGGATTGGAGGGCTGGAGGGCCTTTATGGAATTGGTATTGACATAGGGAGCCTTTCATCTCCAGTTAGAATCTGACTGACATCTGAAGGTGAAGGTAGCGCTTACTTCGGGCAGCTTCTGGTCAGCGGCAGTGACCAAAACTTATTACCACACTGGCTGTAGGGTGGTCTGTATAAATGGGTTGATGATCCAAGTACAGTTCCCAGTAGATCTATACTACACACAGCCAGGACTGGCACCTTTATTGGCAAACTCTGCAGAAGGAGGACAGGGAGTGAATGGAATGCAGAGACTGCACTGCGGGCTTTGTTATGGAAATGTCCTACAGTATTTAATAGGGATTTCACTAGTTGATTCACTTGAACTTAGATTCTGTAGAAATTACTCTTAAGACCCCATATAATTGAATAAAGACTTCTTTTTTTGCATGTTTTGAAGTACCGTATAGAATAGAATAGCAGGGATATAATTCCCTGACTAATTTCTGTGGGTTGTTTTTTTTAAAAAAAAAAAACTTGAGAAGTTATTTTTTCCATCAAAGTTTACTGGCCTTTTCTATAGGGCTGTTTCCTCTAGTGTTGGCTGAGGAACTGTGGTGTGTATCATATGCAGATCCACTGCCTTTGCTGTACTCTGGATAAACAGATGACTCTGATTTTCCCAGCCTTTCAATCTGACACCTTTCAGGAGCACCCTATTTACTCAAAACCAGGGGCAAGCCTTATTTTCCTTGAGTTTGCTCTCCAGGATGGAAGCTTAAGTGACAGAAAGAAAGACACAACACCGTGGAGAGCCAAGTGCAACAATTTGTGTCCTTGTGTTTCAGGCCCAAGGAAGTATCAATCACGCTGCTGAGGTATGAAGCCTGGATTGATTACGGCAGCCATTGCCATAAGATACCCAGCTCTATCCCTGGGGAGAGCTTAATGTGTTTGTCATTTATCTTGGAGTGAAATGGACTGATAGAAACTGTGAGCTAGTACATCCAGGGAGCGGCACATCAGGACATCAGTGGGACAGACAAAGATAACAGCTGCAAATTATTTGGCTTAATACAGAAATCACTGCATGACATTTTTTGGCTTGTGTTATGCAGAAGGTCAGATTAGATCAGGGGTAGGCAACCTATGGCACGTGTACCAAAGGCAGCACACCAACTGATTTTCAGTGGCACTCACACTGCCCGGGTCCTGGCCTCCAGTCCAAGGGGCTCTGCATTTTAATTTAATTTTAAATGAAACTTCTTTAACATTTTAAAATCCTAATTTACTTTACATACAACAATAGTTTAGTTATATATTATAGATGTGTAGAAGGAGACCCTCTAAAACATTAAAATGTATTACTGGCATGCGAAACCTTAAATTAGAGTGAATAAATTAAGACTCGGCACACCACTTCTGAAAGGTTGCCAACCCCTTGATTAGGTGATCATATTGGGCCAATTCTGGCCTTCAAAGTCTATAGATCTCACCTTTTCCATGAACTTCTCCACCCACATAATTCCTCTCATGATATATGGTTTTATTTCCTTTTTATACAGTGACTGCTGGCTGGAGTTATTTGATTTTGCAAAGTATTGCATAAAAGTATGTAATTTTGAGGCAAAGGTGATATATTACCAGGACTTCCTATGAGCTTCCTTTTCTTCTGTGTATGTTTCTCTTTCTCCCCTGTTGTTTCCATGTAGTCTTTTCCTCATGGAAATGGGGAAACCAAAAAGTTTTCTTTTTATCACAGCAGAGTGCAGGAATATGTCTCTGGCATGATTAGCGCCAGCATTGGAAACGTGCAGCTGCATTTGGAAGAATAGTGCAGTTTGCAGCCCTCTTCATCTCCCTCTCGTCCGCCCCTCCTGCCCCAATCAATTTAAATTTCTATTAATTAATCCAAGTATCAGTACAGTAATTTATATGACAGTTACCAGGGCAAATTCTCTGATGGTATATCAATGGATTCACCATCTGTGAAAGGGAATCCTGTGTAAGGAATTCTAGTAATTTAGCATATTGTGCCCCAAAGCCTATGAGATCCAGACAGGGATTTCTGCATTACAGAAATTACAAGATTTAAGATCATATGAAAACACTGATATGAAAGTAAAGTAGGGGAAGGATCACCTGCTAGTTTAAATCTCCCACTCAGAGGCCTTTAAAGACAAACACATTACAGTATGTTCATATTCTTTATCACAAATTCTGGGCAAGACTGCAGGACTATATTCTTTATAGTCAATAGCTTTAGTTAAAACACCCAGTAATACATTGTCCAAGCCAGTACTACAGGATAGTCTGTTGCCTTCTGCATTGGATGGAACTCTCTCCATGTGTAGCAAACTGTGATGTGGTGACAAAATGACCATGATGAAGGAGAAAACAGGTTAAGACTGATGGCTGGGAAACTTTTTATGTGTAAAAATACTGATTAGAAAAAGGTATACATGAAAACTTTCATGGAAATCGGATACTGTGAAAATCTCTGTAATGTTGATATCTTGCAAGAGCAATATCATGACATTAGCTTCCATCAAGTGTAATGAAGTATGGCAGTATGCAGACACCATGGTCATCATCTAAAATCAACCAACTCAAAGTCAGCTCCTGTCAGTGTATATATTTTGAGTGTGGTCTCTTTAAGACATCCATAGTTTTGAGCTACAGATATCCAGATATAATGTAGTTCCCCACAACAGAGTGGCAGTGTGACCCAAAGCTGGTGTTTCCTGCTGCCTTGAGCCTGCATTTCATAACAAATGCCTATGCTCTGTAATCCTAATGTAAAGCTAGGTTTACATGTATTGTCAGGGTCTACATGTCTTCAGAGCAATGGCTATTTTTGTTAAGTGTTGCTGCGGAAACCCAGCAATGGTACCTCCATGGAGCTGCACATTAAGAACTTCAATTGGTGGAGTAGAGAACACTGACATAAGTTACAACCTCAATCCATAAGTCAGTGGGTGAAGCCCTGATCCTCAATGGGTCCTCTAGGTGCTACTCATGCTCTTTTGTACCTTACACCAAGTGTAGTTTCATTGAAGTCAGTAGGACTACTTGCGTAGTAGTATTCTACTCAGTGTGAGTAAAGGTACCAGAATCTGGCCCACAAGAAATAATACCAACATCCTCTTGTTACATCTCATTAAGATAAAGCAATCTGTATCTATTCTACACTCAAGCGGTGGCTTCTGTAAGTTAGATGCAGATTCCAAACTTGGAGATACTAGGCCTGAATCTCCTGTCTCTCAGCCCAGTGCAAATCAGGTATAACTCAATGGAAACTGACTGATTCAGTCAGAGGAAGTCCTGCAACGACGGATTCTTAAAGCCTTGAACTTTGGTCCTGTTAGTGGATGAACTCCGGAAGAGAGAGTGAGATTCAGATGCGTGGTTGTGTCCTGCACTCTACTGCCCGTGTATATACAACAAGTTTTGTATGTGGCATTTTTTCCCCAGATGTGAAAAAGAGCCAATAAAAATCTAGAGAGGAGAATGGCCTTTTTAATGTCAGTGAGTGCACTTCCGACCATCTTTTCCATATCTCCAGTAAGGTGTATATGGGAGACAGACTAGATAACTTAAGTGTCTTCTTCCCTTTCCTCCAATCCCTTAAATGTTGTTTGTCCAAATTGCTGCAGCTCTGAGGGGTTTTTTTGGTTTTGTGTTTTACATTGGGACAGATCCATATTTTACTGGCAAATGCCCTGATGCCCAGCCACGACAAATAAACAACCGGCTTACTGGGAATACTACATTGGTTATAAACTACCTTGCCTGAAGCTCCCAGGTTGTCTCCACAGCCCCTCAGGAGAGTGAGAAAACTAGTTCTTCCAAAATGAGCCAGAGCAAGGCATTATGAAATTTCCAAGAAGTCACTGCAGCACTCAATCTGCAATTAACAACCTTTTGTCATTAAAAAAAGGATTGGGAGACAACAAGGACCGGTTTGGAACAAGTGAATCTTTGTTTCTCTGCCCTTGAAGGCTGTAGAGAATGGAGGGACAAGTGCCTACATGTGTTGGATTTTGTTGGCTGGATCCAGTTGTAGCCTGGAGTTAACAAAGGTCACGTCCTCAGCTGGAAGGCTGGGAAAGCAGGAGAAGCAGCAGCTTAGCTGGCTCATCCCCAGGCAAACTGGTATGAACCAGGAAAAAGTCAGAGAATGCTAAGGAACTTCTTGCACATCACCTCAGGCAGTTGGGTATTCTGTTTCCTAGTTACCTGTTTCCTGGTATCAACTGAAGAGGGGGGAAAAAAATAAAGCATTCCTAAAAATAACCCTTTCATACCTTAGGCTGAACTCTGCTGTGTTAGAACCATGTCGATACCGAGCCTCTCCACTGACATCCGTGGAATCATTTCAACTTTATGCCAGTGCAGCTGACAGCAGAAGCAGAACAAATGTGCTTTTGCTGACTGAGGACTGGAAACAGGAGCTTGGTAACTGTTATATGTATTTTGCACTGCACTGGGTGGCAACGTGGTCTAGTAGAAGTGGCATTGGACTGGGAGTCAGGAGACCTGTGCTCCGTTCCCAGCTCTGCTACTGACCAGCTTTCTGACCTCGGGTGAGTCATTTCCTCTGTGTGCCTCGGTTTCCCCTCCTACCGTATGTGTCTCTATTTAGACTGTAAGGTATTTGGAGCAGGGTCTGTATTTTACTATGTGCAGTGCCTAACACAATGGGGCCCCCAATCTCAGCTGGGATCTCTAAGCATTACTGCAATGCAAATAGCTAATAGTAAGAAATTTGCCCCAACACTACCTGATGTTTAAAAAATAAAATCTAGGAGGAAAGAGATCCTGATGGACTGATACTGAGGAATGGGCCCCTGCAGCTCCCAAAGAAGTTAAAATATCTGACTGATGATGTGATTGCTTAAGCCTCAAGACACTCAGCGGTGATTTTGAATGGTTATTTCACTAGTGAGTCTGGGATGTATAGCTATCTCACGACAGCATCTGAGGAGGATTCAGGGGTGCGTGTGTTGTCAAATTTAATTATTTTTTTTAGAATTGGTTCTCTTAAGTCAAATGTTGTAAGCTGCACTGACTGTGCACCATAGGCTTCCTATCCTGTGCCACTTTCATGGGGTGTGAACAACCCCTGAATCTGCTTAATGGTGAAACCAGGAGCCACTTCCAAAACCTCTGCCTTCAACACCATCCTGTTTGGAACTGGCGTAGAGAGTCCCCATTCACCTTTCCCATGCACACTAGGGTAACTTCAAGGTTTAGAGCAGGCCTGCACAACATGTGGCCCGGGGGCCACATGCGGCCCGCACAGGCTCACAGTGTGGCCCGCAGGGGATGACTAGGGGTGGAACAAGCCAAGCGGCGGGGTGGAGGGAAGTGGATGGGGGCAGGGCGAGGGCGGGGCTTTTCGGCCCGCAGCTAGTTTTTTTGCAGTAATATGGCCCTCGCTGCTTTCCAAGTTGTGCAGGCCTGGTTTAGAGGGATGTTTGGTGGGCCCTTTGCAGTGTGGTGAATTGTACCTGCAATGCCTCATTTTGCTTGTCTTTAGCAAGTGCTATTAGTGCTGAGTGCCAGACAGCAGCTCCCAATGTCTTTGGTGGGGTTTGCAAGTGTTCATTGACTATAGAAATCAGGCAGTCGTGACTAGTCTTATTCTGAGACATGCTAAGCACATGCAGCTCCCACTGAGATGAGTGAGATGGGCCGAAAAAAACGATTGATTGGATGATGATGGTAACTACCATTAGAAATCACTTTTCATTTTAAGGTGCAACAGTTCAGCTAAAAATCGTGGGCATGATTTTCAGAACTGTTGAGTGATGTTTCTGGATGCCCAGCTTGAGACACCTTAAGAGAGCTGATTTTCAGAGGGGAAGGTGTCTCCGCCGATTGGCCCTTGTAAGTTACAGAGGGGTCTTTTGCCTTCTGGTCTGAGATGGTATCCAGGATCTACTGGCTTTTGCGTGCCCCAGTTTCCTTTGCACTTGTTGACAACACTCCTCTTATGATGTGCTACATAAGGCACTGATAAGGATCATGTTTCACAAGTAAATCCTGAAAATGCTGGTGCACAGGGTTTCTTTGGCACACTGGCAGCCAGTGCAAAGGACTGTGGGCTAACTGATGCGAATTTATGATGGGCAAAGATGCCAGCTGCTGCAGCTCGGCAGGAAACCACAGCTCTCTCTGAGAGTTAAAAGTTGGAACACAGTAAGATGACTGTCCCTTTAAAAAACTAACCCCCCCCCCACCTAACCCTCATCCCCTTAAAAAAAAAAGAAAAAAAAAAGCCAGGGGGAAGACAATGATCCCCTTTCCTGGATTGCAAAACACTGTGGTATGGGTTAATATTTCCAAAATCTGGTAATAAGAACGAGGAGTATTTGTGGCACCTTAGAGACTAACGCATTTATTTGGGCATAAGTTTTTGTGGGCTAAAACCCAATTTATCAGATGCACAGAGTGGAACATACAGTAGGAAGATATATAGAACATGTAAAGGTGGGGGTTACCCTTCTACTATGAAATGGTACAGCTGGCTGATCTTGTTCAGTCAAGGTCCAGTCCTGAAGAACTTACTTTGGCAACATACCCATTGATGTGAATGGGAGTGTTGCCAATGTAAATACCAAAGAAGGCAACGGGGATGTTACCCGACTAAGGATCACGTTGCTGGACACACACAGGCTTCACAAGCAATTAAAATTCCATTACATTTTAAAACAATCCCAACCAAACCAAAGAAGGGGGAGAGAAATCCAGTCTCGCCAACGGAAACAAACCAAAAACTGTCCTCAAAAATGATTTCCCAGAAAACAGTTGAACAAATAAGACATTACCGTTTGGTCCTGTCCTCCTGCCACTCAACTGGACTGTGCTTATCTACCAAAGAATTTAATAAAATGTGTATCAAAAATAGTGGGTCATATTTTGTTTCTTTTGCATCCATTATAGTAATTATTCTACAGGATATATTCATTAGTTGTCCTTCCTTTGCCCCCAAATTATATATCATTTAAGATCAATATCTTGTTTTAACTTGTGATGCAAAGAAAAATCAGACTCAGACGACTTCTTTGCAATGTAAAATGGACTTGTTATAGTAACGCACATTAATTTTCCTATTCATCACAGTATCTGGTGTGATTTTCCTCAAGCCTCAGTGGAAACAATGAGTCATGAATACAAGAGCATGTGGCATGTCCTTTGCAAGATCTGTGTCTCCTCTGCCTGTGCTGGTGTGGCCATGTTATAAGAGCTGAAGACGAGGGGTTTTTTTTTTTTTTTTAACCCTCCTGGTTTTGAACAATTTCTCATTTGTGTGAGCATGTGGAGCATCCAGTATTTTGTAGGAGAGTATCTCAGTCCACATGGCTGAAACACCTACTGTTCTAGTCTTGAGTTTCCTCTAAGCAGTGAGTACCAGTTATACCAAATGGGGACCTGGTTCTGCTCCCACTGACTTTACTGTCTGCGAGACCTTCAGGTGGTGATGATTTTATAGCCACTCCCACCCTGTATGACATGGAGCTATCATCCCCATTTTACAGATAGGCAACTGAGTTACAAAGGGATTTAGGACCAGATTTACAATGCTGTTTAAGTGCTTAAAGATTCAGGCAGTGGGATTTACCTTAACTGGCTTTCAGTGGGAGTTTGGTGTCTGGCCTGCTTACCTGCTTTTGTAAATTCTACTGGGCACCTATTTTTGTTTTTAGGTACCTAATTACCTTTGTAAATATGGCCTTAATGGACTTCTCCAAGGTTACATGGGAGTCTGTGACAGAGCCAGGAAATGAATCCTGGTATCCTGAGTCCCAATCTACTATAAGCATAAGACCAGCCTCCCTGTCATTTCTCTTACATAGGGGGGTGCGCATGGTAATGGGGACGCAAGGGCAGAGTTAAGGTTATTTGGGCCGCCTTTCTAAATTCTACACTTCCATGCTTTCAGATCGTGTGTATTTCCAATGTTTGGGATTTTTTTTTTTTTTTTTTACATTGTAAAATTACGGAAAAAAAAATTCTGGATTTCTGTAGGGTTTGCTGACATCCGTCTGTCCGGCCTCCTGATGTAGAGTATTAGGTCCTGATTAGTTGGGTAAAGACCACCTTCTGGGAGCCAACAAGCTGTGGCTGGTTTCAGGAACTGCCAGGGGGAGCTGGTGTGTAGTGCCCCATGTGTACAACACACACATTCTTACACACACCACTTCACGTGCCTGGATTAGATCCACTGGTTTCCATTTGGTGTGTTGTACCTGGGGCTCTACACACTAGCTCCCTGAATCCCAGAGAGGCTCAGATTTGAGCACCACAGCAGCTGAGTCAGGCAGGGCTCTGGTTGTAGCTGGAATCATGCAGGTACATGCATGAGAAAACTGAACGTAAAGTTTGCTAGGCAGCTAATAAATTTGTTTTATGTCTTTATCTCTTCCTCAGCTGGCAATTAGTTCAGTGCCAGCTGCAATACATTCTGCTTGCTGTAAGCTAGTGTACTCAGTGACCTATTGTAAATCCTGTACTTAGAAGAAGACATACTCATCTGAGGCACTTAGCCCTGGTCTACACTACGAGGCGGGGGCAGAGAATCGACCTAAGATAAGCAACTTCCGCTACGGGAATAGAGTAGCTGAAGTCGATGTATTTAGGTCGACATATCAGAGCTTTTTCATGGTGCTGAGTCGACTGCTGCCTCTCCCCCGTCGACTCCGCCTGTGCCTCTCACAGCAGTGGTGTTCCGAAGTCGACAGAAGAGCACTCAGGGATCGATTTATCGCTTCTAGAGAAGACGCGATAAATTGATCCCCGAAAGAGCGATCGTAACCCGCCGATCTGGCAGGTAGTGTAGACCTGGCCCTGTACATTTAGTGTGAATTAAGACAAATTGAGAAATTAATGCATTCTATTAATAGAGATTTTTACTTGTGGCTGGAGTTTCACTAGAAGGTAACTGGAATTTCTTTATTGGCACTAGAACACTATTTTTTGTTGAAACTTAGTGAATGCAAAGGGTTACTTCTCCGATCCCTTTATAGTTGAATTCTTAGTTGAAGTCTATGGCGTGTTTACAATACCACATTGATATTCAGCTGTCTCCTTACTTGGTTATAAGTTTTTATAGTTAAATAGGTAAACTCACACGATCGCAGGGCTTTACGATAAAGAGATGTTTGTTGTTATTTATAATACCTAAGTCTGCTGTAAAAAGAGCCACTGTATGAGACCCTAAACTAGAAAATGCATGAAGTTGATGCAGAAAGAAAACACTTTTTACATAACAGGAAATTGTTACAGCCATCTTTTATTATACATAAATGCTCACTAGTTATCTAAAATTCTGTTGTAAACAGTAGCACGAGCAGACTACAATAGTCTCTGAGATCGCACTAGACTCTTCTTCTTCGAATGACTGGGTGCCCTAATCTCACCACCCTTTCCTGCATGTTGTTATCAGGGAGGAGATATTTAATGTTGGACTTCTACTCCTTTCCTGGAGGCTTTTAGTTCTTCCCGTACCATGTTCTTCCACCACTTCTGAGAGCTGGAGCACAGGAAGGACAAATTCAGAGTGGTACTTATCCATGTCCTTAAGGACATAAGCAGATACTTAAAGTTAGGCAGCTACCTAAATATTCTCCTGAACAGGGATATTTTCCTGAATTAGGGCACCAGGCATGTTCCAGTTCTAGCACAAATTCCTTGGGAACCCCAGTATTCCCATTTCTAGGGTGGGAGACATAGTAATGTCATCCTCTTAGGTTTTCCTACAGCGTGGTATGAGATTCCCATCCAGAAATCCTCTAGCACAGCATGGGCCCTGCTACAAACAAATAACGACTCAGAACTCTGTCACACTTGTTGTTTGTTGTTTCTGTTACTGTAGCACCTATGAGCCTTTGTCGTGGACCAGTGCCCCATCGTGCAAGGTGCTGTACAGGCACAGAATGAAGAGATGGTCCTAGCCCCCAAAAGCAAAATTTTAAAATTATAAAGTAGATTTAGCCCCAAATTTGCAAAGCGGGTTATTCAAAAATGGACATGCAAACCAGGGATTTACATTCTTGCAAAACTCTGTGTGTGTGTGTAAACCCAGCTTGTGTTTGCACTGGAGGTTGCATGGGCCCGAGTTGAGTTCACATAAAAGTGCATGCACGCTGTTCCATATGTCGCTCTTAAAAATGTGATGATTTTCCGCACTGCAGATTATTAGCACGTAGATATCTAATGTGTCCTACACGTTATGGGTCAAATCCAAGAAAGTATAGAGAAAATTAGTTTCAAGGCCTAGCAGTGTAGGAAGCGTTCAGGTCTCTGTGTACATATATCATGCCCTAATCCAGTTAATGACAGCATTGTCATTAATAAACAGGTTCTAGTCCTGGGGATCTCATTTGAATTAAGAAAGTTTGGGGCGCTTGTTAAAACAATGGGTATCTTAAATTATGATACCAAAATGTTAACATGTTCTTTCCTATTTTCTCTTCCAAGGGGTCCAGTGAGATCCCTTCTAACTCAAAGGACATTCCAAATAGGGCTAAAGTGGGACTTTTTATGGGTGCTCTGACAGGGGTCACCTTCACCCTCACTGCGAAGTTCTGATCATGGGTCTATGTGCGGCCCTTCCATGTTGCTCCTTCTGTTTGGTAAAGGAGGTAGATGGAGAATGACAGGATTTTCTCTTTCTCACTGTCAGAAGCCATACATGTTTCTTCCATAGTGCTTTAATATCCTGCCAGCCCAGGGAAAGAGGCACTATTTATAAATATTTCTGGTAAAACAGTAAGTACTTTCCCATATTTCACTCGCTCATTTTCTGTACCCAGAAACCTATCCAAGCAGAATCAGCCCACTCTCTTTTATGAGCAGAAAGAGATCCAAAACAATTAAAATTGATTAAAAAAAAAGGTAAGCACAACGTATTATTGACCGACTGTGCCCGTATTCACATTGCTTTCCAATCCATGGATAATTACCTCCTGGAGGTTGTGTGCTGTGTACAGTGTGGTGATGCAATAAGGCATTTAACTGAGCCTTAGTGAGCATGCCAAACTGTCTCTTAGTGCAGTGGGTAACCATTTTAAAAGGCACGCAACCCATCCCCAGGCTGAGAAAAAGGAAGGTAGTTTAGTGTTAGATGAAATAAAAGAAACACAAGAGAGATGTGTGTTACTCTGAGTCTCATACACTGCACCAGCTAAAAGCACACTCTGTACAGGGGATTCAATACTTTTATAGAATTAAAAACGTAAAAACAGGACCCAACCCTGCTCTAGTAACACCAGCGTACCTGTGAGCAGACACCCCACAGAATACACAAAGCACTTAAGTGTGTGTAACTCTCGTACCTTCTGGGTGTGATGTTCTGTCGTACCTGGTGACACCGACACCATTTAAAGAGAGAGAAAATGAGTCTGCTCTGCAGCCTCAGCTAACAGCCAGTTGGCTTTTAGCTCATGTGGTAGTCTCATGCACTAAACTCTAGATGTCCCAGGTTTGATCCTGACCGCTGACGACCCGGGGTCTGTCAGCGTTACATGTGCACTTCAGCTTAAGCATGGACTCAATTCCCACTCTACTTAAGCACGTGATTAAGCATTTTGCTGATAGCAATGATGTTGTTCACATGCTTAAATTCAAGACTGTGCTTAAGAGCTTGGCTGTATAGGATGTAATACATTTGCTACAAACCCCACACAGTTAATTACATTTAATACAATTACGCACACACAAATTACATTAAAAGGATTATTAAGGTTGCAAAGTCAAGCATGCAAAAAGCTAGGAAATGATGGGATAGTGTAACCTTTATTCAGCCCACTTGTGGGTATGCTTTATGGTCCTATCTTTAATGACATGATCATACCCTACTTTTCTTTGGGACCCGTGCCTCATTCAGCGAACAGGATTGACGGAGCTCACTTAATTAATTATTTTGTTTTCTCTTTGTTCATTGTGTGGCCCCAGGCCTTATTTAATACACACCAGGGACTCAGCGAAGTGGGAGGTCCAGGCCCCTCTCCCTTGGCCATAGCTGCTGATACAAATTCGTGGTCCCAGTCATCCCAGTGGGAAGGATATGGAGGGAGGGAGAGGCCCCGTCTAGACTCTTCTCAGCCAGACCTGGCCTGCAGAGATTGGGATGAAGTCACAGTTGAACCTGCCAGTGACCAGTGCTGCTTGGAGCTGGAGTTGAAGCTGTTCCTGAGACTCCAGTCCCTGGGATTTGCCTGCACCCAGCCCTCTGCTTCTCAGAACCCCAGACAGCCATCTCCTCATGGTACTTCCCCCACCTCTTCCACTGCCAGATCGGCTCTGAGAAAAGAGGCGAGGGTTCAGCCGGGGACATGCGTCTGGCAATGCAAAGGTGGGAGCCGCAGGAATTCCTGCATGTCTCTCAGAACGCAACCCCTGCATAAAGCAGATCCCACCCATGTGGAAAGTTGGGAATATAGCGCATGCTACCTGGGTCCCCTCCTTAGGAAAATTCTGGTGACACCCCGGCTGCACACTGCTCAAACCATGTGCTGAAGACAGACTGATTAATTTCCTGCTAGGCTTTTTGATGGCGCTCATCACAGTAGTATCCCAGTGCTTCACAAACCTAAAACAGTGTATTTTCGCAGTACCCCTGCGAGAGGTAGGGATACTGTTATCCCCATTTTACAGATGGGAAACTGAGGCACAGAGAGATTAAAGTTAAAAAAATCCACTAATTTTGGGTGTCCAATCTCGGATAGTTAGGGCGTCAGCAGGGAAGTCACTGAGCGCACAGGAGAGACGGGCTCCTTGGTCTTGGTTCTGGTACCCAGCCACATCATGGCTGGGAACAGACATTGCAGGGAAAGTCTGCTTAACATTCTGTATCCCTGGGTTGGAGGAAGCATTCTCCGTTGTTCTGTAGGGATGGCTCATGTGCTTCTGTTGATGGTTCATGAGCACGGTCACTACTAGCAGCTGTGAAAGGCTCAAGCGCACTCAGTGAAGATGGAAACTGAAAAGATTTTTGCTCTTAAAATCAAAAGTCTCTGCTGAGCATGTGCAAACTGATTTTTCCAAAGACTTATAACTTAGCCAAATTTGGGCAGATTTTCACAGCAAAACACACATCCCTGAGACACAGCGTCCCTCAAATTCCAAGTCCCTTCTCCAAATCATGGGGGCACTGCATGCAAACTCACATATTTATTTTCCCTAGCCTTGTTCTTGGAAATGAACCATTGTGGCTGATTTCTTTTCCCCCCAAAAAATTCAGCTGAAGGCAGATACCTGGCATGGAGCATTTCAGCTCACGCAGCTAAAGTTTGGCAAAGTTATAAGCAATTAAAAACCGGGGTGGGGGGGGGACTTATAATGAGAAATATCAGGCAATAACAGGTGATGCAACCAGCCCTGCCTGTAGTAAGTGCTGGCATGTAAATAGCTTTAGACAAATCTATAGCCCAAGGAAATAAAATATTTCAACAGAGATGACTTATGCCAGGCCTGAGTTTGTCTCAGTAGGGGATGCTTTCCGTAAGCGAAAACTGACTTTGGCCCTACAGCATGGCTTGGCATTTAGGCAGAAATCTTTCTGGGTACGTTGGTTTTAGTTTTCCATGAGATATTACCAGGTCTTTCAGAGATCAGTGATTTCTAAGGACAAATTAATCTTTTGAAGGTCGATTTATCGTGTCTAGTCTAGATGCGATAAATCAATCCCTGAGCGCTCTCCCATCGACTCCTGTACTCCAGGGTCGTGAGAGGTGCAAGCAGAGTCGTATTCCCGTAGCTGAAGTTGCGTATGTTAGGTCGATTCCTTCCTCTCCAGTGTAGACCCGGGCTAGGATACCCTAAGAGCAGCTGAAAAATAATTTACTGTTTGTGAGGTTAGAGCTGAATATGCAAACACCGGCAGAGCTGCTGTGTTTCTTTCAGGTAAAGTTCTGGTCTCCAATCTCTACTATCGATTTCTTATTCTCCCTGTCAATTTCTAGTGAATATGCAGTGACTACAGTTCATGCTGCTGTTGTATAGTAGTTGTGCTGTTCTGTGCCCCCAGGTTTCAATCAGCATCAGGGCCTCATTGATCCGGGGGCTGTACACCTGGGTGTGCCCAGTCCCTGCTCTGAGGGCTTGCTGCACTTCCATGGACGGGAGCAGCAGCAGCTCCAGCTCCGTGCATGGGATGGGAGCAATAGAAAACAACACACGCAGCAGAGAGAAGATTGTAATTAATATGCAAAAACTTTAGTTTGCATAAATCTGCTAGCTCTCTGCCTTCCTGAACATCGCAGTGCCCTCTGGGAGAACACTCAGGGGAGAATGTTATGGGGGGTTCCAGTTTTCTCAAACTCTGCATCTGTTTGTACATTATTGCACCTCTATAGTAGTCTAAAATGTCTTAGATTTTGGACCCAGTCCCCCAGACATGTAATCCTTACTCCTCTGCATAGTCCTGTAAGTCAATGGGACTATTTGTATGCCACTTTGTGGGCACAGTGTTGAATAATATGATGCCCAGTTTGGCTCCGGAAGCAATAAAAAATGAGAAAATGATTGTTTTTGCTTTAAAATCAGTAACCGTTGCTTTATCGGATAAATATTTAGATTTCCGTGTATATAATCACTTGCCCTCCCCCTCCTCTCTCCTTAAAAGGAAAATATGTACAGACGATGAATAGCAAATCTTCTCTAAGAGTTATTGGGAATATTTATCATAAGGTTTTGCTTTTATTTGCCTTTCTTGTGGCTTAGAGCTGGCATGGTGAGAAAAGAAATGTGAGGCAAAAGCTTTTGGTTTGAGCACTGTCAGAAAATATCCAGAAATTGCAAGTTGCTACACAGATGTATAGATTTAATGAGACTGTGTAATGCCAGTTTTTTATGCTAGAGAATCTGGCACACACACTACCGAAATAAGTTAATACTCTGAGAGTTATTTTATATCCTTTCCATTGTCATCTTTCACTGCCTACATAATAATACAGGTGAAAGCGTAACATTTCTAGATTTTTTTTTTTTTATAATGGATATTCATTTAAACATTTCTCCAGTTTAATATCTGGTTTGTTTTATGTGGGTGGAGTATGGGCAATCAGAAGTAATCCTAGCACAAATGAACCCCCCCATTGATTTGAGTGGGGCTTCACTCATGAACAAGAATTACCTTTGTATATAAGAATTTTCAGAATTAGACTCAGTGGGTCTAATTCTCCTCTCAGCTTAGACAATTTTATATCTGAACAATATTGGGTTAGATCCTCAGCCGGTGTAACTATAATCCACTGGAGTTACATTGATTTATAGCATCTGAGGACACTCTTTAGAGGAGTAGTTAGTCAAGATTTAACTGTTATAAATGAGATCAGAATCCGGGGCTCATAAATTTACTTCAGTGGACCAGTTACTCCAGATTTCCGTTGCTGTGACGTCAGAATTTATCATGCAGGAGAAATGAGTCGGACCTTTTATATGTAATTCCTGATTTAAATAGATAATTGAAGTTGCCTTTAAAACTGTGTTCCAGGGTAAAAGGATATAAACAGTAATGTTCATGCTTTGTCCTTTTGCATTTGCGAAAGCAAGGAAATTCAGGACCAGATTGTGTTACCTTTACGCAGGTTTAGCCATGCTGCATTCTGTGAATAGCCCCTTTGATAATTGAGCAAGGGTAGAAGAATTTGGCCCTTGGTAGTTGCACTCCATCTTTGGCACATTACATTGTTCTGACTGTATGTTACTAGGGTCTCCAAGCATAAGCAGATCTCTCTAGCTCCCAAAAGTTCAGAACAACTGACCTTCATGGACTATCTGAAACCAACAAAGTGAAAAAGGAGAGAGAAACACATGTTTAAATTATGTCAAATGAAACCGGTCTCTTAAAGCAGCACAACTTTGTGTCAGAACTCTGCACATATTAACAAAAACCCCACACAAATGATTTAGTTGACTTTGGAAACTTTTCCACTAGAAGTAAGTACACACAGCCATATCCTGCTATTTATACAGAATGAAAAAAGGAAGACAATGGAGAATAATCACATTGGTGGGCTAACATGTGAATGATACGACCATTCAAAGATTTTCAGCGGCCCACTGAAATTTGTTTAAAGAGAGCACGGTGCACATAATAAATTAGTACACTCATATTTCATCATGTCGCTGTCCCAATCCTCAGCTGGGGGAAATCTGCAAAGCTCCATTGGCACCCCTTGATCTTCACTGATTTACAGCAGCTAAGGATCCAGCCCCATTCTTTTTAACTCAACGTGGGCTGTTAAATGGGACGTTGACAAGCTGCAGGAAAAGCATTGATTAAAATTAAGAAACACAATGAAAATGTTAGGCTCCCTTTTACAGTTCATAGATGAAGGCGTACAAAATATTTTTGTGATTGTGACAGGTGCTTCTCCTATAATTTTTTCCGTGGTTGGATGACTCAGTGGAGGTGTGTCCTGTTGGGGAGAAGTATCTTTGCTGTGTCATTTATAGTTATTTCCTAGAAGAGGGTGCAGATGGGTCAAGTCGTATTAAGAGCACTTAGAGTTTCATAATTAAAAACAAAGCAAGCTTGTTTCCATGAGCTGAAACCACTTGAGTAGCCCAAAGGGTGTAACTTGCGATGAAAGCCTTACACTTATTAAAAATACTAGTTTTAAAATGTATACAATGATAGACATGGAAAATGAATTGCCCCTGTTTAAGCACCTGATCCAAAGCCCATGAAAATACTGTGGGAATCTTTCTAGGCACTTTGCTTGGCTTTGTATCACTGTTTCTGTTCTTTTCTTTTCTTTTTCTAATTTAGTGCAGTTCCCCTGGTGGAGAGGGCTCTTTATAAATGAACTCCTTGTTGTTATAATTATTCTGCGTTGCATGTTTTAGAAAGCATTTAGGAAGTCACACGCTCTTTGAGAAGCAGAGATGATTAGTGAAACTATGAGGTTTTGGTAATTCGAAGTGGTGCTATATATATTTATTGATGATCCCAATATAGCTGTAGTCTGTCAGCATTTCCATTACAAATTTCTAAGTTTTGGAGTATATAAAATTTACAGTGGGATATTAACAAATCGCTCGGGAGTGAACGTTAGCAGACGATGTCATGGGTCAATGAGTAAGTGCTCCTTATTATAGCTCAGAACCAACCTCTTAAAAAAAAGAAAGTGGAGTCCTTAATGTTAGACCAATGATGTGAGATTTGAGAAAACTCACTATAAATATTCTCTGGTGTAAATCGGGAGTAACTCTACCAAAGTAACAAAGGTTAAACTGAGCTGAGAGAGGAATCATGCATGTTGTGTTCACTACACGTATTGTGGAAGGTCTGAAGACTTGCCTTGGATATAAACGTACAGTTCTCATTCATCTAGTTACATGTGAGCATTTAAGGGCAAAATCTGACCTCAGGGTCTTATGGAAGGTTCGCCCAACACTGAGTGATCTCTATATATATTCTGTCATATCAGTTGCAAAATCTAGTTACAGAGGGTCTAATCCAAAGCCCTTTGAAGTCAATAGATAGACAGAGTCCCACTGACTCTGAAGGCCTTTGGGTCAGGTCAAATTCTGCCACCCTTACTTGTGTTCAGTAATTTCTTCTTGAGTAATCCCTTTCACTTCAGTAGGACTACTCACTGATTAAAGTGCTACTCAAGGTGAGTAAAGAGGTGTCAGAATTTGACCCCCAAACTAGAAACAGCGTTTCATCTCAACGCTGAACTTGTTGGAAGTTTGTGGGTTTAAGTCCGAATGCTTCTCATGATTATAACTTTTTCTTTCAGTTGGAATATTTATATAAGCTTATATAGAAAGCTATGAAAGCTCTTTCACTGCCACTGTCCCCATCACTTGTCTGTGGCATTGGACAGTCAGACTGAGAGAGGGTGGTGTTAAAAACAAAACAATCAAAACTTTGTTTCAACACTGCAGAGAAACCAGTTTAAACCAAATGGGGATTACAGAACTGGAAACAAAACTAGCTCCTCTCGCAGACCTGAAATAGGTGGCCCAGTCATGTTCCCATTTGAATTCAACAAAAGCTTTGCCATTGATTTTTATTGGAAGCAGGATTAAAGCCATGATTGTTCAGTGTCCTTATAAAATCCTTTTGTCATCTGGGATTTTGAAAGGTGCCTAACTTAGGCACCCAACTCCCATGGACTATGGGCACCTAGTCCCTTTACGCTTATTGATAAATCCCAGCGATAGTGTGGATGAAAGCTTTGTAATCTACTTCTAACCGTTTGAGTTAACGCAGACAGGTGAAGAAGCGTTTGGGTTATGGTGTAGCTTGACAAAGCACTACTGAAATCAGTGATGTCACATGGATTCCCACCATCTGAGGATCTGGGCTGTCATGCGCACAAGAGCATCATCTTGGTAGTTCAGGCTCTATTAGAGCTGGTGAACAAGTTTGACAGCCAGCAATGTAGTGGGAGAGGCTTTTGCACATATACGAGAGCCTCTATTTAAAACTGAAAGGAGAGATGGGTAATTCCTCTTCCTTTGTTCATGGAGTTCACCCTTTCCCTGGATACAGCTCAGTCAATCCAGCCAAAGATAGTATTTTTTTATAAGCAGTGATAAACTATTCAAGAGCAACTGGAATGATGTACTGGACTTCCCTTTAGAATGTACCAATTTGCAGGAAGATACCACCCATAAACACCATTGAAATATCTTCATTTTCCTCTTAATTCCCCATTGGATGTGTTGAATGCTGAAGTATACTATCCATACATTCAGAAAACCCGGTTTGCCTTTCTTGTCGGCGTTCACCAGTGTAGCTCTACTGACTTTGGAGTCACTGCTGATTTACACAGGTGTAAGCAAGAGGAGAATCAGGCCCCGTGCATTTTTCAGGAACAAAGTATAAAGTTTCCAGTAAGTACACTTTCATGTAAGTCTGTTTGCCAAGTGGAGTTGCCTCCCTCCTAGGCTATGTGAAAACAAATTAATAGATTCCCTAGTCCCTTATCCTGCTGCTCTGTCAGGATACACACCTCTGTATGCATAATTTTCTAAGTGAGAGAATTTTTGTGGGAGCGCCTTGTTTAAGCCTTTGGCAACACATTATTGTTAGAACCAAAGTTGATTATAAAGCCTCTTTAATTAAGGGCCAAATTCTGACCTGCAGAAGAGGCTCAGGGCATGGTTTTTCTTTATAATGAGTCCCCTTTGCATTGCTCCAGCATCAAATTATGTTTATGCTAGCATTAAAACCTCTTTACACTTCCAGAATGGTGGTCATGGGATAAGAGGGAAGGTCCTCTCATGGAGCAGCAGCTCATTAAAAGAGAGAAAATAAAGGGTAGAGAGAAAATAAATGGCCAGTTTTTACAGTGGAAAGAGGTGAATAGTGGGATCCCCCAAAGATCTGTACTGTAACCTGTGCTGTTCAACATATTCAAGGTTGCAAAATTTTCAGACAATACAAATTTACTCAAGATAGTTCAGTCCAAAGCTGACTGGATCTCACATGACTGGGCAACAAAATGGCAGAAGAAATTTCATATTGGTAAGTGCAAAGTAATGCACATTTGGGAAAAAAAATCCCAACTATACATACAAAATGATGGGGTGTAAATTAGCTATTACCGTTCAAGTAAGAGATCTTGGAGTCATCACGGATAGTTCTCTGAAAACATCTGATCAACGTGCATCTAGTCTTTATTCATAAATTGGAAGAACAAAACAAGCTTGCCTGCTTTTTCAACTCCCAATTGATTATTTAATTTTGAATGAACTAATCATTGAACTGAATTAGTTGAATAAACTGAAATGAAGAAACTATTCTCTCTGCACCTGCAGAAGAGGTTACTTCTGTCAAAAGTAGTTTGGCACGTCAAAAAACTCTGGTTCCAGATGCTTAGCTAGTGACTTCCACCAATTCCATGGTTTGCTTCTAAGTTTTAAAGAAAGACAAACATGTACTAATTAACATATTTTTAATTTAAATTAAATTATTTTAAGAGATTATAACAAATGTGGGCCTTAACATAGTCAATTTCAAATGTAATTTTAAATAGGTTTCCTTTAAAAAAAAAAACCAAAAAAACACCCCCACACAACTGTATTTGATTAAAATGTTTTTAAAGTCAGATATAAATCAAAAATCCGTTTATTTTGCAAAATTAATTTTTATCCACCCTGTTCCTGCCTCCCACACACAAAAACCTCTAACTCACGTTTGGAGGTACATTAAACCCCAGGTTAGCTTTCTGAGTTGGGATATGGGTTAGAGAACAGGCTTTGCTTTAATTCAGGCTGGAATTCATCTACTTTACAGTGAGGATGTAGGCTAGAGACCAGTCAAGTTCTGCTAGTCTTCCAGTCCCCTCCCCACCCAAAGGATGGACAGGGTCCCCTGGAACTGAGCCAACTGACTGGAGAAGGAAGCCTTGAGTGTGTCAGCCCAAGAACCAGGGCATATGCTCCCAGACACACACAAGTGAGCACAGAAACAGTGAGGATCTAGTAACTCGGGTAGGACTTTGCAGTGGGGATGCTCAACCTCCAGATGGGCTGACCCTGGTGCTTAGACCCAGATTCCAGTTTTCTGAGTTAACTGTGCATCGTAAACATAACCGTAGAGTTAATTGTGAATCAGGTCCTTACTGTTTGTTTCCAGGAAAAAAACGATGCTTGTGATTATTTTTTTTTTTATCTTGAACTTCCAGAATCATTTCAGGCTGGAACTTGTTCGTGATTTTTTTTTTCAATTTAATGTAATTAGCAAAACTGCTTTTCTCTTTATTTAATATCATAAACCACTTGCAGTTCTGCCTCCCATGTTTCTAAAATTAAATATACCTCTCCCCCACATACGCCCCCTCTCAATTGGACGGACACGAGGCACAGTGCTTTAATGTAGTAATCTCTCTGTCCATAAGCCCAGGTTCAGATGTGGAAGGAGTTAGGTCATCGCATGATCATCTCCAGCTGACAACTGGCCGTATCACCAAACCACTACACGTGAATTATTCCTAGCTGGAACTGGAATTGACCAATTGCTATAGATCAGGGGTGGCCAAACTGTGGCTTGAGACATACGTGGCTCTTTTGCAGTTAAAGGACGGCTCCTGGAGCCCTCCATACCCACCGTTCTCTACCTATCAGATGGAGGCAGAGCTAAGGGCTTCTGTCCTATGGCAGGATGGTGGGGCAAGTGGCTTCTGCCAGAGATGCCTGCGGCTTGTAAGAGTGGGTGGGGGAGCCCACAATGTAAAGGTTTGGCCCTGCCAATAGCTTGAGTTCCACACATCCAGGCACACTCCCCATCTTTCCCTCTGCAGCCCCTCCCTTCAGCTCCCAGGTATTAGCTCTGTGGGGAGAGGCAGTGGAAAATAGCTGGGAGCTCCAGGGAGGGGTCTCTGCTTTAGCTCCTTGAGGAGAGGCAGCAGCAAAAGCAGCTGAAGCCTCAAGCCCCAGCAGGTATGCCCCGGCTCTCCAACATCTGAAGAATGTCATATATGGCTGGGAGGGTCAGTAAGTTGGCCTCCCCTTTTATAGATCATTGACAGGACTTTATGGAAAAGCTTACACAGTGCCTACCTGTAATATCTCCTTCTCTAGTTAGTGCTTTGAGTCTGTCTTACCTGAGTAGTTCTGTTTACTAACTTTTACTTAATTTCCTCGGGTCTTTCAAATTTGAGATAAAGCGGGCAATGTATCCATGACTTTGTCCACTGTGCCTGGACAAGGGTTTTTAGAGCAAACACTGGGGGAGCTAATTTGGCATCTGCTCTGTGCTGTTTAGATACGTGCTGAGTTAAGAACACATTTTGTCAGCATTAACTTCGAATTTTTTTTGATTTTCGTATGCTACACTGTATCTGCTCCATGATATTCTATCAACTGGAGCTTTTGTGCTTCCCTTTGTCTTGCAGTGGGGTGCCACTATGCATTACCACCTCCTTGGTTTCTTTTTTTTAATAATGGCCTTTACTTTTCAGTACTGTACCTTTTAGCCCCAGCTGGGGACCAAAGCTTTTAATGAGACACTAGGGATTTTCTAAATCTCATTTTTTGGGGAGATCACTTCCATAGTAGAGGATAAAATGCACAGCAGGATCATCTTGTAATATTCAAGATAGAAAAATCATTAAAATAGGAGCATAACATCTGCTAATATTTTGCTGGTGATTATTATGCTTATTCATGGATTAAAAAAATATTTTGATGGTAAGGACTTACCAAAGTACTGCCTAACATGGCATTGTTGATTAATTAGCACGAGACAAGATTACATTATCTAGAGAGGCCCTGTGGAAAATAATTACCCTTAAAGTAAAAGCTAGAGTCAGTTGAATAGTGATACTCAGATGAAAAGAAGAGCAGTTGCGTGCCCCACTGAATGCATGCTGTTAGCTTCAGGTTTATGGGTGGTGCTTTTATGGTGGGTGATTGTCTCAGTTTGTGTCAGGAGGTATTGAGCTGTACAATAAAGGGAATGGTGATAAAATGAAGAAAAGTTAAACTGGGAAAAAATTCTGTCTTCAGGTTTGATGGTCCTTGAAAAAAACACAGTTTTTTTATTATTGTTATTATTATTTTATTATTATTATTTTATTACAGTGTGGTTGTAGCCATATTGGCCTCAGGACATTAAAGAGACAAGGTGGGTGAGATTATATCTTTTATTGCACCAACTTCCATTGGTGAAAGAGACCAGCTTTCGAGCTTACAGAGAGCTCTTCTTCAGATCTGGAGAAGAGCTCCGTATCAACTCAAAAGTTTTCTCTCTTTCACCAACAGAGGTTGGTCTAATAAAAGATATTACTCACCCAGCTTGTCTTTCTGGATTGTGTTTGACATTTTAGACTCATTTGTTGTATTGTTGTGATTTGTAGAAGAGGTGCTGAAAAGTTTCAACTTTGTTCCGTGCACATGTATTTATCTATTGCACAGTCAAGTACAAGAATGACCAACGTTTTCAGTAAGCATGCAAAGAAGGAAAGAAAGAGCCTTGTGGTGCAGTTTACCTGTAGATATTATACAATACAGAGTAGCCCCAAGCTCTGCTTTATACATCTTTTCTGTCTTGAACATAAGTCTTCTATTTGTGAAATTTGTGGCAATAGGTGAAATCAAAGAGAAGGTTATGTAAATAGTTCTTGTCTTAGGTCTGAATAAAATAGAAGAAATAAATAGACCCCCTATACTGTGTGTGTTTGTAAAATATTGTACATATCTGGCATATGCATTCACATGAAGTAAAGCAGCAAGGATGACCTGATTAGCAAAGTCCTCATGAAGAGCTGAGGCGATCCCCACAGTAGCAGAATTCCCTTCCTTGGAGACCTGCAACTCTCCCTAGTCCCAGCTGAAGAGGGAACCTTCTCAAAGCAACAAACACACGATGCCAGGTTTCTGAAATCAGCAGGGGAAGAGTCAAAGGGGGTGTGGGCATGAACATTTGTTAACAAGCTGAACAATTCTGCACAATAACCAGAGTGCTTTTAAGTGACGAGATGAGATTGGCAACTCTCCATATCCAGCCTTTGGAGGGTTCTACCAAACTGTTTTCTGAGGAGTTGAGGGTTAGGTGTCTGGAAGGTTGTTTTGCAGCAAATAACTTGCTCTGTTTTGTTTTGCTGTTTATCCTACTGGGTGCAAGCCAGCATTCAGCAGAAAGAAACACTCTGGGTAAAATAAAATAAGATGCTGACAACAGTCTCCCAGTTTGTAAGCACTTCTGACCTTATTTTCAGAGGTGCTTAGTAACAAAGGCTCCCATGGCCTTAAATGGGAACTGTGACGATTCAGCACCTCTGAACGCTTATTGTTCCAGATACAATAAATACAGTAGAGATACAGTTACATAAAAATGCACCCTGGATACAAATGACACTCCTCTCTCTCTCTCTCTCTCTCTCTCGCGCATGTGTATACATGCACACTCGGTCTGTCACATATACACACACCCCTTCACTTGGTGCAAAGTGTGTTGTGACTGTTTTGCATATTTCTTCCTATTCTACAGGGTTGAAGGGTAATCTTGTGGTTAAGACACAGTATTTGGGGTCAGGAGAGCAATGTCCTATTCCTCACTCTGCCACAAACTTCCTGTGTAACAAATAGCAGACATAATTAATTTGGGATTGTTGAGCTGATATCCTAACGCCCCCAGTTGCAGCGGAAGTCAATAGGGACTGCTGGTTCTCAGCACCTTTAATAATCCGCTTCCGGATAAATCATACACAGATGCTTTCAAAGATAAGGCAGGATTAGAACCTTGGCCCTTTAATTCCCAAGGCAAAGACTTTGCAATAAACTAGAACCATCCTGTGTGACCTGAAGCAAAGTCAGTTAGCCTCTCTGCGCCTCTGTTTCTTCATCTGTAAAATGGGGCTGTGGCAACTGCCTCGTCTTAGAGGAGTGTTGTGAGCGTAAACACGTTCAAAGATTGTGAGTCGCTTTGAGCTCTAATATAAAGTACAGTGTAAGAGCTCGGCATAATTATGGTGATGGTGCAGTGTTCTTAATGTGTAGATTTCAAAGTGCTTCACACAGGAGGCCAGTAGCCTTTTACAGATGGGAAAATGGAGGCACAGTGAGGAAAATGACTTGCCCAAGGTCTCCCAGCAGGCTGGTGGCATAGCTAGGGATTGATCCCACATCTTTGGCTCTTAATTTATTACCTTGAATTATCTCACGTCATTCAAACAAATAAAACTGGGGCAGGTTGGAATAAAAATTGAAATTTGCAATTTTGGTCTAAAAAAAAAAAAGGTGAGATTTTCATAGACATTTTCAAGAGAAAAATTATCTTGGTGGTTTTTTGAGCAGCTCTGTGTAAAACGTAGGAATTGTACATGTTTGGGGCCAGATTGTAGTTTGTCCTTCATGTCCACGCAGGTGAGTAAAGGGTAGTAAGGCTTCCCCTTATTTCTCTGTGTCTGTTACCCATACCATGGCTAGCAGCGTGATGGAGAGAGCTGCCTCTGTGGGCTGCTATATTTTTGCTCCTTCCTGTGCATGGGAATGGGCATGGGAGGGGCAGGGAATGAGCGGGAGCCCAGACCCCGGACTTGAGGCAAAGTCACCGTTTAGACTTCACTTGTGACATAAAATATCAGCTCAGCAAATAAAGAACAAAAATATTTCATAATGTAAAATGTGTAATGTTTTGGTGGCTGGGTTTACAATGACATATGGCTATCGTGGTCTATCTGTCTCCTTTTTCTGTATGGCCTTACTACAGTATATTCGTTCCTTGGCTCCCATTAATGCCCTGGTGGATAGTGGGAGATGTATTTTAACAATTTTACAATTAGAAAATGTTAGAATTTTACCTCTAATTGGCCTTTGATCTCCTGTTTTTGTTCTTATCACTATACACTCCCTAGGTAAGATGGAAACACAGATTTCTGAACCTTCTCTGTTTTTTTAAAGTATCAAATATTTAGGGTGGGGACATAGAATAACTAATGAGGTTAATGCTAAGGGACTGGATAGCTCAGGGTAGTCGGAAATGGGAAATGGAGAAAGATTTTACCCCCTGATCCAACTAGAACCTCAGTCTGTAGGGGCTGAAACTGTTCCTATATGATGACTGTCCTATAGCCTATATGAGAGAGACAAGGCGAGTGAGGTAATGCATTTTATTGGCCCAACTTCTGTTCATGAGAAAGACGGGCTTTTGAGCTCTTCAGAGCTCGTCTTTAGATCTTCAGGTTCTAACACAGCTATGTCTGTTCTGTGGATAGACAGTGAAACTCTGGGGCGTTCATGACAGCAGCTTTCACTAACCGGACAACACTTTCAAATGTTGGTGCCTAAGGCAAAGGATCTAAACTCGCATGGAGACACCTCAGAAAGGCGCCTGATTTTTTTCAGTTCTCATTGGCTTTGTTGGAATTCAGATTACACCTTAATGGTCTGAAACAGAGTCTGCTGAAGTCAAAGGCAAACTCCCAGACTGTGTGTCAGGCTGTAACAGAGTACACAGACAATGGGATGCCCTTATCCCACCTGTGCACATGAACTGCGAACCAGAACACAGCTGGCACAGTACAGTAGATCTCATTTCAGGCCTATTTGCCTTGGTAGCAGAAAAGCAGTGGCTCATGTATCCTATGTCTTCCCTCTATCCTGAAACATGTCTGTGCAAGAGCTATGAGTTGGCGATTACCTTTGCACTATGGATGCCCTGCTTCATTAAACTAATTTATTTGGATCAAGGTTGCCTGTAAGGAGAGCTCATTTCAGTGAACTGACTGTGTAGCTTTCTCTCTCTGAAAGACTGGGGTATATCATTTGATGTGCAACTGCTAGAACTTGGGGTGAGGGGAGGAATAAATATTTTTAACGGCTCATTCCCCGTGATATGCCACTCTTTGTACTCCTTGCATTCAGTGGATCTGTGAAAGGAAGAATAGTTTTGTGGTCAAAACAGTGGAAGATCTGGATTCAGATCCTTGTTCTTTCACAGAATTTCTGGGTGACCTTGGGCAAGTCACTTAATTTCTCTGTGCCCTAGTTTCCCATCTGCAAAAAGGGAATAAAAATGTTTCCTTTCTCCTACCGTTTGTCAGTTTAGAATAGTTTGTATATGCTTACAGGTAGGGTCTGTCTTTAACTATGTGCATGTCCTTCACCTAGCATAATGGGGCCCTAATCATGTTTGGGGCCTCTAGACACTACTGTAGTCAAATAATTAATAGTAATGCTAATTAGTCATGGTACTAGTTAATTGGTAATGAGGAAAAGACTGATTTTCTTTTTGTTTATATTTTTTTTTTTCAGCAAATTCAGTAAAGCTAGAAATGCAAAGCGATGAGGAGCCTGACAGGAAACCCCTAAGCCGGGAAGATGAAATCAGGGGTCATGACGAAGGAAGCAGCTTTGAAGACCCTCTCTCTGAGAACAACGAGATGGTGGACAACAGAAAGATCCAGGAGCTGTCAGGCGAGGGAGGAATCCGGCTTCCGAATGGTAAACTGAAATGTGACGTCTGTGGCATGGTTTGCATTGGGCCCAATGTGCTTATGGTACATAAAAGGAGCCACACTGGTAAGCAGCTGAAAGAAAAACTGATGACTGCCTGTGGCATCTGATGTTAATATTACCTGACCACTCTTCTCTTGCCTTTGTACTCAAGGGTGACAATAAGGGATGCTGGGGTGGGGAAGGGGGATTGGGGTGGGATTTGCTCTTTCAAAATTCTGGTGGAGCTCTACTGTTGGCAAGCAAAAAGCTTTCTTGGCATTGAGTGCCGGCCTTCAGTTCTTAGAACCAGCAAAGGAAAGAAGTCTGGATATCAGACTTTATCATTCTTGCTCAGCAGTAATATGGTGAGCGTTCAGCACAAGTAGAATTGGCAGGTGTCATTCTTTGCCATGTCTTTAATGTCTGTGTGATCCCATATGTTTTTTTTTTTCAAAGCTAAGTGGCTAAAGTTACTAGGCATTAAGATGGGATGTGTAATTATCTAGGGAAAGTCTTGGGCCGCACTCAAATTGGGACCCCAGTTCAAGAAAGCACTTAAAGCATGTGCTTACTGTATTGGGACTTAAGCATATGTTTAAAGTTAAGCACATACTTGGGTGCTTCATGCTTTCATCACAGCTTCTGGGAAGAAGGAAGTTCTTTCTTGCCTTATGCCTTTGATATTGTTAATGTGACAGAGAGTCCACACGCGGATATTGTACTTAGGAACTAGAGGGTGGGGATGGTGTTAAGGAAGAGTAAGGAAAGACTTTGTATGAACCCTTTTTATGAATGGATAGTTTGCAGTCCAGTAAGGAGCAATTGATGACAAAAAGATCCATAGAACTTTTCCACAGAGCAATAATATCCATATAATAAGTGAGGATATGGTTTGATCACAGAGGTCCTGGATTCCACGCCTTTCCGAGACTTCTGTATGTTCTGCTGGGACAGGGATGGAGCAGCTATCAGCCACTGGGCTGCCAGAGAAGCGGCCACTAGAACAGCTGATGAGTGGCCAGTCCTGGGCTGCTGAACAGCTGGCCAGTGGCCCGCCACTGGATCAGCAGTCCCCAGCCCACTAGAGCAAAAGCCAGGGCTGGGTCAGTCCCTCTGGGGCTGGAGCAGGAGCAGTCAGCCCTCGCCATGGGGTATTTTTAGTAAAAGTCAGGGAAGGTCGCTGGTTTCCATGACTTTTACTACAAATACCTTTAATGCTCTTTACAGAAGTTGTAGTGGTCAAAATTAGCACATATGTATAATGCAAATCACTGCAGTATCATATATAGTGCATTCCTGATTTCAGACAGATTGGCAGCTACAGCAGAGGAAAAGCCCTACTTAGAGAACTGAATTTCTTATTGATTAACAATTTGACACTCCACTGCTAGAATGGTCAAGTGGAAAGTGCAGTGTACTGCGTCCGCAGGTTGTAAAGGGTTCCCCTAAGTTTTCAGTGGCATATGCACACAGTACATCAAAGGCTACTCTGTCCACCTTGGGTGCCCAAATTAGAAATCCTACATTATATATTTAGGCTAGGGTTGCCACCTTTCTAAGTGCTGAAAACTGAACTCTCCCTGCCCCGCCTCTTCCCATAGGCCCCACCCCAGCCCCGCCTCTTGCCTGTAAGAGGCAAGGGCAACTGGGGCACAGTGGGGGCTGGTTTCCAAAGCAAGGGGCAAGCGGGAAATGGATGAACAGAGTGGGGGTGGACAGGATTCCCCCTTCTGCCCCGTCTGGAAGCCTGCCACTGCTCTTCCCACCTCGCAGTGACGGAGGCCGGTTACTGTGGCCAACCAGACTTTTAGCGACCAGTCAGAAAAATGGACCCCTGGCAATTGTAGTTTAAGCTCCTAATTTAAAACGGCCTGAGGTGTTGAGCGCTGGCAGGTCCTTACAGGACAGTGGAGCTCTGTCAACACATCTTGTATTTAGGTGCCTCCACACATGGGTGATTTGGGTACCTCACCTTTTAGGCACCCACATTTGAACAACATTTGTTTTCTACTCTGGAGACTTATGCAACTATATGTGCCCGTGTAGCTAAGGATTACATAACACATGGCTGTTTTCGTAAAGCCATTAGCCCTTTTATCCCGTGCTCTGGCTCTTTGCCCCTGAGCAGGGAGACTGTGATGCGCTGCTCTACACAGATGATTTCGAGCATATAGAAATGAGCATTCCTTTCGCCGCGTAGCTGGGCACGCTGCTTTTAGTGAGCCAGCTGGCCCGTTGCTTTATTTTAGATGCTGCTGCTTCACCATCTACAGCGGCATGTCCCTAGAAGGAGGAATTTGCTGGGATGTCCACATCCTTGTCTTTTAATGGCAAAAAGCACATGTTAAAAATACTATAGCCAGGGTAGCATTTAAAACACTATACCGCCACTTCATCGGCAGTAGTTATGAGTGGGCTAGACTGAGCCTTTGAACTCAGCCCTCTTAGGCTACGTTTAGCTGTGCAGCCCCTGCAAGGGAATTCTGGGAAGGAATTGTGCTCCAGTGGCACCTCCCCTTTCTTGGTGGTGAGGGGCAGAGGGATTCATTATTAGCCCTTCCTCATCCCACTGCCCCCAGACAGTTCTGCTGGCCAATGCACGTTCGGGGGGCTTGACTCCCTTTCCTTTTCTGCATGGCTTATATGTCCCCATACTTCAAAGCACAGTCTGGCCCACTGTTTGCCTTGCAGAAACTTCTGCCGTCTTTTCCCCCTCCCCGCCTGAACATTGTAGATCCTGTCCCTAAAGCCTGGTGCTGTTCTGTCCCAAACGCTGCAGCTAATCATATATTCATAGTATACGATAATCATAATTCACACACACGGGGCAAAATTGTGCCTCACCCAGGGGAAGAAGGGGTTGCAAGACGACCCCTTACTCTTTGGCGTGGTTTGCTTTAAATACAAGGGGCACCACAGCCTCCCCCTCCCTTACTGGTGAGGTCCTTTCTGCCCCCCAACACACCAGCCAGTGTGGCTGAACAGAGCTGGGAAGAGGGAAGTAAGCTGTGACAGGCATAGGGAGGGTGCAGTTTTTGCTCCCGTGATCACACAGTTTTACGATGCCCCTGTTTCAGGGCTTGTGGTAAACCCACGGTGGAGCCCATAATGCTCCTGCCAAGGTAGCAACCGTTACTGTAGAACCATGCACATTTTAAGGCATTGATAATTCAGGTAAAGCCATATCCAAATGCATAAGAGCAGCTTTTCCACTGGTTTGTCATGTATCGGTAACATTCAGCATATTGTATGAAAGGGGAACAGTTCCACTGAGCTGCAGCATCTCAGCTCACTTCACGAGAGCACATCAGGGCTCATTTATTTTCCTTCTCTTTCATCCTCTTTCTTTTTGGTAAAAACCTCTCTCTCCATGGTGTTGCATACCAGGGATGAAGGGGCTGTAGCAACGTCTTTCTAAGAGTTTTCTGTTACTGCAGTAGTTGGATAATCAGGTAATATTGTCATCGGGTACTCCAGGCATTCTTGTTTGGCGGTATCAAGGAGAGAGGGGCGGAGGGGGGGAAGTAGGGTCAAGAATCCAATTTGTCTACAGAAATAACAAAGAATTTAAATATGTTAAAAGTGAATTTGTCATCCCTCTAGGCTTGGCCTTTTATGGGAATGAAAAAAACCAAACCCTCTCCTAGCTTCCCGCTTTCAGCAGAGCTGATACCAGATGCTCTTCCGTAGCCATGCTATTGCCTCAGTGAGGTTTGTGAGACCCTTACACACACTGAATAGTAACTTAATCCGTCTCCCTAATAACACTTAGCTCTTATCTAGCGCTTTTCATCAGTAGATCTCAAAGTGTTTTCCAAAGAAGGTCGGTATCATTATTCCCATTTACAGATGGGGAAACTGAGTCATAGATCAGTGACGTGACGTGCCCAAGTGACTCAGCAGGCCAGTGGCAGAGCCAGAAATAGGACCCAGTTTTCCTGAGTCCCAGTCCAGTGCTTTATCCATGAGGCCATACTGCCTCCCTTCAGTGCAGCTACTCATATTACAAGATACTATTCAATGTGGATGAGGGTATCACAATCTAACCCACCTAAGTTGACCCACTTTTTGCATTGGTGAAATTTTGCTTTTCTGCCGTTCTGAGTGATCTCTTCAGGAAACTCTCAAGCCTTTGGTTTCACTCCACCTGCATGTTAGTACCACAATGTATATTTGATGTACCAGGGAAGGAATTTTCCAAATGCTACTGTCACATTCATAGCATTGCAGATGCACTACAGAACTTGGAACAACTGAAAATGCTGTTTAACTTCTTTTCTTTTATGCAGGGATAAGGCTGTTTTGGCACAATCGACTTGGGACCAAAAAACCCAGTTGTGCTATTCAGTATTCAAGACATTCATGCTTTATATGGTTAACCACAAAAAAATTTAAATAGATGGCCATATTCCCTGGCTAGAATTAATTTCATCGGACTGTCAAATATTTTTATAGGAAGACTTAATTTGATTTAATTCCTGGACTACTGCCGACTACTGCCTCTTGCACCATGATCTTGTTTGGCATTGGTTAAATGGAGCAAAAGTTCTAGGGCTAGATTTTGAAAAGAATTTGGCATCTTCTGTTTAGGCATTTAAATAAATGGCCAGAGTTTTAGACGAGCTCAGCTCCCATTTAAATATTTAAATGAAGAGGCTGGATTTTCTAAATAGCTCTGTGTCCAACAGCTCTTATTGTTAACAATGAGAATTGGTGGGAGGATTTTTGAAAATTTTGCCCCTTCATTTTAAGGGACTAACTGGGAGTTGAGCTCTTTTAAAAGTCTGGCCAAAAATGTAGGTAGTGAGTGCTCTTGAAAATCTAGAGCTCAGGAAATACTGAGAAACTTATAAAAGAATTCAGATAAAATCTCCTGTTAGAGGTGGGATTATCCAAAATAAAGACAAGTAAAACCCTCAATTTCCTTACTCCTGTGCTTTTTCTGTAGTTAACCACTGATTTAAAGTGATGTTTAACCCCCTCGCTTAACTAGCTAATGGAATACAATGCAATAGCTAAACATCTAGACCAAGAAGCTCAGAAGGATTCGAAACAACAAATATGGAAATGGATTGAGTTCATCTACTTTTTACGTTGCTCAGATTAAGCCTGATTGCTTCCTTTTCGCTGTTGATAGATTAGCAATACAGCTGCCATTTCGTTTGTGCTCCCAGAGCAGTTGAGGCAACTAACGCATCAGAAGAAATATTTCTTCCTATAGTTTAATTAAAACAACCCAAAACAACTTTGTGAAGGATGAAAAAGTGAATGTTATAGTTAATGCTAAGCT
Source organism: Dermatemys mawii (assembly GCA_007922305.1). Lineage (NCBI taxonomy): Eukaryota > Metazoa > Chordata > Testudines > Dermatemydidae > Dermatemys > Dermatemys mawii. The sequence goes on along the minus strand of ML677449.1, from coordinate 235,948 downwards.
AACACTTTTTTTTCATACCTCCCTGGGCATAGCAATTTAGCATGAGGAGGTGAAGAGGGCTGTTTTGTAAGTGTCCCTCTCTCAGTGCTTAATACAGTCTTTTTACAGCAAAATTGTCTGCAAAATAAACAATTGTCAAAATCAATCTCCCTGTATTTCTATGGGCCAGACTTTGACACCTTTGGTCAGTTTGATCCTGAGTCTCATTTACACAAAGGCTGCTTTATGCCATTCTAGTAGGGAAAAGGAGCCTTAAAGGCAGGTGCAAAATAATTACATTAACACTCACTTCAGTTAATTTTAATTGATGTGATTAATTAACATGCACTGCTGTAGCAACCTCAGAAGGTCCTTTGTGCAAATGAGAATTAAGCCCCTTGCGTTAGTTTGCAAGCAGTTCTGCTGACTTCCATGAGACAAGTTACAGAAAGAAGGTGTTGCTCATTGTTAACAGAGGGGTTAGACTCTAGCACTAAGCTGGGCTCTGAGAATGCAGGTATAATATGTTTGGAAACATATACAACAGAAATTCGGTACAGCAATACCTCCATCTCATTCTTTCCCCCATTTAAAATCTCCAGAATTAATGAAGCTTTTTTAAAAAAGTAAGTGGCAGTTCTGTGCAGGAAGCAGTTCATTGAATTGGGAGGAAACTTATCTGACCTGCCTCCTTATGAGGGCCACTCGTATTGTCTTCAGTACTTTGCAAGCTGTTTGGACTGGCGTCTCACTGTAAGGGGCAGATCAGGTCTGGATATATCCCTGGTTCTCCATTAAACTGCTGTTTCAGTGCTAAGAATGTCACAGTTGTATTTCATAGTAGGATTGCACATAAAGGGGGATAACTCGTACTGAAACTTCTGCACACCGCTTGCGTGCTGAAATAATTAGGGGGAATGACTCTAGGTGGAAGCAGTTCAGTTACGCAGAGAAGGCGCTGGTTTGCTTCCTGAGAATGTCTGAACTCTTTATATTGTAAAAAGAGAGAAGAGATTAATAGGAAGTTCATCAGTCCATAATCCTGGTGTCTGGTTGTATTATTTCAAATGATCAGCAGTACTGACTGGTGCTGTTGTAAAGTCTATAGCCAAGGTGCTATATATCGGGGTGGACAAACTTACTGATCCTCCGAGCTGCATATGACAATCTTCAGAAGTCTGAGAGCCAGGGTATGCCTGCCAGGGCTCGGGGCTTCAGCTGGTCCCCGGGATGTAAGCCCTGTAAAGTTGAAGCCCTGAGACCTCCCTCCCCGCTGGGTTGAAGCCAGAGGTGATGTGCCCACTCAAATTTTTGCCAAGGTTCGCTGGCCCTGCTCGGTGACATGGTTCAGCCAGGCCACCTCCCTGCATGGCAGCTGCTGGAGCCAGCAAGCTGGGGGCTGTGGCTGTGAGCAGAGGCAGCAGCAAACAGCTGGGAGCTGCAGGGACAGTTGCTGTTCTTGCTGCTGCCTTTCCCCCTGAAGCCACCCCACCTTGCAGTTCCCAGCTGTTTGCTGCTGCCTGACCGGGAGCTGCTGAGGGTAAGAGAGGAAGGGGAGGCAAACTGTGGGGTGTGAACCATAGGTGCTGACCCCATGAGTGCTCTGGGGCTGGAGCATCCATGGAGAAAAATTGGTGGGTGCAGAGCACCCACAGACAGCTCCCTGCCCCATTCCCCCACACCAGTTCACCTCCACTCTGCCTCCTCTCCCGAGTGCTCTGCCGCCGCTCTGTTTCTCCCCCCACCCTCCCAGGCTTGCTGCGAATCAGCTGTTTGGTGGCAAGCCTGGGAGGGAAGGGGGAGAAGAGAAGCGGTGGCGGTGCACTAGAGGGAGGAGGCAGAGCGGAGGTGAGCTGGGGCAGGGAGTGGTTCCCCTGTGCGCTCCCTGCTCCTCTCGAGTTACCTGCTGTGGGTGGCCCTCCCTGCCCCAGCTCACCTTTGCTCCAACTGGTCCCCTGAGCACACTGCCACTCTGCTGCTCCTCATTCCCTCCTAGGCTTGCCGCGCAAGAGCCTGGGAGGGAGGGAAGGGGTTGGAGTGGGGGCAGGGCCAGGGGTGGGGGTGCGCAAGCACCCGGGGGCACAAGCAGCCACCGGCGCCGGCCAAAGTCACTGCCTATAGTGTGAACCACCTTTAAATTGTGTCTCCCTACACACTTTCAGAAGACACCAGTCATCTCTGGCAGAAACTCCTAGACTCGCCACCCTGCTGCAGGACACAAGCCCCAAGCTTCCCCCCAACCCCCCTCACAATCTGGTAAGCGGAGAGCTGCACTTTAACTGTAAAAGAATTGCATGTGGCTCACGAGGTGCGGTTTCGCCACCCCTTCTATAGATAATACAGTTACAATTTGTTACAAGGGCCACACCCTGCCAAATCCACTTGGTCCAAATTCCCAGGGCCCAATTCACCTTACACCAGTGCAAAGTGAGTGTAGAACCGTAACAGGTCAAGAAGAGTAACATTTTAGATCCACTTTTTCTGGTGTTAATGATTTATGTAAATTGCAGGTCAACTGTGAAGAGGGCCGTAAGCTTCAGTGGGTGTTTTGCTCATGTAAGGAGTTAAATATTTAGCCACATGCCTGTTGGGTTGAATTTTTGCCTTTGTAAAAGCTAAAGAATTTTTGAGGTATCGGACTAGTCCAGAAGCAGTAGGACCTCAGAAAAAGGAATAATCTGTAACCACTACCTAGTCTATATTTCTTGTGCCAAGGGATTGAAGTTACTATATGGTTCCTACAGTTAATCCAAGAGCACATAGACATCTCAGGTTACTCTAGAGAACCACACTCTTTAGAAATTTGGATTGTTAATTTGTGTTTTTGGGAAGCTATGTCCAAGGTGTGAAAAATCTGGATTTTTTTCAGAAAAAATAATCCAATGATTTGGAGGAGTTTTTAGTTGGGAGGAGGGCAAGGGGGTGTTTTTTAAAAATGCTTTGAACTTCTGCTGTCACACATTTACAAAAGTGTACTGTATATTTAACAGTTTTTTGGGACTAGAAATCTTTTTTTGGTTACACTTGATATTAATATTTAATTTATAAATAGTTTTTACAAAGGGTTACTAAATGATGAATAGAAGTTTTAATAAGTGGCTAGTCAATTATTATAGATAATTATAGAGTCCAAAAGATCAAGAGATTACTTCTAATAATCTGTATCGCCTTCTACTGACATGCTTTTAACCATCAGTAATATATATAGCTCATGTCTGAAACATGTTTATTGCATCTATTATTCATTTATTAATCCTTTATAAGACATTTATAAATAGAATCTTAGACTTCTCAGTTGTGGGTGTTCAGAATACTATTTCAACCTTGTTGAGAGATGGGTAACACCCAGCCCAGTCTCTAAAGCACATAGTGGAAGTTAAAAACAAAAAAAAACAAAAAAAAACAAATAGTCCCCCATTACTATCAGCGGATGGTTGATTGAAAAAATGAGGATTTATGGCCCAGCTTCTTAATAACACTCAGTCATGCTCTTAGGAAGATTACATTTCTAAATTAGTATCCAACACACATAATGGAATTTGCAGTACACATAAGAAATAGTCTGATGAAAACATAGCATGCATTTTATGCAACGAGGAGCCATTAATCTTACAAAAGCAATTGATGAAGGTTTTGGAGGGATGTGACAGATTACAGGTTGATGACAGCCCTGTTGCAGATGCCATGTGTATGTGGCTTAATGTAATTAACAACAACGAAATGGAACCATATACAGCAAAATTGGAAAAATGATTCAGTGAATCTATGGAACCTTTCCATTACTTAGCTAACATGACTGATCCTAAACACAAAGGTCATATGTTGAACCCAGAATGGGGAGAAGAAGCTGAAATGTGGCTGATGACACATAGTTGAGTTCCTTCCCTTTCTTTTAGCATTTACAAATGAAAGTCCAGATTTATGCCCTAAATCTGATGTCTGGGGAGGAGGTTGCATCACAGATCATTGCCTCAAAAGGGAGCAAAACTGTGGAACTAAAATACTAGAAAACTGGACAATTGATTACAGAATTCTGTCAATTTTTTTTTAAAAAAGGGTTTAGACTCCTCTGCATCCAGTCATTATCGAACCAAACATGCCTTTACCACATCGGGATTGATTTGGCCAGAGCTTTGTAACAGGAGATGAGCTTAAAAAATAAACAATACTACTCACATGCTGAAAGTTAGCTATATCCTTAAATACCTTGTTGAATCAAGGCCTTAATAAAAACACCTAAGTGTCCAAGACCCCAATTCAGTACAGCACTTAAGCACAGGGTAGACATTAAGTACATGCTACAACATGCTACAAATGGTTATAGAGCTTAACCATATGATTAAAGTTAAGCACATGCTTAAATGCCCTGTTGAATTGAGACAAACTAAGTATGTTACAAAGTGGATCACATAGTGTCTGTTTCATTTCACAAAACCTTTGTGGGTTTTTTCAGGTTTCCTACTTTTTTATTATTATTATTTATTTAATGAAAAACGTTGTCTTAGATTGGGGAAAAAAAAACAGACATCCCAGGTTCAATCAAACCTATAATATCAACACAAATGGTTTTATTAAAGGCTTACTAATTTCTACTTTAAGAAAAAATGCTCATAATGGAGATAACTTTTAAATAAATGTTGTTTAAAACCCAACTCTGTTTACTTCTGATTTTTCTAGGGTACAGCTTTTCTCACCGTGTTCGCTACTTACCAAAGCTATTTGGGCCTGATTCTCATTTAAACCAAAGACCCTTTGCATCACTCTAGCAGTGCAAAGGAGCCTTAGAAGGGGGAAATATTTTTTAAAAAGGAAAAAATGTGTATTTTTTTTTAAGCTGAGACCATGATATCTAGCTAAAGTAAATGTTTGTGATTGTTCTAAACCCCTCTGAGGGTGGGGTCTGTGATGAAAATATTTGCATGCCACAGAGATAGCAGCACAGCAATGGGCTTCAACTTTCCATGGTAATTAGTGGTTTTGGTCGCCCAACTCGAGACACCTTTTTCAGAGGGTGGGTGCTCTGGACTTTCTGAAAATCAGGCCTCTTAAAGCATCTCAGGTTGGATGCTGAAAACTGAGGCACTCAAAACCACTGTTGAAAATATTGCTCACAATGATCATGAAGTGTGAGCCCTTAGCATCGGCAAGTCCCATATTACAAAAATATTAGACAAAGGATTTGTGGCGGGTTAACTTGGGGTGATAGGGTGGACTTAGATGTGGCTGGGCTATATTCTGTTACAAGCAATAGGATATTGGGCCTGTGTGATCTGTGTTCGATGGTTTCTTGATGATTGTCTCCACTGTAGGTGAGCGCCCCTTCCATTGTAACCAGTGTGGAGCTTCTTTTACGCAGAAGGGGAACCTGCTGAGGCATATCAAGTTGCACTCTGGGGAAAAACCATTCAAATGTCCCTTCTGCAGCTATGCCTGCCGGAGAAGGGACGCCCTCACAGGACACCTCAGGACGCACTCTGGTGAGCCTCCAATGTCTCCTATTCCTTGTTGTTTCCTTCCTCGTGACTGTTAAATCAAAGTAGGTTATGAAATTGCAACCATATATCCTGGTGAATTAGTTCTGGGCTCCCAGACACACCGAGTCCTGAACTCTGGGAAATCCAAAATCCAAAACAGAACTTTGCGGTTCAGACCTGTGCCTCCCCAAACAGCCTGGTCCCACCCCTTATGTGACCCCCACCCACTTTCCATCCCCTGACTGCCCCCCTCAAAACCCCCAACGCATCCAACCCCCCTCGATCCTTGTCCCCTGGCCACCCCCCCTAAATGTCCCCCCAGGACCCCGCCTCCTACCTAACCCCCCCGCTCCCTCTCCCCCGACTGCCCCAACCCCTATCCACATCCCCTGCCCCCTGACAGACCCCCAGGACTTCCACACCCTATCCAATCCTGCCCCCCTTCCCCGTCCCCTGACTGCCCCTCCGGAACCTCTGCCCCATCCAACTGCCCCCTGATCCCTGTCCCTGTCGACCATCCCCTGGAACCCCCTGCCCCTTATCCAACCCCCGGGCCTGGCCCCCTTACCACGCTGCTCAGAGCATCATGTCTGGCTCCACGTGGCCCGCCAGAGCTAGACACCCTGCCAGGCAGGAGGTCAGGGGCCGGGTGGGATGGGCCCGTGGGCCTTAGTTTGCCCAATCCTGTCTTAAGCCCTAAACATCTGGCAAAGACTGATCAAAATAAAGTAGTTCATTTTAAAATGTATTTTACTATTCATGTCACATTTCCTGTTGGCACCTAGTAACTTCCATACGTTGGTAAGATTTATAGGCGCTAATTCTTGGAGGTCTCAGGCATGCCAGTAAGCATTCCCTCCTGAAGCATAAGGAGGATACAATAATTGCAGCCCCATTGGAAGCAATGCACTGTGTGCTCCCCACTGTTCAAATCAGCTCCACTGGCGCTGTGGTCACATCCTTTCAAACCTGTATTGGCTCCCCGAAAGGAGTCCAGTGCTGTCAATGGTACTTGACTATAGCAGTCCCTGTGTTGAGGGTCAGGCATGTTGTCTGGTCCCTGTACATGGGCATCTCAAGGGGCTAAGTTATTTGTACCCTCTTCATCCACCTTCCCCACTTACGGGGGAGCCAGACACAATCAGCCCCCTAACTCCTGAAAAAGTGAAAATCACCCACCATTATCTGTCCCCCTAGAATGTTCATCTTTTGGGGGATATCATTTACAGGAGACTGTTTTAATTGTTGAATGAACAGAGATTATTAGACTGTCTGGGAATTTGTTCTTTTTACTGATGAACTTGTTTAACAAATTGTAATTTGTGATTCATTGTACTCAGAGGTACCCAGCAGAAAATACATATGGAGTGTCATGCCATGAATTTCACACACTCTTCTGACCATAACTGCTTGAAGTATAGTAGACAGAAAAAATAAAAATACTTTTGAAAATGAATCGTGACAAAAAGTAGCCCATATTACAAAAACACAGTCATTATGGTTTAAGATTGTTTTCATAAGATGACTATACATATTGTTACCTAGATATAAGTTCTTCACGTTTCCTGTGTGAAAATATAAGGCGGATCTTGTACTTTTTGCGTGAGGATGAAAAGTTGCTCTTCAGTGGTGATGAGATTTTTCAAAAGTGCCTAAGGCACTTAGTAGTACAAGTCTCATTGGAAGCCAATGGACCTTGTGCCCCTCAGTGATTCACTTGCAAGTTCTACCTTTTTAGTTTTGAAGTCCAGCTTCATTTGAGGGAATGTCTTCTATCTAAGAGGTGTTTTGGTTTTTTTACCGGTTCCCTCAGTGCACTATATGAACACCAACATATTAACTATATGTTAATAGACTGGTCCTAATAGTCTAGGAAAAGACTAGCTCGGGGTGGGCAAACTTTTTGACCGGAGGGCCATATCAAGGTTGCAAAACTGTACCAAGGGTTGGGTAGGGAAGGCTGTGCTTCCCCAAACAGCCTGGCTCTGCCCCCATCTGACCCCCACCCACTTCCCACCCCCTGTTTGCTCCCCTCCAAAGCCCCCCTGCACCTTGTCCCCTGACCACGCCCTCCAGAGAGACCCTCCCCAACCCTAATCACCCCTCAGGACCTCACCCCCATCCAACCCCTCTGCTCCCTGTTCCCTGATTGCCACAACCCCTATCCATACCCCTGACCCCTATCCACACCCCTGCCCCCTGACAGGTCCCCTGAGATCCCACACCTATCCAACCCCCCTGTCCTCTGACTGCCCCCTGAGACCCTGGCCCCAGCCCCCTTAGCACACAGCCCCCAGAGTGCTGCCCATGCCACACACTGAGGCTGTGGGGGAGGGGGCAGGGGCCTCCCCAGCCGGGAGCTCAGGGGCTGGACAGGACAAACCCGCGGGCTGGATGTAGCCCACCGGCTGTACTTTGCCCACCCCTGGATTAGCTGATCTAGAAGATCTAACAGAAGTGTAATAGACTTCGGAGAGTCTTTGCCTCTTCTCCCTTCCCTAGTCATAAAACTAGATACATCAGAAGTGAAACCTGTGAATGAAGATAATGATGAAATATGAGACCTCAGTCTAGCCTTAAGTGAAAGCACTACACTTTAAGCCAGATCCAAGTTGGGCTGATTTAAATCAGCATTGCTCCACTTAAATCAAGAGAGCTCTGCTTACATGCACTGCTGAGGATCTGGCCCATTATTTCAACATGTGTGAAACTCTTTCCCTTAAAATGATTTTTAATAATTAAAAGGACACCATCAAATTAAACATCACATTTTTCTCTGAAATATTGTTCACATACTGTTCATAACAGGAAACATACAAGAGTACTGCAGGAGAAAGAGACTGGTGAATTTTTTTTAAACACTTAATTTTTTAGCTTGTTTAGTCTGTCATTTTGGCGGCACTCTGTGTTTATGACACCACTTAGTCAGTTTCACTGTTTCCCCTGTGTAGTCTGTTAGTCAGTTTTCCCTTCTTCTGTGTGTGGGTCTTTCACGCAACAAAGGAGAAGAGGAAGACATTTAAAAAATAGGAAAATGTGATTGTAAACCCATAGAAATTAGCATCTCAGAGGCCGCTAAAGTACCTGAAACTTCTTTTAACTTTTTTTAAACTGGATAGATTTTGAGTTCATATCTTTTATTGGACCAACTTCCTCTGGTGAGAGAGAAGCTTTCAAGCCATACACAGCTCTTCTTCAGGTCTGGGAAAGGTAGGCCGAGCATCACCCCAAGTGCATTTAGTTGTGATGTTTGTCTCTCTCACCAGCAGAAGTTGGTCCAATAAAAGATATTGCCTCATCCACCTTGTGTCTCTAGTATCCTGGGACTGACACAGCTACAACTGCCCTGCACATAGATTTTGATTTGACAGTTTCTCTTTTTTCCTTTTTCTTTTTTTGTATTTCTGTTTTCTTTGTACTTGCGTAGTATCTTCATCCATGGATCTCAGAGTACATAGGCCTGGTCTACAGTGTGGGGCAGGCGGGTCGATCTAAGTTACGCAACTACAGATACGTCAGTAACGTAGCTGAAGTCGATGTACTTAGATCTACTCGCCACAGTGTCTTCGCTGCAGTGAGTCGACTGCTGCCGCTCCCCTGTCAACTCTGCCTGCACCTCTCACGGCGGTGGAGTATAGGAGTCGATGGAAGAGTGCTCGGTGGTCAATTTATTGCGTCTAGACTAGATGTGATAAATTGACCCCTGCTGGATCAATTGCTGCCCGCCAATCTGGTGGATAGTATAGACATACCCTTAGAAACATTAAAAGCTCTACTGTGCCACCATTATTTGCTAGTACTTTACAATGTAAGTAGCCCCAAAACAAAAGTATTACACAACATATAGGTACCATTGAACATGTGTAGTACTGGCATAATTTAGCCTTAAATAATTAAGGGTTTGAGCTTACAGTTATATATTACTGTGATTATTTGTCACTTACTGACCTTTTCAGTTCTACTAAACTACTGTGTATATATTTTCTCCCAACTGTAGCCCCTTTGATTTCAGGAAAGTCATAAAAATCATAGAATATCAGGGTTGGAAGGGACCTCAGGAGGTCATCTAGTCCAACCCCCTGCTTAAAGCAGGACTAGCCCCAACTAAATCATCCCAGGTTATGATGTCCATACAGGATATCCATAATCTTATGCATGAGAGTGGACTCATGCATTGGACTTCACTGGGACTAGAGAGACCCATGGGAATTCAATAGGATAGTAACTATTTGGAGTATTGGCCCCACAGTCCCACCACTGTGACACAGGTATATGCTGTTCTATGCTCATTTTGCAGCTAAGTAAATTGGGGCACAGAGAGGTTTGTTGTTCCAAGATGTCCAACAGAATTGGGTATAAGGCCCAGGAATTTTGACTGTGGGCACAGTCTAAACACATACTTTTCTGTACAGTTTATGTACCCAAGGAATACTTCACAGGAAACAAAGATGGTGCCATGGCAGGAGGCAGAAGCCTGGGGTTCTGTTCCAAGGTTTTCCTCACACTTCTCCTAGGACTTTGGGCAAATAGTTTTATAGCCTGATTTTATGAGATTCTGAAAACCCAGAACTCCTATTAAACTCACTTGCTAGGCTGAATACTCAACACCTCTGAAAATCAGGCCATAATTAACTTCCCTATGATTTAGTTTACATTTGTATGAAGTGGGATAATATTTTCCTATCTCACAGAGGTGGTGTTAGGCCAAAGTAATGTTTACCCACTGCATTGGGATCCTCGGGGTGGAGGGATGTGTGTGTTATGCATCCCCTCCCGCCCCCCAAAAAACCCCTATGTTAAAAAACATTAAGGTTGCAAAGTCAAGCACTCAAAAATTAGGGAATACCAGAATTAAGGTTGCCGGGGCAACCTTAATGTGGCCTCCTTGGAAATACACATTATAATACTGTTTTTAATTACAGGATCACATACTGTTAGGAATTCTGCCTCATTCAGTAAGTGGATGAACTTTCTCTGGGGATGAATCAGGGCTGTGCAGTGAAAGTGGCTGTTGTCTTTAAGACCCTTATATCATGTGTTGCAGAAGTTGGCTAGTGAGTAGTGATGAGGTCGAGGATTACTGGAAGTTAATGGATGATCTCATGGTTAAGGCACTTGAACACTGCCATGGAGAACTGGATTCTATTCCTGCCTCTGCCGCAGAACTCCTAAGTGGTGCTAGACAAGTCACTTAAATTAATATTTCACAGATAGTCACTAAGACTGTGTTCCTTATTTTCTGGGAGTCTGATTTGCAGAAGTGCTAGGCACTCGTAGCTTCAACTGAAGTCAACGGGAGCCGTACCTTGAACATGTAAAGTGAGATGCAGTTCTAAGTACTCTGAAGAATCAAATCCTTGGCGTCTCAAATTGGGCACCCAAAATTAGCGAATATGTTGGATCTTTATCTCTTTGAGCCTCAGTTCCTCATCTGTAAAAGAGAGATACCACCACCCTTCCTTTGCAGAGTTGTTTGTGAAAATAAATTCATTAATGTCTGTGAATTAGTCAGATACTCTAGTGATGAGTGCCATAGAAGCGCTTAAGAGGAAATTCATGATTCTGTCTTCAGAATAGGGTTTGAATTGTAAAGTAGTAAATAAAGCTTGGAGCCCACAAACAGAACAACGAGGAGAAAACATAATGGTGAATACCTGCTCTTTAAGTGTCCATCTTGTACACTGAATAAAGCAGGGCTCCTGCAGAAGAAATAGTATGTGATCATGTAATTACAGACTGTGTCATAATGCATATGCACAAGGGGACTGAATTAAGGTTATACAGGCAGCCTTTATACTGCCATTTTCCTAACTTTTGAGTACGTTGACTTTGCAGCCTAAATAATGTTCTTTTTTGTGTGTTATAGATAACAAAAGAGTCTACATTAAAAAGAACATTTTATAGATATTCTTTGCCCTATATAGATACAGAGGGAGAGAGAGATGGCTATAGCACAAACAATTACTGCTGGAAATGTAAAGTATGCTTCCAAGGGTTTTTTTTTCTTTTTTTCCAGTTTTTTAAATTTTCTCATGATTGTTTGTTTCAAATATTTGTTGTTGTTTTTTCTTTCTCTATTGTACTCGAATGCTGGCTTGTTGCTACAGAGCTGTTCTGTAGCATTGAGCTCATGGTATCCTTTTTATCTGTGAAAGGAAGCCAGTGAAGCATTTGTTTTAAAAAGAACAGCACAGAAAAAATTGCATGATCTTAGCAAAATTCATACAGCATCTAAGAAAACTGGCATGCCTAATTGGGAGGCTTACTAGCCATGAAAATATCCATTTATGGACAGGCAGTTTTCTTACTCTGCTTTGAACTCTCTGCTGTTGAGGTCTCATTTTTTTAGGGCCTTGATTGTGAACCCCTGACTCACGTTGATGAACATTCACCATGCCAGTAATTTCGCTGAAACCAACAGGTCTACTTGCATGAGTTAGTGTTCTTCAGGGGGTAGTAAGGTCTGTCCATTTCAGCCTTCTCTGATACCCTGAGCTGTAGTCTTCGGAACACACTCGCAGTGGAATGGAGCAGGTAAAACTTTGGGTATGGGCATGTGTGGGCTGGGAGCTAGGAGGAATTCTAATTCTGCCTGAGCTAATGACTCAGTCTGAGCTTCCTAGTGTCTCAATCAGGCCAGCTGGAATATTGCAACAACAACAAGCATTGCACTGAAAAACAGATCGCCCAGAGGTTAGGGGTCTATTACAGGGGTTCTGCGGCCTGCAATGTGCAGGAGGTCAGCCTAGATGATCATGATGGTCCCTTTATATGTTAAAGTCTATGAATCTATGGTGCTGTTGCCACTGTGGGACATTTGCCATTAACATCAATGAGGCCAGAATTTCACCCAGTATTTTAAGCTGGATTTGCCTGCGTTGAAGATGTTATGGATAGAAAAGAAGTTACACGTGAGCTAAAGCCAACCCTATGGAAAAGAGAGGAAATATGTGATACGCTTGCAGGGGTTGGTTTGTAAGGCTCAGATCCTCCAAGTTATGTACATGTCTACCTCTTGTTTCTTTCAGTAGGAGTTAAGTGCCTATATACCATTAAGGAGCCGCTTCCACCACCAGCGAACAACAGTGTTTGATAACCCACTGAGAGTTTGTTTCAATGATCTAACTCATGTAGCTCTATTTACTGCGTGCTGCTTCTGCAGAATGAGGCAAGACTTCCAGTCTCTCTCTCTCTGCCTGTTTTGCTTTGCAGTTTCAGTTAAAGTCAGTGGAATTAATCTCTTAATGAAATTGCTTTGTAATTTGCTTGGTAGTCTTTGGATTCTTAAATGTTCATACACAGCATTGAGACGGCTGCTGTTTTCCCGTTAGTGCTTGCAGTACCTTCTTCAGTCAGTCCCTCTTTGCTCTGTTGTAGAGTCTGTAAAACCTTAGGTTTCTGATGTGCCTGGTTCCTTGTTTTAAATATGAATTGAAAAGGTGAAAGGATTAAAATATGTTAAAAGGAAGAGGGGTTGATTTGATATAAGGCTTTCCATATTCCAGGCATCCCAAGGTGAAATTCACTACTGGGCAGAGCTCCAGAACAAGGCTCATGCTTCACTTATTTCCAGCTGAGACACAGTTTTGAAGGCTTAAGTGGTGCATGATCCTCTGCACAAGGAGGAATTTCATCCTCCGAGTACTTTTATGGTAGCAAGTATTTGTAGTGCAGAATACCTAGCACAAGCAGCTATTATGTACTGAAGTGTATCTCCCATACTAAATCTTAGTCATTCCTAGATTCTCAAAGGGCCAATTAGGTGCCTAACTCCCATTGACGCTGAGTGGAAATTAGGAGCCTAAATAAGTGTGAGGATCTGGGTCTTTGAGCCTTTTCTCTCGAGTGACCATATTGACCAGGATACTAGCATCACCTGCCACTTTTTTCTAGAAGTGCTACAGGAACCTTCACCCAGCCCCCTCTCCCTTCCATCCCCACCCCCAAAAAAAGCACATTTTGATTTTATTGTATTACTTTTTCTGAAGGAGATACAGTTTTGCCCCAAGCTATAAGACTGGAGTTTAATTTGCTAATTGTGTTTTTAAAAAGATAAACCCTCTTAAAGATTCCCTAATAGTTGCAGAAGTTATGAGCCAATCGCCTGTTGTTAAACCCAGAAGATCTGTTTCTTACAGATAAGACAGACAAATAGGAGAAGTGCCTTGGTAGATGAGGGCAAAACACTGTGGACTGGGCTTATCAAACACTCGCTTTCTGGTAATGCTGAGTGTTGATTTTAAGAAAATAAAACATCATGCATGTTTGGGCTTTAGAGGTGGGGGTTGGGGAGAGATACTTTTGATACTATTCAAGAGTCCAACACCCGCACTTCCATCCCCGGCAGATCTTCTAAGGATCATAGTTCTGTTCATGAACATGTGTTACCTGGCTTTGACCACACAGCCAGGTAATCCAAAACTCCTCTGGTAGGCCATTGGGTCAGAGAATGGAAGGGAACAGGAGTTATGGAGCTGCTCAGTGCGCTTGTAATGCTAAGCCAGATTCTCTCCTGCAACCTGTTCTGCTCAGCCTGGGGAGGGTAGATCCAAGACAGGTCCCTGATTCTCAGGTTGCTTCTGCCCCAATTTAAGGAGGGGCTGCTCTAACTTACAACAGCTAAATATGATCTCTAAGGGCCCTTTGTAACTTGGAAGAGAGCAGCGGCACTCTTTTGTGCCACCAGCATGTCACTCAATACCTTTCACATGTCATTCCCCGCTCCTCACTGCCTGTGCCAGCATGGGGTAAGGCTGCGGTCTCTGCTAGCTTAGTGCCAGCTGACAGTTCCCCTACCCGCACACCTGGGGAATTCTCAGCGTGGCATTGGCAGCCAGATTCTGACCACTTTGCATTGCACAAAGGGGCTGTGATCAGGGCAGACAGTTTGGCCCTTGATCCCTTGCCTGATTTTGTCATGCTACCATTAGAGCTGCTGTTTAGATAGAGAATACGGGTCCTCACCTGACTCACCACTGGGTTATATCAGCTTTACACCAGTGGGACCCTGTAACCAACATATGTTTAAAAAAAAAATTCTACTTATGGGGGCAAGGGAGCTGACTTCTGTAAACCAGTTTAAATCTTCCTCTTCTGGGCTTTTGTGTTACCCCAATACGGTACGTGTAATTTTGGTGGGATCAGACAGACAAAGGAATGTGATCGTACTATTACCTAGGGTGCAGTGGTCCTTCTTAATAGAATATCTAATCACATCTTTAACATTTCAAGTGGTTGGGCTTCTATCAGCTCCTTTGGGAGGCCAGGCTCCTGCCCATCTGCTTTCGCAGCTATGAATCTCTTCCTAATATTTAACCTATGCTATCCCTTCATTAGTTTCAGGTTACTGTTCCCCGTAATATCGTCACCTGGGACTGTGAATAGTTCCTTTACTTTTTTTATATTGTGATTTTGATGGCTTTTACAGACTATAGTCCTTTGTGCCCCTTCAGTCATCTCTGTTCTCCACCCTATACATTCTTTGATCTTGACTTCTGTCTTATCTCCCAATCCTTTTACCTTTTTTGTTGCCCTGTTTTAAATTTTCTCTACTTTTGTATTTCCATCCAAGACTGGGGGAGAGGGGACCAAAATTAGAGGTGGTAGTCCTGGAGGAAGGATGGTCTTGTGGGTAAATGCTGAACTAGAATAAGCTGTGTGACCTTTGACAAGTTACAGATCTTGGGAGACAGGCCAGCCCTCACTTACAGACAGTCCCCCAACCTGAAGCAAATACTCACCAGCAACCACACACCACACAACAAAAGCACTAACCCAGGAACCTATCCTTGCAACAAAGCCAATGCCAACTCTGTCCACATATTTATTCAAGTAACACCATCATAGGACCCAATCATATCAGCCACACCATCAGGGACTCGTTCACCTGCACATCTACCAATGTGATATATGGCATCATATGTCAGCAATGGCCCTCTGCCATGTACATTGGCCAAACCGGACAGTCCCTATGCAAAAGAATAAATGGACACAAATCTGACATCAGGAATCATAACATTCAAAAACCAGTAGGAGAACACTTCAGCCTTTCTGGTCATTCAATAACAGACTTGAAGGTGACAATTTTACAACAGAAAAGCTTTGAAAACAGATTCCAACGAGAAGCTGCTGAACTGGAATTAATTTGCAAATTAATGTAGGCTTGAATAGAGACTGGGATCATTACACAAAGTGATTCTATTTCCCCATGTTAAGTATCCTCACACCTTCTTGTCAACTGTCTGATGTGGGCCATCTTGATTATCACTACAAAAGTGTTTTTTTCTCCTGCTGATAATAGCTCATCTTAATTAAATAGCCTCTTAGAATTGGTATGGCAACTTCCATCTTTTCATGTTCTCTGTGCATATACATATATCTTCCTACTGTTCCATTCTATGCATCTGATGAAGTGGGCTGTAGCCTACGAAAGCTTATGCTTAAATAAATTTGTTAGTCTCTAAGGTGCCACAAGCACTCCTGTTCTTTCTGCGGATACAGACTAACATGGCTGCTACTCTGAAACCTTAATTTAATCTTTTCTCTGCCTTAGTTCTCTGTCTGTAAAATGAGGATAATATCACTTCCCTACATCACAGTGGTGGTGTGAGGGGACGATGCACTCATGATTGTGAGGTAATTGGATTCTGTGGTAAGGAGAGTCATAGAAGTGCTTAAATATGCCAGTGTCTGTTACACCAAGGCTATGAAGAGCTATGTTTTACATATCCTTGGTGCAACAGTGATATGCGTTAATTACTAAGTGGAAGGAACTTCATAGTGTTACCCTCACCACTTCAGTATTATTCTCTGCAAACTGGTTGATTAGCTCAGGCAAAATTGTAAAGGTAGTTATTATAAATAATAAAGTACTTAGGCTGCACTTTTCATCTTCGGTATCAGAGGGGTAACCGTTTTCGTCTGGATCTGCAAAAGCAACAGAGTCTTGTAGCACCTTGTAGACTAACAGATGTATAGGAGCATAAGCTTTCGTGGGTGATCTTTGTCACTTTTTCATTTTCAGTCACTTTCCAACCACTAACTATTTCATCCCCACCAGACCCATGGGAAGTAGATGCGTATTATTACCCCATTTTTGCAGATAGGGAAAATGGAATCAGAAAATCTAAGGATTTGAACAGTTAGAGTTGAAACCATTAGGAACTGGGGGTGTTCAGCACCTTTGAAAATCAGACTGCTTATCTCCCTTAATTTGGATTTAAGGGCTGGTTTTCAGCCTTCCCAGTTTAAAAGATTTGCCTTTATACATACAGGGCTGACTTTGCAAACATAGGCACCTAAGGAGGACTTGTATATTACGTGTGTCTCCATGTGCCTGATATATAAAGGAGAGTCTCTCAGCTAGAAGACTTAGGGACAAATTTTAAAAGGGCCTGAGTCCTTTAATTCAAGGTGTAGAGGCTCTGGAGAATGAAGGGGTCAGTCCTTGGTGGGACCCAAGATGACAGTCACTGCATAAATCTTGAATTTGAATGCTCAAAATGGCCTGTAAGCGCATAAGCAGAAATTTAAGCTCCTAAGTGCTGCTCTAAGCATTTGCACACCTTGTATAGGGCCCTCTTTGGAGATTTGGGCTTGTCATTGCACTAAAGTTGTGACAGGCTCAACACACAATCCTGCCACACCACAAATTTCTTAGCTGGCGGCAGATACTTTTTCAAAGGAGACAGCCCAAGATGGCAGCCATGAGCCTGCCCTTATTGTTGATGTTAAAACATGGTTTTAAGTAAGCCAGAGCAGAGGAAAAAACAAGACACTTCCTTGGATCTGTCCTGTCTGAGCAATTCAATGCTACAGCTGCTTTGAAAGCAGGGAAAACATTGTTTTCACTGGAAAAAGCCTTTCTCAGCATGGCCTATGGAGGAGGAAATCTAATATGTAAGCTAGGTTTTCACAGTTCTTAAAAAGACCTGAAAAACCACTCACTTTAGGACACTTTGGCTCTGGATTTGACGTATGTGTCTTTAGACCCAGCTTTCACTGCTATTAGTTAGTCATTTTATGGGGCCATGTAAAATGGAAATCAGAAACTGGTCAGTGACTCTGATAATAAGCAAGACTGCTAAGGTGATTGAAGTATTTTTACCATCCTGAGAGAAGCTAAAAGAGAAAAAAATTAACTTGGTTAACACCATAGCACAGTACAATTGGAAAAAGGCTTCTACTGATTTGTTCTCCCATGCACTTAGCAACCTGCTGTTATGAACTGCCTCAGGGCTAAGATATTGATGGATATCACTGAAGAAGGAAAAGGAGACAGAGACACGGTTTTTATAGTGAACTTGGTGTGAACCCTGTGCGACTCTCTACATAGCTACTTGGAATTGTATGTGAAAAGCAATTAAATTTATCCTGAAGGTTTCCTATCAGGGGAACTATATTTTCACCTGATTGCACCTCTCTGGCTAGTTTCCCGTTTTCTGTTTGATCTAACTGAATTCTCCCCACCTAATGCCCCTCCTTCGTTCCTGGAGGTGGTTGATAGGAGTTGATTACACTGAGCATTACACAAGAGGTGTCAGTTGCACACATGTTTTGCATAACTGTGCAGTACTGATTTCAGATATAGCGTACCAAGTTCTCCTCCATGCTTTGCAACAGAGGAGAGAGATAGATATCTTCATTCCTGAACCAAGAGGAACACTGCTTACACTGGGCGCCCCTGAAATTTCACAAGGAGCACCTGGTTATGATTATACCAACCAGACAGTTATTCACAGGCTGCAAAAAGATTGTGGTTCCCCCCGCTCCACCTCCTCCAGAAAAGTGATCATTAAAATATAGTCATTCTTTTGATTTTTTTAAAAACAATAAAACACAAAAAATACCTTTATGTAGGCTTTAGGCACCCTGACAGTTATCAGCAAAGATGTCACCCAGCAGCACAATACAATGAGAAAAGCTTATGTATCAGCCCATACAGCACAAGGCCCCACCTTCAGCTCATTCCAGAAGAGAGGCGGTTTTGTACTGTGGGCAAATTCCAGCTATTTTGATTCAAGGATGGGAGAATGAGTTTTATAGCCAGTGGGCCTTTGTGGAGAATACAAGCTGCCCCCTCTCTCTTATGATGAGGTAGGTTAAGCTTGAGCAGCCTTACTGATCTCTGAGAAGGAAAGTCTTGTGGTTAAGGCATTGGAGTGGGGTTTGAGACCTGGGTCCAGTTCCTGGTTCTGGCACAGACTTCCTTGGGCACATCACTTAGCCTCTCTGTGCGTCAGTTCCCCATCTGTACAATGAGTAGCTCTGCCCTACCTTACAGACGGGGGAAAATTTAAAAAGATTGTGAGGTGCAGATATATGATGGTGATGGGGACCAGATAAGAACTTGACATGGATCGTCATTGGGCAAGTCACTCATTTTCTTTGTGCCTCAGTCCTCCATCTGTAAAATGGGTATAATAGCACTTCCTTTTCTCCCACCTCTTGCGTATTCAGATTCTAAGATCATCTATGCACTATAATTGAGCTAGTGTGACATGGGAAGATAAATGCTCTCTCCGACAGGTGGATCCCAGGCTATTTTGGGCTTCAAACTCCTACTGGAAGACAGGCCCACTACTTGTAAAGAAATACATTGCTGAGAAATTGATGATGGGGTTTTTATATAGAAAGTCCTTGGGTCCATAAAATCTCTCTCATTTGTGTGCTGTTCATCTGAGTGCATTTTGCTCATCTCCTTGGAGATTGTGCCTTTCATCAGAACAGCCAACCTTGACTGCAGAAGGCCTGGCATTTCTAGTTTGTGGGAGGGGAACGAAGCTGGAGCTCGACTGCTGTAATTTCCAACGGACATGAAGTAACATTTTTGTACGATCTGATTAGAGCAAAAATAGTTCTGTACCGTGTTCTCCATTGAACATCTTGCCCTGTTACATCCCACATGACCACATCTCACACCTTTTGCATGAGGAGTGCGGGTTTTGAGTTTTTCATGGCTAACCCCGTCCCTCAGATACCAGAACTGTTTGTGCAACTTCCACTCATCTGCTCTTTTTTTCTTTTTGGTCCAAATAGCTGAATCTGCGGGATTGGTATGTTTGGAACTCAGTGGCAGTGGCAAGGCTGTGTGCCAACTGCATTACTCACTCTGTCACCAAAGGAACACGTTGCCCCTCTCTTCTTTAGAATCTCCACCCTCTTCCCTTTCTTTCTTTTTCCTACTTGATCCGTATATAAGAAGTCAGAGAAACCTGCTCATCCACCACCTGTCCCTTCTTGCCAGGTCTTGGAACAACGCTCGTCATTCTTGTTAGGTGTCAGGAACAGATTATGAAAACAAAAACTCTTGTCTGCAGTGTATCCATGTACAGCTGTACTGTAAAAGAAAAATCAATGTATGGTAAATACATGATTTAAAAGATGATCCCAATAAAGACAACTAGTTTTTGGAAGAGACTTTTTATTCTGAATTTCATATCACAACACTGTTCTTTTGCCTCTAAAGTGCCAGTCTGGAATGGGGAAATGATTTAAGGCAAAAGTAAAGCATATTCCTGGAGATTTGAAACTTAATCTTAACTATGCTACATCTTAAAATGACCAGAGGAAGGAAGGGATAAGGTATTTACATAAATCTTTTAAACAGGAGTGAGGTTCTGATCTGTATTATGGTTGGGCAAATCTGAAAAAAAATCCATTGGTTTCAATGGAATTCTTCTGGGCTTGTAGCACTGCCAATCCCAAGTATTCAAAAATCAAGGGTCAA
Organism: Dermatemys mawii; assembly: GCA_007922305.1. NCBI lineage: Eukaryota > Metazoa > Chordata > Testudines > Dermatemydidae > Dermatemys > Dermatemys mawii. Next base: position 215,767 of record ML677449.1, on the reverse strand, counting down.
GACTCTCTTAAAATCAGTCCTGGGCTTACAAATGATGAGATTGTAAAATAATACCTTTGAAGTTTGTTTTTTTACTGGCCTTCTGGTGTTTGAACCTTTAGGGTTAATGTTCCCAAGCTTTTCTCCACACTCATATGGGCTAGAAACTTCCTTTTAACAACATGAAACCTGAGATTCTTCTGTAATCACCTAATTGCAGGAGCTGGAACTTTATGAAAAACATCAATTATTGTGACATTTGCAGGGCAGCTGCAAAGGGTTGGCAACAGTGGCCAATAAGGCTCAAATTAGGGCCCTACCCCTACCCTGGGGAAGATGCAGGGATACATTTTCAGCATGATGTGTGGAATGGACTCATTTGACTCCTAGGAGTGGAGTATCTCCCAATAAAACAATATAGCTAAACCTTTATGCACCACAGTGTAACTGTCCATATTAGACATACTAAGAGAATGCAACTCCACTGATGTCCGTGGTCATATGTAAGGGATTCATTTGTCCCACAGGGTTAGTGATGAGTGAGCCTCAAAGATTTGGAGTTTGGGTTCAGTTCATCTTCAAACTTTGTCTACACTCTTCTAACCTCCTGAGTGTGCTGAAAATGTTGCAGGAACAGTCTCTCTCATAAGGTTGCCACCACGTCTGAAAATACAATTAGAACAATTTTTCTAGTATTATTTTGGGGCTTTTGGGTCCAGCCGTGATTGAAACGCCTATGAACAGACTTATGGGAACAATCCAAAGCCTTCCAAGAGGTTTGCATTCAGGGTAGTTGTTGAAAGGGAGGGATTGACAAGTCTTTTTGCAGATCCAATTAATCCATCCCTGATTAAGGGTTCTCAGCTATTCATGTAAGAGCCAGATGCTGGCCTCCAGGAGGGGCAAACCAGCCTTAAACCTGTTCTCACGGGTGGGAATGAGTCTCAGTCCACTGGCCACTTAACATAGCATTGTGCCAGTGATAGCACAGGGGCAGGCTGGAGGAGGAGGATATTCCTGGATGGCACCATAGTCCAACCTGTTCTCAGCCAACATTACAAATTGGTGTAGGCTACAGCAGCCTCGAGGCCTCTCCTTAACTTAAGGGAACCAAGTGGCGTTCTGGTGCAAGTGAGGAGCTGACTCCTCAGACCCTGCCAGCTGGCCCCTCCCTCTCTGCAACTGCCTGATCAGCTTCAACCTTTATTTGTATGTTGCTGATGAACTGAAGCATCCATGCATTTCTATTTATCTATTAAGGAAAGAACAAGCAGGAGCAAACACTCTGGTGGAGAGCCTCCGTTTTTGATAAAATGAAGAGTGCATATTTACATCCAAATTCTGTGTGGCCCACGGGCCCCTGGCATGCTGTGCCCAGTTAGCCCCTGGGTAGGCTTGGTTTGTAGCTAAGGAAACAAGGTGATGTAATAAGAGCACCTAAAAATGTAAATAGCTATAATATCAGAGTGTTTTTTCTTAAAGTGGCAGCTCTTGAAGTCAGATGATCACCAGAGTATCGCTGTGTCAATATTCTTCAGGGTGATAGAGTTAATACAGGCCAAGGTCCTACTAAATTACTGTTGACTTCGGTACGAGTTGGTGGTGCCCAGTACCGCACAGAATCAGGCTCTTTGTTTTGAATGTGTTCACTAGCTAAATTATTATGATTTCTATTACATTACAATTGCAATTATTATTTCTAAAATCCGTGAAATAAAAGCAGGGCCCCATTCTGCTCGGGGCTGTACACACAGCTAGTGAGAGAGGGTCACTGCCAAAAGAGTTGACTATCTCAATACAAAGGACAGGGAAAGGATAGGAAAAAGGAAGGCTTACTATCCCCATTTTGCAGGCGATTCACTGAGGCACCGATGTATTAAGTGAGTTGGCCACACAAGGAGTCTGTGACACAGCTGGGAACACAGATCTAAGTCCCCAGAAGGTAGTAGTAAAAGAGGAAAGCGGAGGGGAAAAAATCTTGTGAAAGCAAAGGGAGGGAATGATAAGCTTTATGTTTTCCCTCAAACTGCATTTAAAAATGAGTAAAGAAGCAACTGGCTCTGGACTTTCTCATGGAAAATTCTCCCGTGCATATTTTTTTAACTGCTCCATGAACCTGAAATTCTGTTAATGCATTAGAGTTTCCTAAATTCCCTGCTTTAACTTCTCTGCTTCCACACAGTGTACTGACAGGTTTAGAGTTCTCTATTTTGTTTTCTGTAAGTGCCCTGCCTTAACTTTCAGTGCAGACAGTTTCATGTGGGAGGCAGGGATTAGTCTTTTGATTTAATTTTACACCTGTATTTTATTTCCTTTTGCTTTGTCCTCTTCTCTTTTTCAGGCTTTACAGTTTGAACACATCTAATGCTTGTATTGCAAAACAAATTGCACTAGTAAGCAAGCAAACTTTGAATGTTTTAAGGAACTGCAAACTCTCCAGAAGAAGTGGGAAGGGTATTAAGGCTAACAGGAATTGCTGCATTTTATTTCTTGGCACAGATTAATGTAGCCTTACTGTCAGAGGTAGGCTCTAGATGTAGAGGTTTTCAGTAGAACAGAGGCTGTCTGATACCCAAGATTCGCTGTTCATATAGTTAAGAGTCTGTCCCCCTTTTAAAATATGTCTGTCTTGTTTCTGTTCTGACAGTGCCACAGAATTAGACCCACAAAAGCTGATCCTGATTTCTCTCTCAACTCCGGCACAACCTCACTCCAGCACTGTTCCCGTCTGGGGCTTTGTACTCAAAACCCTATGAGTGGCAGAGATATTCTGTCTCTAGCTGTCTGCAGCTTATGCTCCATGTGCCCTTGCCCACACATAGCAGGAAACCCATCAGTAGTGATACCCAGTGCAATCATCTGAGCATGCTTAGAGAGCACTTCCACACTTGTTGCTAAGGGAAGGTGTCACAGGGTCCGTGCCCCCTGTGGTCTCTCTGGGCTCAACAAAGACCTCCACAGTCTTAGTGCTGCCCCACGTGTCCTTTATTTACAAGGTGTCCTTTTGAAACCATCTGTGCACCCCACAAACCCCCACAACAGTGACCCCACTGTTCTGGGTTGTTGGCCCTTCAGCCCTTAAGGTGCCTGTCTCTCAGCCTGGAGGGAGCATCACAGCTCTCCTCTCCCTGCCTAGGCCCTTTTTCCCCCCCTGCTGACCATGAGTCAGTGTTTTTAGGCTGCCTCCTCATCCCAGCTGCAGCTGTGGCCCTTTAACCCAGCCGAGCTCCCTGCAGTAACCCTAGCTAAGCTAGGGCTTTTAGCTCTGCATTCTTATGGCTAGGGCCAGCCCCTGCCCTGGAGCCTCCTACCTGCAAGCAGGGTTTACTATGCAGAGGCAGGGCACTCTAGGGGCTTTTACCTCTGCCCTGCCACAGAAGGGCTTTCAGAAACAGACCTCTTGGCAAGATCAAAGCAACAAGTAACTCTGAAAGTGAAAGAGCCAAAGTCACGTGCCCTCAGTTCATGACTGTGAGCACTGTGCCTTCTGAGCACATGCACAGGTTCTTAGAGACCAAGTAAGTGGCTAATTCTCTATTTAGAGATCACTCTTCCCAGCCGGAGCAGTGAACTACTGGCTATATCATAATCGCACTTCCAGCGGCAGATAAGAGAGCTCACATTATTGCTGGAAGAACTTTTAGAGTGGGATTTTCAAAAGCAGAGTTAGGTCCAGTGCTGAGTGCTCTTGAATATTCCACTTTAAGAAAGAAAATAAAAAAAGTTACCTGTAGTTTTGCCTGGTCCGTGTATTTTTTGTGAGGTTTGTTTGCAGAGAGCAACCGGAGTGGTGGGTTAAGGGTAAAGGGATTCAATTGGATTAGTTTCTCTCTGACCTTATTTGACACATGGAAGAGAAGACCAAAATGAATGCTTGAGCTACTGATCTCTGTGAGGATAACTTTGTGCTAAACTGCTCATCAGGTGGTGGGAGTGGGAAAGAGAAGTCACAATTCTAGAGTCTCTCCTGTTTTTGGAAGCAGTGCTGGTTTTGCTGGATACTGCCCTTGATCAAAGCAGGTGAAAACTTCCTAATCTGCTGCTTAGCAGAAATGAGGAGCTGGCAATATTTTTTCTGTCACTGTCATCTCCATGACAACTTGTTAAAAATCTGTTTTCTAAACTGATCTTTTAACGCTGGGAAGAGGGGAAATGAAGCTATTGAAATGAAAATGAGAGCATGAAGATAGGTTTAGTGTCTGTTCTCACTGCCTTAGAACACAAAAACAAGGAGACATTCAGTGAAACTGAAAGACAGCAAGTTCAAAACTGATGCAACAAAATGTTTTCCTTACAGAATGCTGAATTGAGACCATGCCACATGATGTGATTGAAGCTAAGAATTTAGCAAGATCTAAGGAAGGATTGGGCATTTCTGTGGATAACTAGATTATCCAGAGTTATAGTTAGGGTGACCACATGTCCAGATATTATAGGAACAGTCCTGATTTTGGGGTCTTTTTCTTATATAGGCTCCTATAACTCCCCACTCCCTGTCCTGATTTTTCACATTTGCTGTCTGGTCACCCTAGTTATAGTGTTTTTTTAAAAAATTATTTAGAAGGGACAAGACCATCACAGAGGATAAATTATCTGACATGTGCCCACATGACCTTTCTCTGAGACAGCTGGTATTGACCACTGTCAGTCAGTAGTTAGAGCTTTCATTTCTTGTGTTGCCAATTCATATCCTCATTATATAGGCCTTCTGTATTCTGAAATCACTTAGGACCAGATTTTGCTACCCTCACTCTCCTTGCATGGTATCTTGCTTGACACTGAAGTCAATGGGACTGCTTGTGGTGTAAAATGCTACTCAGCTTCAGTAAAGGGGGGCCGAGTTTGGTCTTTAACTTTCCTTTTTGATTTTGGGATGATTCACTGTCCAGAACTGGGGGGGCAGTAAGCATACTTGCTGTGGACATTATGGTAAAGTGCTAGAGGGACTCAGTATGGTGTACAAGAGAGTACTCTTTAAAGAAGAATATCAGATCTTTACGTGGTGTAAGTTAACTCCAGTGCAGCTATACCAGTTTATACCACCTGAGTATCTGGCCCACGGTCTACATTTGTTTTACTAAGAGAGAGAAAACCACCTGTCAAGGAGTATTTGTCCAACAGCTTTCCTGATATGATCTGAGGATTCCACACCCTGCGTTGCGTGCATGAGCAGTTCATCTCCAGTTGGGATTGGTCAACGCAAACCTTCAGTTGCAAATAAGGTAAAGAACTCCAGCCAGCTCCTTAAACTCCTTAGAGGCGGATGCACTAATTACACAGACTAGAAAAAATAAGTCAACCAAAGCACTTTCTTTCTTCCTAGCTGTTTTTTTTTTTTTGCTGAAACTGGATTAAAACAACAACAAAAAAAGCTCATTGGTCTATTTCAGAGGGTTTATTATGTAAATCGATTTGCATGCAGCATGCCACATCCACAGTACTAATGCTAAGTGTCTGAACTGCAGTAGAAAGTCCAGAGCCAGTAAATTCAGTTAAGGCTTCATTTCTATCCTTAACACACTCCTTCCCATGCCCCTTTGGTGCCTAAGTATTGTAGATAGGGATGTCACTTGCTGTGGGGAACGCCAAATTTTAAATGATCCTATATATCACCTGCAGTGGTTCCCCAACTTCAAAAGAAAGTTATAGCCAGGAAGATTAAATCTCACAGTATTTACATAATTGTCATCCTGCAATCTGAAAAACGCCCAGTTACTTAGAAACTTCCTGGTTTTTATTAGTTTATCTCATAACCTTAGTGCTATTTAAACAGCAGTTTTAATAGCATTTACCCTTTGAGTGTCTGCTATAAAATTCATGGGAGCTTTACAGAAGTCAGGTATACCTGAGAGACTGAGAGAATGTTTTGATCTGGCAAAGAACAAGATAGTGTGTTTGAATCATACTCACTAAACCTTTGGGTGGAAATTTTCCTGAACTACATAGGGGATTTGGGAGCCCGATTCTCATTCGTTTTGAATGAGACAGGAGCATCAAGAGCTTTGAAAATCTCCCTCTTAATACCCAAAGGGGTGGGGGCAGAAATTACAAGCAAAGGAAAATAAACCAGAAGAGTTTCTATCCATTAAAAGGCATGTTGGATGAGTGTAGCTACCTTCAGTGGCAAATCATATTTAAAGCCTCTGTGGTCCCCTGCAAGCACTTACAACAGGGGGAAAGTAAACTTCCCTTTCCCATCATGCTTTGCAGGTATCCAGCTGGGAGGGAGCATCCTTGACCCTGTCAATCACGAGAGATCAGCAGAGACTGAATTCGCCCTCCCCCCCGCGGTCGACCTCTGTCATGTGCTGTCACAGAATTCCCACTCACTCCCCAAAAACGGATCTTGCTGTTCCCACGCCAACAGGCCTCTCTGTCCACCCTTCTGCCTCACTGAATGGAGAACGTCCCTGGGATGAGCACTCTTTCCTTTTCACCTGAGCCCTGTTCACAAGACATTTCCCCCTGTGGTCATGGCAGTGTAGTCTCCGACACCACCTGGCAAGGGCAGATGCAGATGGGGAACTGCAGGACCTTTCAGGAAATGCAGGTTACCCAGCATCCCCACAGTTGGAGCATTGCATGCCTCTTTCACCTGGTTATGTGACAGCTAATGGTAAAATGGATTCTTTAATCTAAACAAACACACTTTGGGGATAGAATCATAGAATCGTAGGACTGGAAGGGACCTCAAGAGGTCATCTAGGCCTGTCCCCTGCACTCAAGGCAGGACTAAGTATTATCTAGACCAGGGGTCTCCAAACTATGGCCCGCAGGCTGGATCCGGTCCACTGGCTTGATTTTTCCGGCTCCCCCATCCGAGCAGGCACGTGAAGAAGCCACCGCTGCCCCACCATGTGAGTTGCTGCCAGCAGCCAGAGGAGCAAAGGGGTGAGTGTCCCTTCAGCTCGGCTGGAGAAGCCAGGAGGGTGGTTGCAGCAACTGCTAGAGGAGCAAAGTGGGGGGTTGCGGCAGCAGCCAGAGGAGCAAAGCAGGCGGGGGAGGGTGGCATCAGTGGCCTGCGAAGCCCCTTCAAAAATCTAATATGGCCCTCATCTCAAAAAGTTTGGAGACCCCTGAATTAGACCATTACTAACAGGTGTTTATCTAATAAGCCCTTAAAAATCTCAAATGATGGAGATTCCACTACCTCACTAGCCAGTTTATTCCAATGCTTAAGCACCCTGACAGGAAGTTTATCCTAATGTCCAACCTAAACGGCCCTTGCTGCAATTTAAGCCCCTTCCTTCTTGTCTTATCCTTAGAGGTTAAAGAGAACAATTTTTCTCCCTCCTCCCTGTAATAATCTTTTCTGTACTTGAAAACTCATGTCCCTCCTCAGTTTTCTCTTCTCCAGTCTAAACAAACTTGGGAGGTATTTGGGAAGTAGAGTTTTCACATGAGCTGGGCCTAAGCTATGGAACCTACTTGCACAATAAATAGGAATGAGAGCAGATCTCCTTGCCTTCAAGACTAATGGCAAAATTCATCTCTTTGACTGAGCTTTCTCTCGATAAGTCCTTTGCAAGCATGGCTTAGAGAGAGACACCACATACAAACACACAGTATACAAGTATACAAACATACAAACAAGCCAGCCTAGAAACTAATCAAGCTATTTCTCCTTTGGCCTTGAAAGGACAAAGAGGTGGCGAGAGATTATTAGTGGTCTATTTTCAGATGTTTAAGGAGTTCTTGGAGATTGAGTGATAGAGGCCATGTAAGTATCTGGATGGATAGACAGATGTACATACTTAAAGGAACTGTGACAATGAAGAATCAGAGAGGTAACCGTATTAGTCTGGAATTGCAGAAGTGACAAAGAGTCCTGTGGCACCTGTAATAGAGGAGGGTCAGGGAGCTGTGCCAGAGTGCTTTAGGGGAGATATATTAACTCAAGGCTACTTAGGACGTGGCCCCCTGCAGACTAGGGAAGCAGGCATCAGGTTAATTGGAGCACCTTCAGTCAATTAAGGCCCTGTTAGGGATTCAATAAACCCCCCTGCTTCAGGCAGACAGGGGAAGGAGTTGGAGCAGAGAGCAGTTTTGATGAGTTGGAGCAGAGAGGATTGGTTTGGAGGAAAGCAGAGGAGAGTTTGGAACAAAGAATACCCAGACCCTAGGTAAGGAGACACCTGGCTTGTGCAGAGAGAGGGCAGGAAGCCCCACAAGCTGAAGGTAGGAGAGGGAAGTAGCCCAGGGGAAGGAATAGCTAGTTCAAGTGGTTTACCGCTATCCTTAGGGCCCTGGGCTGGGACCCAGAGTAGAGGTGGGCCTGGGTCCCTCCGTATCCACTCTCCTCCTCTAGGGTACTAGTGGGGCAGTTAATACCCTGTTCAGTGGCAAGAAATGGCTCCCTGAACCCCACTCCCCCCACAAGAAGAGAAAGCGTGGGACCCAGCATAATAGTGCCAGCAATTTTCCACACACCTTAAAGACTAACTAAAGTATTGAAGCATAAGCTTCCGTGGGCTAATACCCACTTCGTCAGATGCATGCCAATGTGCCAGTGAAATTAATGTTTGTTTGGTTTTTTTTTTAACTTTTGGCATACACTCCACCTACTTGTTTCTATTGAAGATAGTTGGGATCATAATTGTATCTCTAAAATAGTGCAGGTTAATTAATAATTAATAAATAAACATGTAATCTGATTAATCAGATTAAATAACAGAGCTAATAATCTGACAGCAAATGGAAGCAAAACCTTAGAGTAAAGCGTGAATGTCTGTAGATGGAAGTAGCTTTAAAAATAAATGAGATAGGTTATAAATTGGCATTGGCACACACTGATTTACACCATCTGAGAAACTGGCCCAGATATTTTACATAAAGAAACTATTGTTGTTTGAAACAATATGTTCTGAACATTATACTTTCTTGCCTATTTTTGTTTTATCAGTTCATTCTGGCCAAACTATGGCAGGGATACCATTTTCAGAGTTAATATATAACCTGATGTTTAGCACCCGTCATTGCAGAAGCTCAGGCAGGTCTAAATGTTGGCTGTACAGTGTTTCACTGCTAGCTTGCTTGGTTTACAATTCCATAAACAACTGCCAGGTAAGCTCAGATGTTGGCTGCTGTTTTGTGCCCTGGAGGTAGTTATAGACAAGGTGGGTGTGTCTAGAAAACAAAAGAGTGAAAATAAGTGTAAATGTTCCGCCATTGTTTTAATACAGGCTGCTGTACTACAAGTCTATGGATGGTGTTATAGGACAGACTGCACTCTTCCAGGATAGGATTGCTGAGAAGCACATAGTAATTAAAGACAAGAATCGTGACTTATTGTTGACTGTGATACTGAAAGTTAGGATGGACTGTCTTTCAATTGCCGGCAAGGGCATGAAATACAGAACAGCCTTGTAGTTTGCAAAGCACTTGTGAACCAAGTAATTGATATTAACCTTCAGGTCTGAGACACGAGGTCAGAAAGTAATGAAGTGATAGGAGTTCTCTTTTTTCAAGCTCAAAGTCAAGAAAGTTGTTGCAGCTGCATCCACGATGTTTAGAGCTACAATCTTTGTAATTCTACACTAGAAACTTTGAACTTGTACTTTTAGAATTAAGCTTCTAAGTTTGGAGAAACTCTGCATTATACACCCAACTTAGAACAATACTGAAACTTTCAAAGGTGAAACACCATCTGTCCACTCGTGAATTAAAAGTAACCAACAACAACAAAAAAAGCAAATATAAACACCTTGATCCTGCAAAGCCTCATTTTTGTGAGTAACAGCCTGAAGAATTGGCCCATGTTTTAGAACCTGTTATAAGTTTTTTATCTTTCCCCCCCCCCCCCCAAGCAATGTTATGATATTGTTTTCTTGTGTTACAATTCATTAGTAAGCAGGTCTTTCATTCCCAATTCATGCTCTTGTGCAGTAATGGGTCTGGTATGTGTTCGGAACTCGAGTTTTTTCTCTTTGATCCACATTATGGAACAGAATAGCCTTAAAGTGATCTGCTAGGTGGATCCGACATTAGAATTTATCCCACTTGTCGCTTCCTCATTTTGGATTGACAGCTGCAAAACTTGAACCCTTTTAAAAATCGCAGCCAAGATTTTCAGTACAGACGAGTGATTTTGGGTGCTAAACAAGAGGCCTTTTATAAGGCCTCTGACTTTGCGGTGCAGGGGACGGAGCAGAGCGCTTTTCTGAGAATCAGACCCCCATTAAGGATATCTTAAGCTGGACGCTCAAGAACTGGGGCACCCCAAATTACTAGTCACATTTCTGTATGTTCCCGTTTATTTGCTCTGTAAGCTTTTGGCTGCTGCTGTCTCGGATCTTGCAGATTGGTGTGGGTGTGTAATCTCCCAAGCAAAAATCAAAGAGCCCCCATGAATTTCAATGAACACATTTACAATCATTAAGGAGCAGCAGCTGGTTGTGAGGGGGAAGCAGGAATATACTGGGTACTGCTGAGTACGGTTAGGTTTGATTTTAATTTTTTGATAATTTATGCAGGGTCTGTTATTCATGCAAATATTTGCCTTTGTGAAGCTTTGGGGACATGCAGCTCAAGAAAATAAAGTGTGTTGTTTTAATTACAGGCCAGAGATACTGTACAGTACTGAGAAGGTTTTGTTGTCTTAGCCTGACAGTGTCTTTCAAACTAATCCTTAGTACCTGCTAAGCCATATGACCCTTCCCAGCTTAATAGGACAACGTGTCTGGAAATATTTCTGATATTCAGCCTAAATTTTCTTTTTTCTAATTCAATCTTACTCCTACTCATTCCCTGCCCTCAACTGTATTACCCTAAATATTTCCTCTTCCTGTCTGATGTTTACTCCAATATCTGGTATATTGTTATCATCTCTCTCCCCTCTTTTTAAGCCCTTTATTTGTCAGGTTGTAGATATGGATCAAATTCTTCTACATCTACATTCATGTATGACCCCCATTGCCTTAGTGTGTGAGCAGCTCATAAATTTATTTTCACAACCTCTCTCAGAGGTCGAGAATGATCTCCACATGGGGAACAATAGCAAGGAAAGACAGTGGAACTTTTGCAAGGTCACACAATCAATTTTTGGTAGAGCTAGGAATCAAACCTGGGTCTCTACAGTCACAGACCCAGACCTTTCCCACAGAATTGTACTTCCTATTGTACTTTGTTTAAAACTGATCTCAGTAGAGTAGTTCTAGTTTTAGATGGGTCTAACTGACTGCAAAATTCTGTCCAAATCATTCCTAAAATGTTAGGCTCTCATAGCAGAACTCCCTCTTAATTGTCAACATCTTTCTTATAAGGAAGTGCCCAGGACTGAACACAACTGAATGTCTGGTATTTATTATAACTATCAAACAATGATGCCCTACAGAAGTTACACTTTGGTATGTAAGAGCAGTGTCCTTCATTTTCCTCCCTAACATGTTGTACAGAGTTCTGCTGCGCTGGGAAACAGCTGCCATATCCCACATCTCAGGCAGCTACATTTCAGGGGTGATTCTCCTACAGATTGTGTATTGTTTAAGTAAGTTTGATGAAAGGCCCGTTTCAGATGTAAAGTGATACTAATCATCATGCACTTCGTGCTCTGACATTACTGGATGGAAACTATTACATATGCCCTATTTGAGTAGCATTATTGGAATTGCCTGTAGCTAAAGTTATTTTAGGAGCTAACACCTTGAATGTGGCTCTAAAATCAGCACTTTCCTTAATTATTCTCTTTGAATCCAGGACGATCATTTACTATTTGTACAGCAGCAAACACATTGATGTGCAACTTGTTTGTGGCCTTTAGGTGCTGCTGTAATATAAATGTTAAATGAAGATCATAGTAATTCACAGCTGTGACCCTGTCTCGGACAGCGTGTGCTGCTAAAATTAAATTTCTTGAATATTTTTTTTCAATATTGGGCTGGTTCAACAATGATGATGATAAAATAGCAACTGCAGACCTTCCATGAGGTGTCAGGGTTTTAGCTGTACTTTAAACTTCACAACAAGACGTCAAACCCAGGATGTGATGCGAGCAGAGCATCTCAAGTCAAAAGGGGACAACTTCAAATGGCAAGGCTAAATTCAGAAATCTGGAGCTTAATTTCTGTCTCAGACTGCTGCATAATTTTTCAGACTTTAAATACCTGATCCGAAGTCATTCAGTGGAAAGACTCGCATTGATTTCAGTGGGCTTTCAATACAAACCTAAGTCTCTAACAAATGTCGTGGGCCAGTGCCTTCTTCAAACACGTATCTTGACTGCTGAACTGTGCATGGTGGGTAGAACTAGGAACAGGTGGAAAGGAAGGAATCCTCTTCTAGGCTGCTGTAGAGAACAGAACATGGTTGCCAACATGTAGAAAGGTGTGGTGATATGCTGGGCCTACTGAAGCCAGTGGGACCAGGATTTCACCCCTCATATGTACCATTGCTTTTAGCATCTTCTATAAGCTTTTGTCATGTGTGCCTAGGACACATTATTACCTGGGATGCCTTGTCCTTTCAAAGGGAAACTACCCATGGAATTTACTTGGTATTCTGTTAAGTACTTGCAACTCATTTGAGAACAAAATGCAGTGTGAATGCCGTACCAGCTCTTTTGGTTGTGTTGACCTTTTTTATGACTTAAAAGAAGTTTCCTTAAGCCAGTGCTCCCCAAACTTTTTTGCCCACCCCTCTTTACCTAGTCCATGCCCCTCTCCCTGCCCCTCTTCCCCCCATCCCTACAGGCGCTGAAGTCTGGAGCAGGGGCTGGATACAGGGCCGGGGCCGGAGCTGTGATGGGGAACTGGGGCTGGGACAGAGCCAGAGCTGTGGTCAGGGTCAGGAGCAGGACCATGGCTGGGAGTCAGGAACTGCGGCCGGGAGTGGGAGCCAAGAAATGTGGCCGGGAACTGGACCAGCGCTGCAGCTGGGCCCTCAGTCGGGGACGGGAGCTGGGTGCTATGGCCGGGAGCGGAACTGGGGCTGGGGCCAGGAACAGAGCCGGGGGCAGAGTGGGATTAGGTGGTCCCCCGCTCCTTTCCTCCATGGGGCTGGCCCAAGCCAAAGGTTCACACTGAATTTCAATATGACATTAAGTGGGAAATCCACTGTATACTATTGCTTCTGGCATCTTTTTTAAGGCTTGCAATTCAATGCACACAAATACTTTAGACGCCTTTGAAAATCTCAGCCTCGCTGAGCATATGCCATTTGTCAAATGGTCCTTATGAAAATAGGGAATGCAAATAATAACTTTGTCAGTTTTGCTTACACTCATTATAATTACAGGAGTGAAGACATGTTACCTAGTGTCTCAGAATTAGAGCAAAAATATCAAATACACTAAGCAATAATACATTTAACTAATACTAGAGACTGATGCTTCTTGAGAATTGAAGGTATCTGGCCTTTTTTCTTCATTCCTTACAGGGAGTATAAGGAATCTGATTATCTGGATTAGCCAAATTGTTTTACCGTGTATAATTGCATAGATATCTGGACTTTTAGAAAACGAGAGGTCAGACTCCATGCTGACTCAAATCAATGTAATCAATCCCTTTGACTTCAGTAGGCCCTGAGTATATTTATTTCTCAGGAAAGTTACACTTCAGAGTGTAGGAAACTGATGTCTCTTCCCTGCACAACGAGGGTAGTGTGAATTGTGGTAAAAGAAGCTTTCCGATTCTGCCCAGCCAAAGTGTTCTGTAAGAACCACTTCCAGGAGTGAGAAGCTAGTTTAGCATCCATAAATATTTGCGGCCTGGTCCAAACCTAGTGACTTCAATCAGCGCCTTCTATTGACTTCAGTACGCTTCAGATCAGGCCCCAAATCCTTGCTCTCAGCTGAGATTATTAGCAAAAGTGCCAGTTATGATGGTGGTGTAAACTGGTACACAAACTCACCTGCTGGGGGCAAGTAGAATAATGCCCCTCAACATTCAGTCCAAGACCTTTTCCTCAGAGCTACCTTTATTTCCAAACAGGAGTTCCAGAACACGGGCAAACAAACCCACAGTCCTGGGTACTAATTGGAATTTCTTTTTACCCTGCAGAAGATTTTGATGTTTCATCAAATATGTTTGAAGACAGCAAAGACTTTCTGGAAAAACAGTTAAACTCAATTTTCTATTTCAAACAAAAGTTTTGGTGGAAAATTTTTGACCATCTGAGAGTGTGTTTGACCATCTGAGAGGAAACACACTCCCTTTATTTCTTGGCTACTATGGAGAGAGACCCCCTATGACCTTCCTGACCCTGGGTGTCTTCCGTCTGCTGTCTCTACCACAGAGACAGGAAGCCTTTTATCTGGCTTTCTATGGGGAACATAAGAACGGCCATACTGGGTCAGACCAAAGGTCCATCTAGCCCAGTATCCCGACCATAGCCAATGCCAGGTGCCCCAGAGGGAATGAACAGATGCTTATGTGCCCTGCAACTACAGCTCCCAGTTTTAAAGGACCCAGGCCAACATATTGGGGTACATGCGTGCACCCAAATACCCAGGGTCAGGTGGGTTTTAAGCTGTGGATACCTTTTCAGTAAGAACTGGACTGAGATCACCATTGTACTTCATGTGAGAAACTCAACAGTCATAAGATGGTAATGGTAGCTTTTGGCTACAATTAGTAGGACCTGGATTTCATCTGGTAATTTAAAGGTGAAGGACTGTATCCTATTACCAAGTCCGGGAGACATCCTCCCTCCTATGCTGGGACAAACATATTAAATACACATATATATTATCCTAAAGAACACATTTGCCTGGTCTTTGTTTAGATCTTAAAAATTATTACTTAGATTTTCAAAGCTGAATGAGGCATTTGAGAATTGAACATTGTAGCTCCCCAGGCAACTTTGAAAGTCTTCACCTAATGTGATTGCCAGACCTCCAGTACCGAATAAATAGCCCTCTACTTATTAGAGGATATGTTCATGTTCTACATGTAATATGTATTGTAAAAAATTATTAACATGCTTTTGGCAAAATATACCATTTGGCTATCTTTCTGACTCTAGGATTAAGCTATTCTTGTGGTTTCTTCATGACATGGTATGAAAAGGCTTCACTGTACTAGGATCTGGTGCCAGGTTTTATACATATTAAGACCTTTGCCAGATCATTTTGCTTGTGAGTGAAACTAAAAATAATATAGGAATTGTTTCTTGCCTTCAGCAAGTCTGTTTTTACTGTGCAGCCTCCCCGGTTGTGTGTGTCATTTCTTGTTTTTGTTTTTAACAGTCCAGTCCTTATATAGCCTTGGTGACTGCTCAGTTCTGACATACCATAAAAACTGGAACCAACTTGCTGTTGTCTCTTTCTAATTCTCACCTTATTCATTTTGGCAAAATAGGCTGACCCAAAGGAAATCTTGCTCATGGTATGCAACTCAATCCCCACCACTTTGATGTAGGTCAGCAAGCTTATGTTGAAGTAGGCCGGCAAGCTTATGTGAGGTCAAATGCTGGCACTATGGACAAAATGGCTTAGAAGTTTTCCCACTTTATGGTGAGACACAGTTGTAGGCTGGCTGTGATTCAGCTGCTTGTTTCTCCTCCTGGGTGTAGTCTACTTAATGGCTTTGCTACCAAGTCAACCTTTTTGTGAATGTCGGATGATGCTCCTTTTCAGTGTGAATAATCAGTAGAGTGATGTGTGTGTGGTAGATGGGCGGAAGTGCGTGGGGGGTGGGAAAATAGGGCAGGGGGAAAAGGGTTGGGACTTAAATGAGCTTTGTAAATGTCTTTCCGTCCCCTTGGTTGCTTGTAATGGAGATGTAATTTTGGTGCAGATGACAATTTAACCTAAAGCTCTGTTTTTTCCATAGTGGGTAAGCCTCACAAGTGTAACTACTGCGGCCGGAGCTACAAGCAGCGCAGTTCACTGGAGGAACACAAGGAACGCTGCCACAACTATCTTCAGAATGTCAGTATGGAGGCTGCTGGGCAGGTCATGAGTCACCATGGTGGGTGGAAACGATGTTCAGAAGCCTCCTGTACTTCGGAGTGACTTCTGCACTTATTTCATGTTTGTCTTTCTCCATTTTTTTTTTTTTACTTCAAATAACCTCATCTTCCTAGAACAGTTACCGTTAAATATTCTTAAGAAAGATAGAAACCGTGCATGATATCCTGACCCCACTGAAGTCAACAACAAAACTCCCTTTGACTTCAGAGGAGACAGGATTTCACCGTGTGTGGGAAGAGGGGGTGATTTCACTGTGTGTGTACCTATATGGAAATATGTGTGTATGCATAATATATATTATATTTTTCATGATAATTGTGTGTATGTACCTATGTGAATATGTGTGTGTGCATTTTATATATATATATATATATAATATAAGTGTGTGTGTATATGTAATTATATATGTATACATGTATATATAAAATATAAAATCAGCCCTGCAAAATTATCATGAAAAATTGACTAGACCAAATATGAAATGTGTTATTTGCCCACCCTTTAATGTAACTGATTATGAGAAAAACTAAAAATATCATAGTCTTTGTAAAAACAAAGCTTCCCTATTGCAAGTATAAAAGTAGAATTTGGCAAAATTGGTAAATGTAATATATATAAAATGTGTATATGTAAATATTTTTATATAATAGGCATGCTGTATGAGTAAATAGTATATTGAACAAGATTATTGCGGCTTTTGGTGTAGTATAAAGAGCTTGCAAAATAGGATATAAAAAGCAGGCTATGAGAACATAGTTTTATCTTTGTAAATAGTGGGTTGTAAGATTTTAAAAAAAGAAACCATCATTTTTTTTACACTCTCAAAATTATTTTTGGGTTTAGTTTTTGAAGTGGAATTTTTTGATTTTAGAAATTTTTCATGAAATGGCTTATCCTTTTTAAAATATTTTTATTGACACTTTTTTTAATATTTGGTATACTTTTTGAACATATTTTTAAAAAATTGTTTTAAAAAAATCCTTCCCTGTGGCTAAACTAACCAGTCAAAATTTGCACCATTGCAAAATGAAAAAAAAGGAAGGAAATTAAAAGCAGCCTGCTTTCTTCCTTTCTGTTTGTTTTTTGGTTGGGAGTTTTGTGTGTGTTTTTCCTACTGTGTAACTTTTCACTGATCAGTTTAGTCACGTGGTGGGATTTTTATTTACATAAAAAAAAATAAATTCAAAAATGTATAACAAGAAGCCAAGAACAAAAAAAAAATAATTTAAATAATTGATTTCTAATAGAAAATTTTGGTGAAAAAAATCACAAGAATGTTTTAAAATGGGTAATTTTTTCATGAAATATTCTTTTTTTCACAAAAAAAGTTGCATGGGAAAAATGTGAACTGCTCTGTTAAATAATGTCAATTATATACCACCACCATAAATGCCACGGAGAAGAAAATAAGCATTTAAAATTTGGTCCATTCGGAAAGATTGATGTTTGTGGCTAGACATTTTAGGCCTTATCTAATGCGCATAAAAGTCAGTAGAAATAGTCTCTCTGATTTCAGTGGTCTTTGGATCAGGGCTTTTTTGTACCCTGACTTTCAGACATAATCTTTTTGGACTGATAGTGTTTAGTTGGAAACTAAGAGTTTACCTGGCTACACCATTCCCAAGCAGAGTCAAATTGATGGGTAGTAATTGATCTATCAGGAATCAATTTATCGCGTCTAGATTGGACACAATAACTTGATCCCTGAGCACTCTCCCGTCGATGCCAGTACTCCACTGCCGCAAGAGGCACAGGCGGAGTCGATGAGGGAACAGCAGCAGTCGACTCAGCGCCGTGAAGACGCTGTGGTAAGTCGATCTAAATACATCGACTTCAGCTACACTATTCATGTAGCTGAAGTTGCATATCTTAGGTAAATCCACCCCCCGCCCTCCAAGAGTGAAGAACAGGGCTTAGGCGCCAAGCCCTGCAAAGATACACACACCTGTGACTTCAGTGGGGCTTCTTTTAGGGGTTAAAGTTAAGTTGGGGTGTGTGGTTCTTTTGAGAACTGGGACTTAAGTGAGCTTTCTCCATAAAACGCGGTTATGAAAGCTAAAAGTAAGTGCTTCAGGGATTGTGTGGTGGGAGATCTCTCCAGATTCTACTCCACTTCTACTCAAAAACACTTTGTCAGTGTTGAGACAGTTTTAGATTTGCTTGGAAGGAACTATTTAAAAGTGAAACAGACTGTGCGGGTCAAGTTCTTAGCCCTTTCTGCACATAAAAGTTTCACTGGTTTAACTTAAATCAATTTTTTCAACCAATTTAAGTTAGACCTGTCCAGACCTCTGTCTGAACACTCTTAGGGTATGTCTACACTACCTGCCGGATCGGCAGGTAGCCATTAATCTATCAGGGGTCGAGTGACTGCATCAAGTCTAGACGCACTAAATCGATCCCCGAGCACTCTCCCGTCAACTCCTGTACTACTCCATGGCTGTGAGAGGCGCAGGCGGAGTCAACAGGGGAGCAGCAGCAGTCGACTCACCACGGTGAAGATGCTGCGGTAAGTTGACTTCAGCTACATTATTGTTGTAGATGAAGTTGCGTATCTTAGATCACTCCCACCCCCTCCATAGTGTAGACCAGGCCCTAAGGCTTTTGTACACTATCGCTTAAGTCGATGTAAGTGACGTTGCTCAGGGGTGTGAAAAACCACCACCCTGAGCCACATAACTTACATCGGGTGTCTCAGTGTGGTGAAGTAATTACGTTGACTGGAGAGTGCTCTTCCATCAACATAATGTGTCTCCACCAGATGCTGCATCAATGCAGAGCACCAATTTAAGGTTGTAGTGAAGACAAGCCCTTAGTCTGGTTTAGTTTAGTTTGTCTGTTCTTAATGGGCTTAAATTAATGTGGAATAAGTCTGGTTTAAAGTCAAATAAGAACATCCTCACAGCCTTTCCATTGTTTTAATTAAATTAGTTTAAAATCAGACCTTAAGTGAATCCAGCACAACATTCTCATGTAGACAAGTCCCTTGTGTTTAAATCTCCTGCCATGCAACAGAGAAAGGGAGGAGTACAAGGCCAACCCCACTATGTGGCCCACCTGTTTCTACTTTGGGCAAGGTTGGGAGGAGCCGGGTCAGCAAGCGCTTTGAAACCACAGCTTGACCCAACAGTGAGCAGAGTCTGCTCTTCCAACATGCCTGCCAGCAAAAGAGGGGATGCAATCACTGCCCTATAAAAGTGACTGCAGCAACTTACCTCCTTCCTGGAGCGTAGGGGAAACCAAAAAGGATTTGTGACTGACTGAGACACAATTCTTCCCACAGGCTCCCTGAGGATGGTACAACTATGCAGTGCCCCTTATGCAGGGCTAAAAGTTAGCTCTTAGTCTACCCCACGAACATATTGTGCAAAAATATGCCTGTATTTCCTTCTGTCCCTTGCCATACTGTATATTTTTCAGGATCATTGGTGTTGTGAGCTGACTGATCGGGGTGTTCGATATCTTGGAATTACTCAGCACCACCTTGACCTTGAGCTTTCTTGTGTATCTTTGTAACCGTTTTCTCATTTACTGTTTTTTCTGGAGGTACACCCAGTATGGGATTACCCAGTGCTTTTCTTAGCTTATGTTAGAAGAATGAGCCATAATATATTTGCCTGGATCTACAAAACCATTGCAGCGTAACTGACTCCTACCTGCAATTAGCAAAGTGATTCTCTGTGGTGGTCTTGCGATGAGGTCTTTATAAAAAGATGGGGGTGGGAATTTTCTGGTCCCCACCAGTGTCTTGCTATGGAAGGAAGGGGAGCACAGCTGTTTGTGCTGGGACCTGGGCATCCTTGCCAACGATTAACATTTTTTTTTGCCAGGGTGAGCTGTTCTAATAAGATGGGGGCACCGCTTGGAGGGGTGTTTGTGCATTCAGCTCAATTTGGTCATTCATTCATTCATTCATTCATTCACTCATTCATTCTCACAACACCCCTGTGAGGAAGGTAAGTATCATTGTCTCTGTTTTATAGATAGACAAATCACCTAACCTAAAACCCTTTGTGGCTTTAGTTATCAGAGCCTGGGTTAAAATGCAGAAGTTTCTGGCTCTGGCTCTTTCTTAGTCTGCTAACATGCCACTGATCTGTCCTTCCTTGTGGCAGCCTACTACGGCAAAGCAGGTAGCTCACTTGTAGATAACTTTCCAGAAGAAAGATTTCAGAGGGGTAACTGTGTTAGTCTGTAGCCGCAAAAACAACGAGGAGTCCTTGTGGCACCTTAGAGACTAACATGTATTTGGGCATAAACTTTTGTGAGCTAGAACCCACTTAATTAGATGCATGGAGTGGAAAATACAGAAGCAGGTATAAATACATGAAAACCTGAATCTGATTTCCCCCTACTGTTACTTACACCATCTCGTCAACTGTTTGAAATGGGCCACTCTTATTGCCACTACAAAAGTTATTTTTCCTCCCTTGGTATCCTGTTGTTAATTGAATTGTCTTGTTAGACTGACCTCACACTTCGTAAGGCAACTCCCATCTTTTCATGTATTTATACCTCCTCCTGTATTTTCCACTCCATGCATCTGATGAAGTGGGTTCTAGACCATAAAAGCTTATGCCCAAATAATTTTTTTAGTCCCTAAGTGCCACAAGGACTTCTCGTTGTTTTTGCAAGAAGAAAGTTGCCATGAAGTAACAGGCTGGCAGTGCTGGCCCTCCCAGGTGAAAAAATGGTCTGGGGACCTCCCACTATAGGTTTCCTGGGCCCCAGCCCTGTGTGAGTATAATGGAGGCACGTGCTGGATGTCTCTAGCAGTGATCATGAATAATCTGTGATCTTTAAGAAAAATCAAAGACAAACTTTCAACCCTAGCTACACATTTACACCAGTAAAGGATTCTAGCTTAAAACAAACAGAAAATATTTTTTCACACAACCCACAGTCAGTCTGTGGAAGTCTTTGCCAGAAGATGTTGTGAAGGCTAAGTCTATACCAGAGTTCAAAAAAGAATTCATGGAGGATAGGTCCATCAGTGGCTATTAGCCAGGATGATGTCCCTAGCCTCTGTTTGCCAGAAGCTGGGAATGGGCAACAGGATGGATCACTTGGTGATTACCTTTTCTGTTCATTCCCTCTGGGGCACCTGACACTGGCTACTGTCAGTAGACAGGATACTGAGCTAGATGGACTTTTGGTGTGATCCAGTATGGCCATTCTTATGTTCTTATCTTCACAGAGGAAAAAGGCTAGAGAAGTTCTTCAAAATAGATGCTTTATGGTTACTCTGTTTGCTTAGGACCCCAAAAATAAGAAAGAGAGGGAATCCAGTCCTCTGCAACCTCCAAAAGTCAGCTTGACACATTACAGGTGATAGGTCCTTTTATTCCTACATAACTGAGTAGAATTTGGGTTTCAGTGCTGACTCCAGGGAGTTCTTCCCACTAGGATCCATGAGAATTTTCCCTGCCATTTTTTTTTTGAATATCGTTAATGTGAGCTGAGCAAACAGGCTGAGGCTTAAGAGCCTCAGCTGATGTAAACCAGCATAGCTTTACTATTTCAAGCAACATTCAGGGACTAAATATGTCTTGAGTGACTGTTTTTACTTTTATTATGCAGTGTTCTCTGTTGCTTGAATTATACACAGACTCTTATTACATTTGTGGGATTTCATGCAACTAAAAAAACCCCAAAACTAAAAGTTGTTCTGAGTCCAGCCTTTTGATAGACAGTCCCCTTAGTTTCAAGGAAATGGAGGCTCTGAAGCAGTGTTCCTCAACTCTTGTCACCCTGAGGACTGTCTCGGTCTGTGTACTGAAAAGACGTGCTAACAAGCTGTATTACTTCTAATATCCTCTCTTGCAAATGCCAGAGGAAACTCAACATCTTTGCTTAGGCTCTAGTACGGGAAAGCACATAAGTGCCTGCTTAAGTCCATCCCCTATCAGAAAAGCACTTAAGCGTATCCTTTCCAGGACTTTGTCTTTAATGAATAGAGATACTTTGCAGAACTTGGGCCTTAGTTGTGAGCGTTTGTTATCTTTCTTGTTTTGTTTTACAATTTTATAACACTGATATTCGTCAGTGAGTTATGTGGACTTTGGTTTTTGGCTTTTACTTAGGTATTGATTTTTTTCCCCTAAAATTAAAAGCCAATCCAAACAGGGTGCCTTGTGTTACAGCATACAGGAAATAGGCATCCAATTACTCACTTGTCAATTGTTTCTTAACGAATACGATGTATTCCTTTTTTTCTTAAAGTGAAATAATAGGTCTCGATTTTAAATATTTGCAATGACACGATGTTCCATTTCACCCTTCAAGTTTCTACTCCAGCAACATCTAACCAATCTAATCTTAATTTTCCTGTGGTTTAATAAATTAAGAGAGTGGTTGTTTTTGTTGCAGTTGCTTTTTCTGAAATCTGCATAACCATCCACATTTTGGCAATTAACTTCCCAGTAACATAAACATTGCAGAAGATCAGAAGCAGTAACGTTTCCGCTCGGAACTTGACTGTATTGGCAAAGATCCCAGGCCCTAGTCTCGTATTGAACCAGAAAATAGAGTCACTACCTGTTGCTAAACGTGGAGCAACCCTCTCTTACTATCAGGTTCAGAAATATGAAAGCAGAAATATTGACAGTGTTATTCCACAGAGGAGTCCGAGCAAAATCCTTGCTGAATGTATTGATTGTAAGATGTTTCTGTGAATATGCCTCCTTTCCATGGAAGAAAGAAGTCCTGTTGTATGTTGGTCTAATGTCACATACTTTTATCCAAGAGAGGGATGTTGGCACTTTTTAGCCAGTATTTAACTTTGTGATATATCTATGAATATGATGAACCTGGGACTCGGTCCAATGACCATTAAAGTCAGTGAAGTCTTTCAGGCCTATGTAGATGCAGTGAAGTGCAGAGTGCTCTTAACACCCATTCACAATGGGAACTGAGAGCATTGAGCATGTCCCAGGATTTCCGCCCAAGAAAGTCTCTTGTGTGATGTATAGCAGGGGCAGAGAATCATTGGTTTATCTTAACAGAGGGTGTGATTCTGAGCCCATTGAAGTCAATGGGAGTTTCCCCATTGACTTCAGTAGGGACAGGATTTTACCCAGGGTGTAATTGGAGAGAGAGGTGTGTTTTTGTTTTCTTTTTAAAGCACAAAGAGCAGCTAGGCACTCAATTCCCAGTGAAAATCAATGGGAGTGGGTCTCCTTGCTGCCACTCGTGTCTTTGAAAATCTCCCCATGTTTTCATCTCCCCATGTAGGTCTCTTTGGAGCAGCCCAAGCTACCTAAGTAGTCTTCCTAAATCCAGTCTGATGTCTGTTACCCCAAGCCTCGAAGTCTGCACTGGATAATAATTAGGTCACTTGCATACCACACACCAGTTTTTGTAAAACGTTGGTTTCATTTTGTATTTGTGCTATTTCTCTTCCATTATTTTCACTGGTGCCAGCAGGCTTCCCTGGTAAATGGGAAATCGTGTTTCTCAGTGAGTGCATCCTGTACAAATAAGAAGGCAGCAAAGTAAATCATTTTACAGTATAAGACACACAGCATTCAGCTTTCCCTAGCAGCACAAACACAAATGAAATAAAGGAATAAATTGTCCAATGTTTTTGAATGTCTGAGTTGAGAAGTTCACCTGAACAGGAGTGGAGTCACACTGGAGTAATACAGTGCTGAATCAGGCCTAATTCTGGGGTCTTCACACAGGCTACACTCATGTGTGAGGAGTACACAATAAAGTCCTTGGGAAGATTTTGGGTCCAATACTGCTCTCCTTATTCTGGCAAAATTTTCCTTTGACTTCAGTGGGAGTTTTGCCTAAGTAAGGAGAGCAGGATGGGACCTCAGGTCATACAGATTAGAGCACTTTGTTTGCTCTGCTATTCCAGAAACCTGTTTCGGTTTGCTGCCCAAGAATCTTTCTTAAGTATAAATTGTAATCATAGCGCTTCTAACCTCCAACTAGCACAAAGACACTGATGGTTGAGCTTGTTCAACCAAAACTGTCTTCTGTGGATGAATCAGAGACAGTGAGTCTATGTATTATATTCAATGTTATGGAACAATTGAAACAACTGGAATTGCCTTTTGTCTTCAGCCTGCTGTGATGAATTGGAATGATTCAGAAATTGTTGGCCTGATCCTCAGCTGGTGACGGTCAGATAGTTCCACTGAAATTAAGTAATCTTCTAGTACTTATAAATAAGAAACATCAAGAAAACAAAGTATTACTCTAGAATTAGGTGAGCAGTCATAAGTTTTTTGGGTGGGGGGTGGGGTTTCAGTTAGGCACATAAAAGTAGTTAGTGGTCCGTGGAATACTTGCTGTTCATGCGCTTCTGGTGCGTGCTCCTTATTTCCATCTGAGAGAATCAGACCAGGCATTAGATGGAGGGTGAAATAAGCAATAACAGAAGGTGTCATTAACTTCTCTTTTTTGCTTCAAAGACAGCTAAAAATACATACATATTTCCCAAGCATTCCTCCTCCATGTAAGTAGTTCCTGTAGCTGCAACAGGGATGTTTATTCAGTGGGTAAGGAGGTTGTCTGCTGATCACAAAGGATGGGTAGATGTCCACAGGGGAATGTTGACGTTCATTGATGATTGAGGCTGTAAAAATGTTTGAGAACCTCTGTTTTATGCCATTCACCTAAACCGGGAAACTATAAAATGATAATCTTGTAAATTAGATGCATGATGGCTGGAAGAGTAGCAGTCTCATGACTGGAAAAAAGGGCATATACACTAACACCCACATTTTCAAAAGAGACCTTTGATTTTGTAAGCCTCCATTTTTGAGTGCTCAGCTTTAGCCAGAAGAGGCCTGAATCTCCACTGCTCCACATCTTTTGACCTGGGAGCAAAGGGAGTATAAAATGCCACAAAGACAGAAGGATAGTACTTCACGCTCACTATGCACTGGTGTCACTGAATACACAACATGGAAGGCAACAGAGAATCAGGCCTCAAAGGTGATTTTCAAAAGTGCTGTTCACATGATTGCTCCCACAGGGAAGCTCTCAAAATCAGAGGCACACATTTGAAAATTTGGCCCTAACTGCTCAAACTTTAATGCTGTTTCATTGCTAATTGTATTCCTTGCACCTTGTTTCACGGTATTTTAATACGCACTATAGTCTACAGGGCTCAAAATAGTTAGTGCCATCTCTGAAGTGTAGACAGACCTGTCTGATGTGACTTTCTGGTTTTATGTAGTACCTCCTATGGAAGATGGTAAGGAACAAGAGCCTGGCATGGACAACAATATTTCTCTGGTGCCTTTTGAGAGACCTGCTGTTATAGAGAAGCTGACAAGCAACATGGGAAAACGTAAAAGCTCCACCCCACAGAAGTTTGTGGGTAAGCTTGAGAGAGCATTTTTATTATTCTTAGTTAGTAGGAACAGGTTATTTGTTAACTCCTAAGAACAGTCAAAAGATCAAAGCGGAAAATGGCACATTCAGAATTGAGCATGATTGGGGAGCGGGGCGGGGAAAACAATTGAGAGATGATTAAGTCAAAGCAGAAACAACCTAAAAGTTATTTGCAAGTGACTGAATTACAATATTGTCAACCCTAAAAGTCATGAGTCAGGCCCCCCAAATCCTGAGATTTTAAAATATACATTTTGGGTCTTTTTCTTTACCGTTTGGTGTTTGAGCCTTTAGGGTGCATTTGGGTCACATTTTCAAACTTTTCTCTATCATCAAGGGGGCTAGAGACTTACTTGTCTAGTGAAAGTTGGGATTCTCATGTAATCACCTGACTCCAGGAACTGGAGGCTACAAAAAAACAAAAAAACCCTCAAGTAACACAAGACTCATGATAAAACCGTGAGAGTTGGCAACACTGAAATTGCCTCCCTTATATGCCCGGTTGTGAAAGTAACGTGTTGCCGCTTTTATTAAAAGAAGTTGCTATTCCAAGAGAAACAACCCATTTCTTGATCCTTCACAGCTTATACACAAGTTATAGGGTTCAATACAGGGGTGACTGGGGGAAATTTAAGGACATGTTCTACAGAAGGTCAGATGAGATGATCTAATGGTCCCTTCTGGCCTTAAACTCCACAAATCTATGAAATACAAGACAGCATCAGACCACTTTTATTTATTAGCCATTTCTTTTAGAGTCTCTGGCCCAGACGTAAGTGTTTTTATCTAGGTTTCCTATACCTCAGAATGTTAAGGAGTCCTTGTTAAAGTATAGCACAAGGTGCTGTAGTAAACTTTACCCATGTTAGGCTGTAGCTTGTGGCTTTATGCTGCAGCTCACATTGTTGTGGAGGTTGGGTGACATTGTGGTACAGCAGGAGTCCCTGTTGGTGTTTGGACTGGGACAGAATTCTTCTGGGAAAGTGCACGTCACAGCAGGAACTCCACCACCCTTTGAAAAAGGGCAACGTATGTTTTCTACCTGCAGTAGGAGGCCTGTCTTGCTGGTTCAGAATTTTCAGGGCTCATACTCTCACCCTGTCCACTGTGAGGTGTCTTAACACTGAGACCGCAGTGCTGGATTCCTACAGTGCATCATTGAGCATGACTGTGTTGAGTTCTTTGCTATCTCCTCTTTCCTGCTCCCTTGTGCACCAACACAGGGTCAGGAACAGTGTAACCCATAATGAGAATGTTGTAGTGTTTTCTTTTTACTTGGGTTAAAATGAGCACTTAGCTAAAGAGCATGTTTGCTGGGACTCTCTTGCTTTTGTTGCCTATGTGAAAAGTGGTCTGAAGGAACTAGCGTGCACACAAACTATCAGAACTGGTGCAGGGGCACTGGTATTGTTTAGTCCTCAGTATAACAGTTAGGTGCCGAATTGGAAGTGGGGAAAAATAAGGAATGAGGTTCTCCACTCCAAACCAAACTCTGACCACTTGAGATGGTACAACAGGATCCTACTCACTGTAGACCTTCCTGATATCATCATCCCTCTCCTTACTTGCTTTGATCAACAGTGAAATAGTTGAAATTGTTGACACTTAAATTGTCATCAAGTGACTTCAGATTTACAACCATGGGTGAACAGAAGGAGGGCAGTTCACACCTCTTTCAGAGCTATTGTTTCAGACTATCTGCAGGCTCATGCAGTCATTATTGCTTTGGTGGCACATTTTTAAGATTATCTTTGCAACCATAAGGCTAGAGAGAGATTTTAAAAAAAATATGTTGAGCACAATATGAAATCCACCAGAGGAAAAACGTCCCCCTGAACCAACACCATTTGCTCCTTAGAAGTTTACTGCACAGATGGAGATAACTCTGAGTCATCTCCATGTTGTTAGTTAAACTAACCATCTGGTGGCTTAAACTAATTGAGTTCTTATAAAATGTAGATTATGGCCTCTGTAGAATATAGAGGATTTATTTTGTCTATCCACTTGTGAGAACCCCAAACTATCATTGTCTTTAAAGGCCTGCTTAGTGCTTTGAAATCATTGGATGGAATACATTATAGAAGTACAAATGGTTATCATCATCTTGGGTAGATTTTTTCTTTGTAAGATTGAAATATTCACCTGTAGGCCCAATAAATCTATTGGCTCTGAGAAACGGTGGAGAGGATGGCAAGTTATAGCCTCGGGTGACACCTGGTTCTTATCCAAAGTCAGCTGTGGGGGCAAAAGGAACATACTATAGTGATATTAATGATATCTAATTGTTCTGACTTTTTCTCTCTCCCATGGGATTGCTGTGCATGAGTTTAAAGGCAGTGATGTTTCATTTCTCTTGCAGGTCTTCTCTTTTCACTACACTTACCATGACCTCACTTTTGGTCCCTTTCCTTCCAAATGAAGTACTCAGGAAGACTTTACAATGGTCCTCTTGCTCATCGTAACATTTCTTGTGCACACTGCAAACATGGCATTTCTTCAACACCATAGGGTGGCATTTAGGAGGAGGTCATGAAAGCATACGCTTGAATTTTCCCATGCTGTATCTATCACAGCTTTTCTGCACTTTGTGGTCAGTGGTCTCCAAAGAGTCTTGGTTATGGACCACAGTATTTCAATACAATATTCAATATTTCAATACAATATTCAATATTTCAATATTCAATACAATTCAATATTTCAATACAATTTTCAGCTCTGGCTGAAATTTCAGAAGGAAGGGAAGTGGTATGCTGCAAATGGTGCTAGTAATTGCTGAGAACAAGAGAATGGTTGCACCCAGTGACGAGGCAGAGAAGTTCTTGAGAGATCTGTTGAAATAGTGGAGGTCTGCAAAATAATGAATTGTAAGGAGAAGGCAGAGAGACCTCTTCTATTCACTTTCTCTAATAATACAGGAACAAGGGGGTCATCAGTGAAATTAAAAGGCAGCACGTTTAAAACCGATGAAGGAAACACACTTTCACACAGTGCACAACTAGATTATGAAATCATTGCAACGTGATGTCATTCATGCAAAAAACTAATCAGGTTTCAAAGGAGGATTGGGCACTTGTATGGTTTATCGTAATATCCAACATCATTATAGTAAGGATTAAATAATACACAAGAGTTTCAGAAGAAATAAAAACTCTCATCCTTCAAAGCATAAGCCAAGCTATTGCGAATGGGGGTATGGAAGAAACTTTCTCTGTGGTTGGGTTATTCCATAATTGCCTATGCAGGGTTTCTTGCACCTTCCTCTGAAGCATCAGGTACTGAGATAGGATAGTGGCCTAGAGGAGCACAGGTCTCATCCAGAATTGCAGTTTTTATGTTCCTTGATCTGGCTATAAATATATGGTTTGTTTGGTAATACACAGTAAGATAATTAAGGGATAAACTGTTTCATCTTTCAGTTAATGTAGAGTGAGCATAATTGGAATGAAAAATCCCCAAATCCTAACGAACCTCAAGAGATAAATCTGACAAGTTAATTTTGAATATTTATTTGACCAAGGTAAAATGATTTTAAAATGAAAGCCTTGTTAACATGTGTTGAAAGGGATGGCAAATGTTTCTTTTGTATTGTGTGGCGCATATGGTGAATTAGAATGTACTGTCTCTGTACATTTTTGCATTATTATTTATTTTTGTAGGTCACATTTCCATTTAAAACTCAGCCCAAGATCTTTACAGTTAGGGTGAAACATTCTGGTTTCATAACTGAAGGAACAGAGCAATATGGGTCTTAAGCAACTTAAGTGTTTGCTTTAAGTCTGGTGGAGCGATTAAATGAGGCATGTGAAAGAAACAAAAATGAGGTCTGAGGAGCTCACCACAGAGGAAGATGATAATCACAACTGGCAGCGCTTTCAGTGCAAGGCTGTAATGTCAATGTAGAAAATCCTTCAGTTGGTAAAGTCTAAAAGGAGACTTTCTGATGGCAACCAACAAACCTAAAACCTATCGCATATAATTAAGCCAGTCATTTTCCTGGACTTTACCTCTCCTTATCCTGTTTGTCTGGCATCTAAATTGTTGAGTAAATGGGGTATTTTCCGCTCCTGGTGTTTTTGTGTTTGTGTTTCTTTTTGAGTTTTTTTGTTCATGTTCTAAATTATAACCTCACTGTGGTCAGCCTTGGAGAACCATAGCAAGGCTCTGATTCACGCAAGTGCTTCAACTGATTGCTTGATTTGAAGCACATGCGTAATGCCGTTGAAGTCCGTGGGACTATTCCTGTGCTTTAGATTAGGCACATAAGTAGTTTGCTGACTCAGGGTCTGAGGTCCCAAGCATAGTGATGTGCGGACTCTGAGACTATCACCTCATTGTTCCATGTATAATATAAAGTCATTTAGCTTTTTACACATCGTTTTAAGACAAGGCAAAGGGAGTGGAATATCCGGTATTAACTATTACAGGTGATGAAAATAAAGTGTCATTATACTGAAATGTAACAGATGCCTTTCAGGAGAGTTGAGATTGTGCCTATGTTTCTTTCATGTGTTTGCTTTTCACCTCTGGCAGATTTGCCAAAAAGTGAAAGAGAAGTTTGAGGTGTTTAAGTTCCCGGACAGACAAAGTAGTGACATTAGTGACTGCCTGAATTAATTTATTTTCAGTGCTGAGGATCCCTATGTTTCTGTTGGGTGATAAAGTGGGAAGTGGTGAGAGAATGAAAACAAAGTTGTTTAGTTTACAAAATCCACTATTTAGTAACTTTAAAACATAACCTTAACTTTTCAATCAAAAATACAGAAACAAAACTTTTTAAAGAACACTTAATTCACCTTCCAGTTTACATGATGCCATACAACAATATAATAGGAAAAGAAGTGGGGCCAGATTCAGCCTAGGTATAATTAGAAGTAACACTGTTCGTATCAGGGGAGATGTACCTTATGTCAGAACTGAATTTGCCCTATAATTGGTATGACTCATCACTATGTTGTTCCATTTTTACACTGCTGTACCTCAACTATTTTAATGGGATTATACAAGTCTACATTTGGAGTAACACAGTACCCTATAGACTTATGTCAGCGAAAGTGTTATTTGTTTAGCCTCTTCTGTGGATAAACTAAACTAATACATGTGATTTGGTTATATCAGTATCCTGATTTTGTGTGTGTGTGTATATGTATATATATATGTGTATATATATGTATATGTGTATATATATGTATATATGTATAACGTTTAGAAACATAAAGGCCAACATATATATATATGTTTAGAAACGTATATATATATATATGTTTAGAAACGTGTATGTATGTGTATGTGTATGTATGTATGTGTATGTATATATGTATGTGTATGTATATATGTATGTGTATGTATATATGTATGTGTATGTGTATGTATATATATGTTTAGAAACCTAAAGGCCCATTTAGGGGGAGGAGGTCCATTTTAGGGGGAGGGATAGCTCAGTGGTTTGAGCATTGGCCTGCTAAACCCAGGGTTGTGAGTTCAATCCTTGAGGGGGCCATTTAGGGGTATGGGGCAAAAATCTGCTGTATGATTTAGTTGGGGATTGGTCCTGCTTTGAGCAGGGGGTTGGACTAGATGACCTCCTGAGGTCCCTTCCAACCCTGCTATTCTATGATTACTATTCTATATATATATATATATATATATATATAGACTGAGTTCTCTAAAAGAGATGTTTCTTTCAAACTGAATAATTGAGTGAAATGCAAAATTCATCCCAACCTAGGACCTGTGGTCTCAGCTCAGACTCCCACTACTGCATCCACTGCTGCAGTTTATGGGCAGATGCTACGGACCTTCACCATGTCTGCAGGCCACTGCATTTGCATAGTCTGCAGGTTTGTTAGGCCCTAGTATTGCTGGCCTGTATGGCCTTTATTTAGACAGCCCTCTCATTCCAGCCCCACTGTGAGATGCGAGCCATGTTGGGCATCTCATGCAAGTGCCTCTGCATCATGGCTGATTTAATTTTATATTGAAAAAGAAAACACCTTTGGCCTGATAGTCAAGTGGTATAAACTGGTGTAGCTCCATTGATGTCAATAGAATTATGCTCTTTTCCATCAGCGGAGCAGCGGGTCCCACATTTCCTCATTTGGAGCACAGAGAGCATCATATGATGGTTTCGAGCAGGTCTGGAGTTCATACCAGCCATAGGCTTCTCTAGAGCTAAGACTCAAGACTGCCTGCGCTGAGGGTGCAATTCCATCTCTGGGCAGAGGGCTCACATGAGACCTACACACCACAAATAGAGCTTAAGTGGCTTGTGAATGGTGCCTGGTGCTTTCCCCTCTGTGCAGGAGTGAATTTCACCCTCAGTCAGCAACACAGCCGGTCATCTGTAGTGCGCAGCGAGGGACTGTTTTTCTCCAGTGTAGTCTGTGATTTGGGGTTGGTTTTTTGGTTTGGTTATTACTCACTCCTCTGAAGCATCAGAGATGGCTACAACAGCAGATGGACACTGGACTGGATGGGGTGGTGCTCTGAGGTGGTACAGAGCTTTCTGCCCTCCCTCCCAAGATGCTCAACTGGCTGCTGCTTGCTTACATGTTCAGGGCCTAACTGATCGCCATATATGGAGTTGGGAAGGAATTTTCCCCCAGATCAGATTGGCAGTGACCTTGGGGGAGTTTTGCCTTCTTCTGAAGCATCGGGCAGGGATCACCTGCTAGGATGATCTGGGAATATCTGACTTCATCCTTTCCCTGCCACTGCAGAGGTGTAGGTGCTGGTACACCTCAGTCCCTCCTGTTTTTTGCCTGTGGCTCACCATAGTTTAGTCCCCTGAGGGCTGTAATACCTTGGTCTAATTGTGGTTGTTGGGGTTAGTGGAGATGGTTGGGTGGGTTGTAGTTGCCTGTGATATGTAGATCAGACTAGATGATCAGATGGTTCTTTCTTGCCTTACACTCTGTGACTAACACAGGGTTTTTCTGTATTACAGTCGAATGTCTAGGTGATTTTCTTTTTCTCATTCATTTTGTTCTTGCCTTTAGGTGAAAAGATCATGAGATTTGGCTATCCAGATATTCACTTTGATATGAACTTAACCTATGAGAAAGAGGCTGAGCTGATGCAGTCTCACATGATGGACCAAGCCATCAACAATGCAATCAACTACCTTGGAGCTGACGCACTTCACCCCTTGATGCACCACACACCAAGCACAATTGCAGAGGTGGCCCCGGTCATCAGCTCAGCTTATGCTCAGGTCTATCATCCTAACAGGATAGAAAGGCCCATTAGCAGGGAAACAGCTGACAGTCATGAAAACAACATAGATGGCCCTATCTCCCTCATCAGACCAAAAAGTCGACCCCAGGAAAGAGAGGCCTCCCCCAGCAATAGCTGCCTGGATTCTACTGACTCGGAGAGCAGCCATGAAGACCGCCAGTCCTGCCAAGGAAACCCTGCCTTAAATCCCAAGAGGAAGCAAAGCCCAGCTTACATGAAGGAGGACACCAAGGCTTTGGATGCCACAAAGGCTTCTAAGGGCTCTTTAAAGGATATCTATAAAGTCTTCAATGGAGAAGGGGAGCAGATTAGGGCCTTTAAATGTGAGCACTGTCGAGTTCTTTTCCTAGACCATGTCATGTACACCATCCACATGGGTTGTCATGGCTACCGGGACCCATTAGAATGCAACATTTGTGGGTATCGAAGCCAGGACCGCTATGAGTTCTCGTCGCACATTGTTCGAGGGGAGCACACATTCCACTAGCCTTCTCATCCAAAGGGGACTCTTATGAAGTAGAAGAACTGCACATGAAGAAGTACTGCACTTACAATCCCACTTTTCATTGACCCACCCTTTTTTGTTGTTGTTTGTTGTTGCTGTTGTTTAATTATTATTATTATTAACCTTATTATATGGACCCAACCTCAGTCTCTCTGCCCAGTTTAAGAATGGAAGGAAGGAAGGAAGGGAGGGAAGGGATGAGAGAGTTTTGTGTTGTTGCTGTCATTCTGTTTTGGTGATCTGTCTTGCATATTTTGTGGGAATTGAAAGGCAGTCTATTTCTGTCACAGTTAGCTGTACATCATGTCATATATTGGGTATCGTTCAACTCTGGTGGGTACTTCAAAGTCATAATGAGTTTGCCACCCCATTGTAGATTAATAATTTCAGGCAAATAGGTAGAAACATTTCAGAGGAAAACCCTTTCAAATGTATAGCTATGGTGGGGAAGATAGGGGGAGTGGGCAGTTGTATTCTACAGAATGAACAATTATTTTTAAAGCAAAACCCTTTTATTTTAGGGATTTAGGAGCACGAATCAAAGTCAATATTCCTTGCAAAATGACTTCCGTGGGTGAGCTATGTCCATGGCTTCTGTGTTGACTTCCCCTATGGAATGTATACAATATGTATTTGTAACACTGTACTACATAACAAGAGTTTAGTTTCATAAGTCTTGGGGCCTCCTGTGGTAAGTTTGAGGTTCTGTGATGTTATTTTACTTAACTTGTGAAGCACGTTTTTAGAATTGCTGATTTGCTGTTATTCCGTAATTGTGTTGACTCACTGGCTCTTATAGACCTCCTAGTCTCCATACCTAGTTAGTTGCACCATGTGTTTTTAAGAAACAGCATTTACAAATAACATTTCTTGACCTAGCTTCTAGGACAGTAGATATCCTAGGAGTGAATACAAATTCTACAGTTTACTCAAAAGGCTCTGATGCTGTTCTAAAATAATTTTGGTTTTTAACATTGCAAATTTTAAAATTGAAGATGTACTAATAGCAAAGTGTTCTTTAAAACATATATATCAGAAACTATCTCATCTGATCAGCTGCAGGATTAATCTCTCAGCAGCAGCATAAAGTAAGGTTTACACCACAGAAAACATTGGTGGCCAGTTTATCAGCTAGCATTAATTTATCTTCAGATTTCCATTGACATCATCAACTCAGGATCTGGCCCTACCTAGCCACCTCTCCAAGGAATCCTTTGCTTTGTGATTTGTTGAATTAGAGACTACCTAGTATCCTTAATTTCTCTTTATTTTTTGGATAGAAGCTCTTGCAGATTTTGATGCACACACTCTGCTCTAGGAGAGTGTGACAGCCATTTGGAAAAACAGTTGCTAATTTGATTTGATATCACTTCATGTTTTAGGAAAGTGGGTACATGAGCTAGAATCACTAAGGTTAGTTTGATTTAGTAGTATTGATACTAATTTTACTGCAGGGGGAAAAAAGGCTGGTGAGATCAGGCCATTTAGGTAAAGACCAAATAAAAACAATGCAAACTCTTTTTTTCCTTTTCTTTTTCTGACAATGCAGGACAGAAGCCCCCATCAAATATCTTGTGGGCTGAGTTGATTGCTTTACAAGAAGTAAGCTTAAACCCAACATGAAACTCAACTCTTTTTATATCAATAATTATTGAACGTCAACTACAAAAATAGAGCTTTAACCTGGAAACATTTGCACAAGTGTGTAGCCTTTTTGCACATGGGTACCTTCGTTGAGTTCAATGAGAACTTTTCACATGAGTAAAGTTACTTAAGTGCATACACAATTGCAGGATGAGGCCATAATGAATCCCCATTTGCTCGTTTCAGTCTGTTTTTCTTATCTTGCCGGACCTGCAGCATTAGAAAGTAGGAGCTGAGTGTTATTGATTGAAATCTTTTTATGGTGACACACTTGGCAGTTAGAACCTGTGTTTGGAAAGGATACGGTAGATCATGGCCAGATTACGTGATGACTGTTTCCCGGCACTGAAATGCTATTAAGTAGGAACTGGTAAAGTTTAGTGGTAGCCTATTAATTATAATATAGTATGGATAGAAATGTCCCCTTATGTAATGTTAGAGCTATCAAGGATGGGAAAGAATGAGCTTTGAAGAGACAGATACAAAGAGCTGGTTCCAACATTGTCCTTGACGTCTTTTTTTCTCCCCCCTTCTACCCATATTAATTTTGATACACATAAAGCTCAGGCAAGACTAGCTGCCCCAATTCTCTCATTCTCTTGTACCTGACACAATCAAAGTAGCTAATATCCTTCTCATGACCACTGAACTCTTTCTTTGACTCCAAGGGTAGTTACTAAAGGGCATACATTCCCCTGTATTAATGGGAAAAGAAGGGAACTGCAATTGGCCAGGGGATGTGGAATAGGATAGCAGTTTCTCCTCTGCCCCACCTTTGCTCTGTAGAGCTGATTCTGTGTGGCTGTTGAGGTTGTGCATTGGGGACAGGATTGGGAGATGGCTGTATTCTGTGACATCTTCCCCATGAAAACCCATGGGGGGTTACCTTGCTGGAGATGGGAGTGATCAAGTTAGCATTGTGTCCTCTGGGTTCCCCCTTCACACTCTGAAA
This sequence comes from Dermatemys mawii, assembly GCA_007922305.1. Classification (NCBI taxonomy): domain Eukaryota; kingdom Metazoa; phylum Chordata; order Testudines; family Dermatemydidae; genus Dermatemys; species Dermatemys mawii. The sequence goes on along the minus strand of ML677449.1, from coordinate 180,196 downwards.
ACCCCATTGTCTGAGCTGGGGGTGAAGGGGCACAGTTTGGGCACAACCACAATGACATCGCTCAAAAAGCAGCCACCTTCCCATTGTGGATAGGGAGGAATAGGGAGCAGTGCATTGACAAAGGGATTACGGATTTCTCTCATGACGGGACTCATCCCTTGCCTTCTCTGTGACAATTTGGGATGTTTCCCTGAATGGTTTCCTGGCCCCATGTGGAGGGTGGTCTCCTCTCTTTTAGAGGGTGATCATGAATTCTGCTGCTTGGAGAACAATATGTAAAATAAAAAGTTCTCGAAGTCACTAGTCCTGTACCGGGAGAGCTGTGGAGCACGGAAAAGGCATTGGGAAACAGCCTGCCTGATCTGTCAAGAATGGAGGAGGTCAAGCCCTTGGTTACACCTCTAAGGGAGTGCAAACTGCAGTTGCTTCTTTAGCCATGGTGACGGCGGGTTCTTGGGATGGCTAGTGCAAGGGCAGAAGAGTGTAGGGAAGGAAAAGGAATGGAAAGATCACTTTGTATACGCACCCAGGAGCTGAACACAGTCTGACCTAGCATGAGCTCGTATTCTTCTTAATTGATGATGCATTCTTCTTTAGGGGATGTCCTGTGGCAGTTTAGAAGGCCAGGCTCCACAGCCAAGTGTTTCTCTTGTCCCGCTGTGCAGTCAATACAGTTTATATGGTGTTCTTCAAGAACGACTTGGCAGGTCAGTGCAGCTCTGAGAGATCAATCCTGAGCGCTGCCATTTTAGAAGCTGTCACCGGGAGAAGTGCATATTGGCAGGAATGCCCCATGATCTAGCACTAGACCCTAATACCACAGAGACGCCCAGAACATCTCTGTCATGATGGGGTTGTGCAGGAATGTCGGAGGGACAGCATGATCTGAGTCATCACCTTTGGATAGTTGCAATTCCTGTCTAGACCAAAACTGGGTGGTGGTGGGGAACATATTAGTATGTATTGTCATTGTGTCTTAAAACTCACTGTAATTTTTCATCTCTTCAGGGTGCTTTTAGGGGGAATGGTTTGAGTTTAGTTCAAGTTTTGAGTAAAGGTTTGGGCTCACTCTTATTTTAGCAGAAGAGAGCAGTTCACAGTCAATAATATAGGCTACAGTTCTGCAAGCTGACTTACCAATGTCAAATCAATGGAGATTGTGGGGTGGGTTCCATATGTACCTAGGGGTCTGCCCACAAATTTGAGCCTGCAGGATTGGGACCTTAGATGATGAATTTTTATCTTTTGTTGTTTGCAGATTTCTAAGAGCAATTGTTGACTTCATCAAATTCATTGGTTATTCAAAATTATTTACTAAGAAATTTCAGCAGCTAAATCTTTGTCTGGGAATTGTCCACTAGCAAAGCAGTTTGCTCTAAGTGTTGTTCACTAGCTGTTTGTTTAAAGCACATGTTAAACAGGCTAGTTTTGGGTAGACGCACAGGATGGTCTTAAGTCTTTGGACTCAAAACTCAATTCCAATAGTTGTGTTTAAACCTTCAGGATTTGCTTTCTGTGAGCATTTCTCATATTTGCTTACAAATAGCTTTTTCCTCAAATGTCCCTATCAATAAACTCTTTACCTAGATTTGTAAGGGAGGAAAAGAGCCACATTCAGACTTGGTCTAAACAGGTGCAAGTTCTGGTTTTGATATGACCCAAGGCTGGGTCACAGAGCTTTAGTTACATTTCTGTCGATCGTTATGGCTAATGAGTTTTACAGCCAAAGCCCTTTTCATTGACTTAGGAATTCACAACTAAATAGGATTTTTGTATAAAACCAGCTCTTTACCATGTACTTAAGGAGATTAAAGCAACTGCGTTCTCCTTAAAAAGTGCTTCCATCGATTGAAGAAGATGTCTCAGCATTAACCTATATTGGACTCTATTTAGAGAACCTGTTTTTGTAAATCCCCATGACTCTTACCTACAGTATCAGTCTCTCTAACTTTAGGGCACCGGTCACAAAGTTCATACACCACCAAGTACAGACATTCAACATTTGTCTAACTCTCCAAATTGCTGTTTTAAACATGTGCTTTGCTGGATAGGGGCTAGAATGCTCATTGCTTTGCAGGATCCATTCTGAATGAAATTTTGTCCTTTGAAATTGGGCTTTCATAGGACTTAAGAGGCTGGTCTTCTGCACTTTTCTTATGGATGCACAGAAAAAAAAAAGGCCACAAAAGAACAAGCTGCTTCTAACCCCAAAAAGTGATTTATTCCAGTTGTACCTCATAGAAGATTTGCAAGCCGAACTAAGGGCCTGAGTAGCAATTATAAAGTTCCTTAATTAGTTAACTTCCTTTAACCTCACTACTTTGAAGCAACTATTTCTTGTAATTTCATTAAGATCTGCAGAAAGAAAAAGGGTAATATTGTTAGCAGAGTAGCCAATATAGCAGACTCTTACAAAAGTGATTTGAAACTGGCTCTGTTTTAGTTGGCTTTTATCTTTAGTTTTATATAGTCTTATTTTTTTAAAGAAAGTTAGCATCAGTGATGATATGCCACATAGAGCATCTGGAGATTTATGATTCTGAAATACTATATGCACTGTATCATGTCATTCAAATAAGTTTTATTGTCTATGTGCCTTTTTCAAATGCATTTTGAAAGCTGCTGTTTCATACCATAGTCTTTCAGAATGCATTTAAAAGAAACACTAATGTTACATAGTGGGACAGAGAAAGCTGAGGTTTCCTCTTGAGTAGGAAAATCCATGAGGGGTGTAGCTGGCTCTGCATTACCTGGTCTTGGGAAAGGGAAGGGATATGGAAATATCCAGGGCACAGTGTGCTCCAGCAATCCCCAGCTGGCAGGCTGCACCTTTGGGACCGTGGATAATGGCCGTAGTTTAGAACCAGTTCTGACGCTGCTCTAAACAATGCCAGGGGCTGAAAAGGCTCCCGCCTGCCCCCTGAATCTAAGGGGTTTGGGGCAGAAGGTTGTTGTAATACCACCTTCCTCCTTTCTCTGCACCCCACTGCAGACTTGAGCATCTAACCCTCTGTGTATTTCAGTGCTGTATTGCGCAGCATCAAACAGCATGGCGGAACGAGAATATACTTTTAAGTAGCATATCATTGCAGAAGTTTGCTTAGCTTAAAGAAAATTAATACAAAAAAGAGTGGAAGCTTGAGGACTACAGTACCACTGCTGTGACGATTGCTCAGATAAGATGAGAGAGGAAAACGAAACTCGTCTGTGAAAGGCATTAGGGAATGTGGTTTGTTTCTCAAGCCAGACGGAACTGTGTGTCATATTAGGGGTTGTATTAGCAGACCACTTTGGGTGAAAAATTCAGTATTTTTTGGTACTTGCCTAGGGACTGATGACCTAGTTTGTGACCAACTCCTGGCACTTTGCCAACAGTTTACCCTGCATTGCTCTAGGGTTGGATTCTAGTCCAAGCACACAGCCGGAATAACTGGTGTGCCACAGAGATCAGTAGGGCAGCAGTCCTACGATAGATCATAGGGCTTTCCAGAGCTGTGATGGTAGCCTCAGGGATCTGCAGCCCCCACGTACATCCCCTCCTCTAACGGGCTGGCAGGTCCCACTGGAAACATGTAGACACTGATCTGTTGATCTACCCCGGCTCTACCCCAAATCTCTGTGTGCTGGGACATACACAGGCCCCACAAAGAGCAAATACAGAGGTTTCCCTGGGGTCAAAACCCTCCAAAATGCTCTCAGCGGCTGGGTGGAAGATATATAAAAGAGTCTGCCCCATAGCAAATATTTAACCTCTCCTGGAATGTAAAGCAGAGCCCTTACATCCCATCAGGAACTTTCCTGTAGTACTGTATAAAAAGACTATTACTTTGTGACGTCTGAGCTTCATGCAGGACTTACATGTTGCATTCCTGGGAGGATATGATTTCTTTTCCAATATTAATCACTTAGAATACGAAATGAGCACAATAGGCTCATGAGGTGGTAATATGTTAACTTTCCTCCATGCTGTGCTATTAACACTAGGCCAGCATAACAATAAAATGATACCTCTATAAATGGCTAAATTGCTAAACCTTTCATTTGGTATTCATGGAAACATGTGTTCCTGCCTATGACCGTTCACTCTCAGTCTTACGAGGGTGGAGAGGAGTAACCTCCCACAGACATTCCATTTGAGAATAAATTCCTCACCCTCTATCCTTATATGGGATCTTTTCCCTTTCGTACATACCATAGGACCTAGCTAATCTGCATACAAAAAGACTTTCTCTCTCTCTTTCCCAACAAAAATGTAATAGTGGGTTGCTGCCGTGAAGTCTATCATTACTCAAACCTTCAATATTTTTACAAAAAAATACTATGCTGTATTTACTAGCACATTTCTGAAATATTATGAAGTCCAAATAGATGACAACTGTCAAGTTAAATGCTCAAAGCATGTTTTTTTTAAAAAAAATCTTTTTAAAAAAAATCATATTTGCTCACTTAGGGCCTAATCCAAAACTCATTGGGTATGTCTACATTGCAATGTAAGCCCAGGGTTAGTAGAACTTGAGTTAGCAGACTCTGGGTAGGGCTTGAGTGTCTGCAAGCATTTGTGTGTTAGAAATGATTGAACCCTGGGCCCAATCTGGGGTTCCAGAATCTATATTGCATTATGCAGGCTCATATCCAACCACCAATATCTGAGACTAGAGGCATCCTCCCAAAATGGGCTGCTGTACCCCTTTGTTCATGGTGCAGTGTGGAAAAATTCTACCAGACTTGACTGGCCAAAGGACAAAGAAAGTTGGCCCATAGGATTGTGGAATATTTTGGCATACTCCCAGAGAATTAGTCTGATGGAGCTGCATCTACACTACAAAGCAATAGGACTGTTGATTCAGGCTTGGACCCTCCACCCGCACAGGGTTCTAGGACCCTGAATTTGAGCCCAGGGTTAGCATAGTTTATGTGTAGACAGAAGTGGGAGTGGGCTTGAGCCTGAGTTCAAACCCTGGGTTCACACTGCATTGTGGACACATCGATTGAAGCCAATTGAAAGGACTCTTTTTGACTCCAGTGGGCTATGGATGAAGCCCATATGCCTCAGTGCAACAAAACATTTCATCACATGCTTAACTTTAAGCACCTGAGCAGTCCCAATCAAGTCAATAGGCCTACTTGTTAAGGACTAAAGTTAAACGTGCTTACTTTCTTTTATTGGATCAAAGTCTTATGTGCTAACTTGTAAAGTTCAGTCTTGCTTGCTGGGTTTCAATCACTAGTACAAATTAGTGAGGTTCTATGGTAAATATGTATTCATTTAAATTTCTGTGCTAGACTTCACCCCATCCATGAACGACTAGTAGGCTGCACTTTTCATTGTGAATCAGATGTAAAATATGTAGGCCCCTGGCAAAAGCAGAATCGGGAGCATGACTCCATAGTGGGCACTAAGGAGCCATTTTGCAGGGAATTGGGCCATTTAGTTTTACCTCAAGTGACATAAAATAAGAAGAGCTTTGTGAAGGGGCAGAGTTTACTAAATCCCCTACTATGCACTTACTGAGATTTGACATTACTTACTGGAAATGGATGTTCATTTCTGAACACACTGTAACAAGGGAAGGACTTGGGGTTATTTTTGTAGTAGTTCAAACTTCTGAAACTGTGATCAATTATTTGACTAATTGTCAAGCATTCTCAGAGCTTGAACATCTTCACTTCCTGTTTCATGTAGCAAAGTTTTCTTTATTGTTTTCTCTTTCCCCCTCCTCCTTCTCTTAGCTTCAAGACTAAGTCAGCTCTTATCTCCCATAGCTTTGGGCCATCTAGTTTATTATTATTTTTTTCTGTTTGTTCGTTGGCTGTACAAGCTGTTTACATATTTTTGTATTCAAGTGTAGTTTTATATTAAAAACAGAGGGGAAAAAAGAAAAAATATTTGATCTGAGAAAAAATATTAAGGTACATAATCTTTGTAACACTTTCAAAACTAGGGTACCTAAAGAGAGGACTCCACAGCTATGTCCTTGTAATACTGTATATTTGCCTTCCTTTTTAGTCAGTTTTATTTTCGGGCTGTAATTTTTTCCCCTAAAATGTATATCTTTTTATGAGAGACTGGAAACTTTTAATGCAAATGTTTAGAAAGATTTAACGTTGTAAAGTAAAAAGTCATATAATTTTTTTTTTCCTTTTGGAAGAAAATGCTTTAAAAGAAGTTTTGCTACTGTTGTATTCCAGTGTTGAGGTCACTGACCTCAGAATTGCTCTTGATGCTTCATTCTTAGACCTTGCTTTCAGAATGTGCTTTTTGCAAACATGGAAGATTGCTTATAGTACTCAGTTTAAAAAAAATGACAAAAAACATTTTTTGGTTATTTTTCTGTTCAAGTGCAATATTTTCCTGACGTCTTAAAAATGTTCAGTGGTTTCTTTTTCTTTCCTCAGTCAACACAACTAAAAAAACCCAAGATGCTCTATCTTCAGTCCTTTAAAGGATGAGATTCAAATAATTACATACATTAAAATTGCAAAGCAGACTGACAAAAGGTGAGAAACTAAAAGCTAAGGCTAAGCCCATTCTTTATTCCCTGCTTTTGTTTGACATCAAAACATATACAATGGTTTGAACTAAGGATATACATTTTATTGCCTCTATTTCTCTTGTTCCTTTTAAAATACAGTTTTTCTTAAGAAAAGCACTTAACGTGGACATTTATAAAGCACATAGGACCTGATCCAAAGCCTCCTCAATAAAAAGACTCCTCTTGACTTTCATGATGGGCTTTGGATCAGACCCTAACCTCTTAGCTAAGGCAAAACTCCCATTGATTCTAGTGGGAGTTTTGCCTGTATAAGAAGTGCAAGACTTGAGACCAGAAGAGCTTCTTTAGAGCTGTTGTTGTTTTATATAAGTGTAGATGGGACTTGTTTTACATATCATACATATTTATATCTAATTTTTAAATGTCTATTTCCCAGTAGACTGAACCCGCTGTTCTGTAAATATGTATTTAGGTACTAAATAAAAAATCCCTCCGAGAGTTCTTGGACAGGCAATTACTGCTCATGCACAGTAGCCACTTTTGTCTTTTCAATTTGTATTTAAGATATTTCCTTGTAATAATAGCAAAGGTAATCAGAGTTTACCACGCTCCAACCAACTGGCAAAATTATTTCCAAGATGCTTTTGAATTAAAAGAAGCAAAACATGTTCCAACTTGTGAGCTCCACAGGTTTAATTTTCGTGCTCATAGGGCCAGATTCTGATACCTTACTCCACAAAGTCAGTGGGCTTACTCTTGGAGCAAAAAGCTGCTGAGCATGAGGAGGGGTGTCAGAATCTGACCCTGAAGTTTGGTGCATATGAAAGCACCTTTAATCACTTCTGTGGAGTTCCACTCTGCTTACCCTGGGGCTCAATTTGACATCTGTCATTTAGGAAGAGGCAAACCAATTGAGTAGTATGGCAAACAGCTTTCCTCCAGGTTGAGTTCCAATTCTGTGCAGAAGTTTACAGCTCTTTTAAACCTCTACACATCAGAATTGAGGCCCGAATCAAAGTCATTGCAAATCTTCCTGCTGCCTTCAGTGGACTAGGGAATACGCCCTTATGACAGAAGTTCTGAAACAACCCTTAAAACAGTGGTACCCGTGAGCCACTCTAATCCAAATCTGTACACCCCTGCTAAACAGGTTTGCCACTGCAGACTGAAATATGACACTTGTATTTTCTTTTCCTTCCCTCTAGCGTATGTGCATAATATGGTTCTATCATACCTGTGTGTGTGTACTGTGTATGTGTATGAGTGTTGTACAGCCATGTGAGAGTGCGAGTCTGTATGTGTGTATAAATAAAAGAAGCTGCAGAAACTTTGTAATACATTGTGAAAAGGATTATATTATTAAGGTTTGTACTGTCTGAGTGCACAGCTACTGGAATAAATGTAGGGAATCTCAGGAACAAGCATATAATTTGTCCAAGACTTATTTCTTCTCAGAAGTGTAAGTGCAGTTTTTAATTCTGTATATTATTTAATATTTTACCAATAAAAATAAACTTCTGACATGAAAGGGTTTTCCATGCAGACTTTCTGGTGACATTGGTGTTCACATACAACACTCTCGTACATCTGAAAACATGAATAGCCAAATAACCGTGTAGTAAGAATCACACTTACGTATGATGGTGAATCGTATTAATGAATTGCAAAGAATTCACATACCATACACAGAACATGACAAAGACTGGATGGGCTATGACATTGGTAACTAAGGCCCTGCTCCAATGTCCATTAAAGCCAAGGATAGTCTGTCCATTTTCTTCAGTGCATATAAGTTTAGCCTTCTCTGTTCAGGGCTATTCCATTTGAGATCAACAGTTCACATGGAAGCTAAGCTGGTGGCAACTGACAATTGTTGTTTGGCTGTCAGTGTTTAATATGAGTTTATCTCAGGCCAGTTCCTATTGGACACACATTTAAATTAATCACCATATTGGCATCACCAGAGAGGCCTTTTGACTGGATTTGGAGGTAGAAATACTCCAGTATCCAGACGTGCTCCTTCCAGGTTGGCTTGGTGGGGAAGCTTGCATTGCTTGAACCTGTTCCTTACTCCGTTCGATGATGACAAAGGATTTTGGTTTACAGAGCTGTCGATCCAATAGCTTTCACGATCCAATAGATTCACTTTCAAATAAATGTTTTTAAAAATAAAATTAAAAAAAGCCCACCTCCTAAAATTCCATATGTTGTGGGTTGCTTTTGTTTTTAAAGCTCTTATAAAATGTTGGTTCAGTTTATAAAAAGCATTCATCCTCTCTCCTTAAGGAGCTCATCACTGTCGTCATAATAGTAACAGTTTTGAGTAGCCCCTGAATGAATCTGTACCTTAATTTAAGTGCTGCTGGTGGACAGTGTCTCAAAGACATGTGCTTACATTTAATTAGGGTGACCAGATGTCCCAATTTTATAGGGACAGTCCTGATTTTGGGGTCTTTTTCTTATATAGGCTCCTAATGCCCCTTATTCCCTGTCCTGATTTTTCACACTTGCTTTCTGGTCACTCTACATGATTTAATTAGCAAGTTTTTTGTCTTTTTTTTTTTTTCCATAATGTGTTCACTACTGTAAGTTACCAGTTTTCACTTTGAAAGATTCAGGGAATGTTACACTTGAAGCACATATTTTCACTCAACAGTTGCCCTTTCAGCTGAAAGAGAAGTTGTCACCCTGTTGTGAGATGGAGAAGGTGGGAGGGGCAAAATAGGGGCCTGCTCCAAAGCTCATTGGAGTCCGTGATGGTCTTTCCATTGCCTTTGGTAGGCTTTGGATCAGGCTAAAAGAAGTAAGGGGGAGAAAGAAAAACCTGAAAGCCTGATGAGTTCTTATTTGTCTGCGCATGACGGAGATTCCATGCAGGGTCTCAGGTCATTAATGAAGGGGCTTGAGGAAGTCTACTATCAAGGCTTTAAGTACAGTATACTATTACACTTGCATAATTTTTTTGGCTGTGATTCAAATAGTGGTGTAACAGAACCCCTTTGTGATGCCTTCCCTGACAATAGCTAAAAGCAAAGCACCAGGACAACCCTGCTGTCTCTGCCTTAAGTTAGGAATTAGGAAATAAAGTCTGTAGGGCTGAATCTTTTTTTGCATTACTTACTTTTCCAGGGAACCGAGGAGTTTTTCTATCTACTTAAACATGGCCCCTCTCCTGTTCCCCCAAAAAGGATATTAGAATGCAAAATTGTTGTGAAATGTTTGCAACTCTAATTTTGAGCTATCGTGAGACCTACATGTGTCTTCAGCACAACCTCATTCTGTCTGCTGCAGCTCAGAAGCATTGCTGTAGCTCATGGCCCTGTCTCCTTTTTCTTGTTTGAATCAAACATAACCATGTTAGGTCCTGTAACAACCAACCTCCTTTCCTCCTCTTGATCGATGGGAGCTCTTCTGCACCAACCATCCCATTGTTCACTCCCCCAGTATGTATGTATAACATGTCTGTCTTGCCTGTCCACGATATTCGAATCAAAGTGAAAAATTTCACAATTATGGCCAATGAGTCAAAGTCTTTCAGAAAGATATTTTTGTTAGTAATTATCCATGTGGAGCGTTCGGTGTTCATGCCACTTCAGACAGGTAAGGAAACTAGAATACTGACTTATAAAAACCTATGTAGTGTAACAATCAACCCAACAAATGACAGCTTTGCTAAAACTACATAGTTGTCTCAATCAATAAGAATTAGCTAAGTCTCTGGCTTTCTTCCCTGTGGCACCAATATTTCTAACATGACAGTATCTTTGTTGTGTATCAGGTCAAGAAAATGACCAGAACTGAATCTGGATGTGTACTTGTGTCCTCAAAAATGGTGAGTGGGCAAAGAGATTCTTCCTTTATTTTATCTCTTTATTTGAACATTAGCTCCCTGAGTACCTATATTGAATCATTTTTAAAGTATGACTCCGCAAGGAGTACGACAGAATTTTTTTTGATTTAAGGGACCGATATGCCCCCTACATTCACTATTACAAAATTTGGAATAATTGAAGGACTAAAAATAAATTTAGCCTGGATTTGGAATTTGAACTTGATTTTTTTATGTCAATTCTAATGTATTTAGTTCTCAGTAAACTCCACTTTTACCCTTCTGCCCTTCAGAACATACTTTTGGTCTCTTGCTGCTGTATCATATGGGCAGACCATGATTTCCAGGATGGTGTTATCAGTGCATAATTTTTCACAGCAGAGTATCTTCTGAGCTATAAAATGAAATATGAGTTGAAGGGATTCATGTATAAGTTTGCTTGCAACTTGGGGCTGGAATGAAAGCTTTTTGAAAATTAATATGCTTATGAAATAACTTGCATGTCCTATTAATGCCTATTACAAGTAATACTGATGAGGTATCTGAATAAAACATTTACCAATGTGTTAGTGCAGAAAAAATTCTAAAGCCACTGATGAAACTTTAGAAGTGCTAAGTATTATCTCATTGTTTATTATTAATTCACACACACACACACACACATGTAACTCCACATTACAATCCATATTCAAACTGAAGTGAGAATGATATATCCAAGACTTCCACATAAGTCTAGAACCCCCATTCCTCCCCAGTCTGCCATCAGAAATCATCCCAGGGCATGGGGGACCGTCCCTACTGGGCAAGGGAGAAAGATTTTGATCTATCCCCTCAGACCGTTATGAACCACCCCTAGTCTTTAACTCTTGTGCTTTCCTATCAGCTAAAACCTTGCCCTATCTAACACTGAGAGCTGACATTTTTCCACCTGCAGCTCTCAGAACCTCTGAAAACGAAATTCTAGGTATCTCAGGTTAGACACACAAAACTAGTGGACACACCTGAAAATTTTGGCCAGTATCATTTGAAAAGCACGAAATGCAGAATAGCATCAATATGTATATCCAGATCTAGCGATATAAAAATAGCACATACTGCACTTGAAAATATATCTGTGGTATCTGAGGCCCAGATGCTCAAAAGTATTTTGAAATCAATGGAAATTACGCACCTACATTCTTTTGAGGATCTAGGCCTATGTGCCTCATCTAAAAATGGCCGCATCTTGGCCACTTAATTACCACAGTGCTGCATATAACAATGGGAGAGATTTAAAAGGGCAATGGGTGTCACTGAGTCTTGACAGGATCAGAAATTGTAGAGGCTATGCAATGTGCTGATTAATGTACATCGGGACTATTTCTCATTGCTGAATGGCTCCTGCTCAGTATTTATGACAATATCTTGCTCTAATGACTGATCCACAAAAAGGCTGCTTTGAGTCTTAATACTCTTGCTAGCTACAGGAGATTGTCTGTTTGCTTAAGTGGTAGAAGTCTGTGATTTTGGCCCAGACGTTCCTCAGTTCCATTCGCATCCAACTTGTGCAGGTACAGTGCAGCTATTTACGTGTTACAGTAAGGTACAAATGATACTTTCCCTGGATGGCCTTTTAAAACTCAAGTCTTCAGCCCAGTAATACAATTCCTATGTTCCACACTTGTTAGTCATGCAAGGTTTCTTCCTTTCTTCTTTAGGAAATGGAGAAGTTAGTAGTAGGCTCTGTAGTACAGCTTGCCAAACAGAGAAGAGAAAACTGCTCTATATTATTATTTATATTACAGTAGCTCTGAGGGGACTCATTATGCTGAGCACTGTACAAACAAAAGACAAGGAGAAGGTTCTGCCGTGAAGAGCTCACAATCTATAAAAGATTGAGCTTGTTTGGTGTCCCATTGTAAGGCAGTCTTTTCAGACCTCAGCTTATTCTTGTATCTCTTTTCTCAGGCCTTTCCAAGATGTCAATGTGCTTTCTAAAGTGTGGACACCAATAATGGATATGGGATTCCAGAATTGGTCTCACCAATACTATATACAATGATAAAAACTGTTCACTGTTTTTACTTAATATTCCACTGCATTTGCATTTCCTGCTTTAGCCACAGCATCACACTGTTAGTTCATGTTTAGCTGATTATCCACCATGACTGCTAAATCCTTTTCTGAGTCCCTGCTTTCCAAAATACAATCCCATATCCTATAAATATGACCTATGCTCTTGGTTCCTAAATATTTCCTTGCTTTTATCTGGATTGAAACATATGTTCTTCAAGTGAGCCACAGTTACCATGAGATCTCTATAACTGTCCTGTCATTATTCATCTCTCCTCCAATTCTTGTTCTCTGTAATCTTTACCAGTAATGCTCTCATGTTTTCTTCAGATAATTGATAAAGACACTGAGTAGCGTTAGGCCAAGAATGGATTTATGTGGGATCCCACTAGGAACATCCCTCACTGGATGGTGGTTTCCAATTTCCAATTACTTTGTGAGATCTATCAAGTAGCCAGTTTTTAATCTATTTAATATATATGCACGGATTTTGTCCTTTCCCATCAGAGACAGTGAGAATAGAACTGACACTGAATTCCATGTTTATAAAGGTCAGATCAGCTAGAAAACACCTGGAGGATGAGTTTCTTCATTAATCTAGAATGAGGCAACCTATACAGTATACCTCAACCAGTTTTAGGAGACACCTTTATATAACTGATAAGAGCTGAAGGAATTCTGGTTTAGTGTGGATACAGTCTTAGACATCTTTGGTAAAAGATAACCAATCTGTTAAGGAAGGAGGAGTTCTGAAATTTGCATCACTATTCATAACATATTACAAAATTTAAAGCCACTCATTCCTCAATGGCTCTTTCACTCTCCTACACTGCAAAATGGAGGCAAATTTAATAGCTACAGTGCACTGTACTTTACAACAAATACTCATGTTAAAGATATAATGTTTCCAGGCTGTTTAAAGCCTCATGCTATTAAGGAGACCATGGCAACATTTGCTGCTGTTTTAGTTTGATCTGTGTATGACTCTAAAGTAAGACAATTGAGGCAGAGGTTGACTAAGATCATGGAAGCACAAAGCCTTGATGCAATCTTCCCTTTAGTGGTTGGCCACAATTCCCCGGCGAGTCCCCTATCCCAAGCTACACGTCAGCAGAATCTCCAATCTAACGTTTATCAAGATGGAAACAAAGCCAGGCCTGCACTTTTAGATAAAATGTTTAGCCTCCTAACTGCCTGGTGGCTTATCTGTTGTCCTGCAGCATTAACCATAACTCTTTTCCTGATCCATTTCACTTCTTGTTTTCAGCAGAGATGCGAGGACTTGCAAAAACAAAACAAAAATGTTGCTTTGTGAATAAGTTCTCTCTCTTTCAATGTTTAAAGCTCTTCGGCCTCTCCATGTTTACAAGCTTTGGGGCTGGTGGAAAGAGTCTCTACCCATAATCAGCAGAAAAATCATCTAAAGGGGAAACCATTAAGAACTTGTCTCTCATGCTTTGGTTCATACAACCTGGTTTTCTGTAGCTCCTTTGTGATCTCTACTTTCAAACAACAGGAATCTCTTTAAAAATAGGACTTGAGCACATTCATCTGTTGGGTTTTTTAACCTTGCCTGGGTTTAAATAAATTGATTCTGCCCTTTCTGATATCCGAAATGGATTCCATGAATTCAATGTACTCTCTGGTTGTGACAACCAGGGAGAAGGGTGGACATGATCTCAAAAGTTTCACTGGAGGGGGGAGGCTTTTCTGAAGGGAGATACCTGGAGCTGCAACCTGAGATGAGAAGGGGGAGGGGAGATGACACCTAGAGCCCAGGGAAGTGAACAAAGGAAGGAGGAGACGGCTGCAGGGTTTCAGTTGACGGGGTTAGAAGTTGGCTGGGAAAGAGGAAGGAGCCTGGATTCGGGGTCTTATCTCCCTGCCCCCCAGAAGGGGTCCTGTTTGTACTGACAAGCTCTGAGTTGGATGGTGTTCCTGTCATCCCAAATAAACCTTCTGATCTACTGGCTGGCTAAGAATCACTGTGAATTCCCTGAAGTGGGGGGTGTGGGAACTGGACTCCCCCATCCCCTGTGACACTGGTGTCACAATCGGCCTTTCTTCCATTGAGCCTTAAATATAAACAAAGAGGACTGGACATTGATAATAAGACAGAGAGGGCTTCTATCTTCTAGGATGTCATTTGATTTCAGCCCATATTGGTGATGACTGAAAGATGTAGCCAGTACATACTTGTTTGGTAACCCATCTGACATTAAGTTTGAGGTCTTAGACCACTTCACAGTGAATGCTCTCCACCAAACAAAACATCTACATCAACTAGCACTAACTAGAGTTATTGCTTGCAGTCACTAGAAGATGGGCTACATTTTATGGATATATAAGCATGGTGGGAGCTGATTCACTACATGACTTCCAATAAAAAAACAGATGCTACACTATATAGAATGGATGATTCAAGAAGGACCACTCTTCCCCACTGTATGGAATAAATAATTCAGTAGGAGAGATATGGTGCTACTAGAGTGATGTCACACTGAATGAGACATTAAGCACAGAGTAGAACAGAAAAGCTACCATGCTGGTTCCAACCATGGACCATCTTACCCAGTATTTGACTCCACAGGTGATCATACCAGAGTTTCAGGGGGATACACAGAACAGGGCAATTGTGGAATGATGCACCCCTGCCTTCTGCTCCCAGCTTCTTGTAATCAAAGATTTAAGGTTGCCTTAGACCATCTTGGCTAAAGGCAATTGATGGACCTATCCTCCCTCAACTTCTCCAGTTCTTTTTTAAACCCAGTTATATTCTTCACCATCAACACAGTCCATGGGAATGAATTCCACAGGGAGGTTGTGCATTATGTGAAAAAGTACTTCCTCTTGTTTGTATGCAACCTATTAATTTCATCAGTTAACCCTTGGTTTCTGTATTATGTGAAACAGTAAATAACACTTCTTTACTATACCATTTAATGATTTTTATAGACTTCTATCATATCTCTCCTTAGTTGTCTCTTTTCTAAGCTGAACAGTGAAAATATTTTTAATCTTTCCTCATATGGAAGTTATGCCATATCTTTTATTATATGTGTTGCTCTTCTCTGAACCTTTCCCAGTTCCACTATATCCTTTGAAGGATATCCTTCACCACATGATTGTTGACACTGTCAAAGAATTCTGATAGATTGGTGAGGCATGACTTCCCTTTACAAAAACTAAGGTTCTGACCAGTTGTGGCTTCTAAAACCCCCACCATACTTTAAGAACAAAAAAGGTGATGTTAACCTTGGCATCCCCATCAAATTTATATTTAATAATAATAATAAACACACAGGTTCCAATCCTACAAATATTGTCTTTTACATGTCAGAGTAGCTCCACTGAAGATAATACATACATTTAAGCATGTGCATAAGTCTATGTGGGTTTGGGACCTTACATTGTAAATATGAGTCTAGATCCTCAGCAGGTGTAAATTCTCATCACTCCATTAGAGTCAATATAGTTGCGCCATTTGGGAGGTGGTGGAATCTCCATCATTGGGGATTTTTAAGAGCAGTTGGACAAACACAACACAAACCTGTCACGGATGGTCCAGATAATACTTAGTCCTGCTGTTAGTGCAGGGGACTGGACTAGATGACCTCTCGAGGTCCCTTCCAGTTCTATGATTCTATGTTGCCTAGAGCTAAAGTTGGGAAGTGAACCTATGAATGAAGTGTGACTGGACTTAGCTTGCACATATGGACGCTCTTACTCTACCAACATGGTTATCTTGTGGTTCTGACTCAGTACAGACATTAAAGCTGAATTAAAAGTCACAATTGGCTGGCTGACTCTTCAAAGTCCTAAGAGGAGAGCTAGTTGAAATTGGTGAAACATTTGTGTGAAAAATATCAATCAATTTTTCATGCCTGAAAGTTGGATTTCTTTCCCTCAAAAGCTGGTTTAAAGGACTTTAGAACAGACTGAGGATCTGGCTGATAGACACTAAATTCATGTTAGGGTGACCATTTAAAGGAACATGGATGGGGGTTGGTGAGAAGATAGCAAAGTGAATTACTTGCTCACTGCTAGTTTTCACCCAGCTCTGGTTTTGACGTGTTTGTAAAGAACTTCTGTTTTATAGCAAAGATGTGCAGTTGAGAGAGGGCAATTAGAAAAGTAAGCAAGCAAGTCAGTCAGCTGCAACCAATGAATGTCCTTGGAAGACAAATGGCCTTTCACACTCGCACATTATAGCTTATTAGTGTAATTAATATTCTGAGGTTGTCACTGTTCCACCCTCCATTTCCCATGAATAATCTCATCACATCAGTTTTGATTTTTCCATGTGCTCCATTTTTAATAATTGTACTTCACCAGTAGTTATATCGCCATCCCAGCACATCGAGTTGCAGTCAATGCCCTGTTCACCACCTCCCAAGGTCTTACCACTGTCACTGCACCCTTTTATTTCATTGCTGATCATTCACTCCTCCCAGCAACAGCCCTATATCTTCTGCAAGCATGGCACAGCCCGCATAGAAATCAATAGAATTGATACCATCTTGTATGAAGTATTTAACAAAGCAGGGAGCTCTTGGGATAGTCATCCAAATATTGCACTGTACCTTTGACTGTAAAGATAAGCAGGAAGAGGTGAGGAATTCTTGGGAGGCAGATGCCATCTGTTTGTTCTGTTTTTGTGTAGCACCTGGCACAATGGGGTTCAGATGCAGGTCTGGGGCTACCTATATGCTACCGTCATTCATATAATAATGAGAATATCAGATGAAGAAGCATCTCTCCTGAGGATGTCTCATTATGTCTGGCACTTAGCCATTGAATGTGCCTCATAAAAACTCATTTAGGGGGAGATCCTCAAAGGCACTATGTGCAGTTCAACAACCAGTTCCCATTTGTGCTTTTGGAAAACCTTCCTCTTTAAATGCATGGAAGCACATTAGAAAAATATCCATTTGCATGATAAGCCAAAGCCACAGAAATGGTAACAGTTAAAGCTTTACGGCCTTTCTGTGCCTCTATCCACACATGCAGTGCTCTTGACATGATGAAAAGATAAGCTGAAGATAACGTCGGTCAGAGTCTTAGAAAGGAATATGCAGCAAGGATGTTTGCAATGTTGGGAAATAGGATGTGAATGTGGAGTAATGTAACATTTTGTATGCTAGCTGGATAAGATCAGGAGAGAGTTCCTTTTTCGGTTGGTGCCCATTACTGGGTAAGCAATGGCATATTGCCGGACTATGTGTTGACAGTCAGTGCAGTAGCTGGGAGAGTGCTTATCTGTGGGACCAAAGCAAGAAAGCCTCAAACCACTACTGGAAACATTTTGAAATAGATATTTAATAGAATCAAAGAATATCAGGGTTGGAAGGGACCTCAGGAGGTTCTAGTCCAACTCCCTGCTCAAAGCAGGACCAATCCCCAACTAAATCATCCTACCCAGGGCTTTGTTAAGCCTCACCTTAAAAACTCTAAGGAAGGAGATTCTACCACCTCCCAAGGTAACCCATTCCATTTGTTGCCCCACAGAAAACATAAAAGATGAATAAGGTCTTTGAGGCCTCTGGAAGCGTGTGGTGACTAGATCTAGGCCTGCACCTTTACCCTGTTCCCAGTGCAAGTGTGTCATGTGGTATAATGCAAACTAATTTTAATTCCTTATTTGGAATGCAAATTCTCTGCCCTCTTTGCCATTTTTAATCTCATTGCAGTACATTATAATATTCATGCAGATATACCAAAAGGCACAGCAAACTGGAACACACCAACACTACAAGCAGGGATCAAAACAGAGCTCGTGGAAACTAAGAGGATACTGGGAAAAATTCTCAGCATCTGGGGTATGATGGAACACCAGGGGAGTCAAGGTAAGGATTCCCAATGACACTGATCAGGCCCAGACATGGCAACAGAACTAGATAACATTCATGCTATTGTGTTAGGGGAATTACCGAACAAACTGAAAGAACCACTGACCATTTGTTTTTGTTTTTTAAAAAAAATGTTTTAAAAATTTTTTACTTTTAATTCAGACTAACAAAAATAAAATAAAAACTGAGCCTGTGGAATAGATTTCAGCTCACATACTTTGTCTGAGGAAAGGGTGTGGGTGCACATGGAAGCAGGCATTAAAATACGGACCCATGTTGAATGAGTTGAAAATACTGAAACAGATGAAAATATACTATTGTTTACATAGAGACGCAACCAAAAATGGGTAAAATGGGGAAACTCTTTAAAGTTTCTTCAGGGGTATGAAAGGACAATAGACTTTCTGGACTGGGGATACATATACTGAACTCAATCAAAAATAATCAGCAGCCCCAAGGATGGAAAATAGTATGGATATATTTTTATGTTTAGAGAAGAAATTTGCCATCATGTCAAGCTCCTAGAGAGGGCTATGTACCATGCAAATCCCATCGTTTTGAGGGCTTTAGTAGTGCTTGAGTGATGCCTAGGCTTCATATTTGCCTTATACACAGGTATAAATTGCAGCCTGACAGTAAATTGCTCCATTATAAGGATGTCCTACACTTCAGTGCGAAGTTATGGAAAGCTGGGAGGTAACAAAAGACCAGAGAAGGCAAAATGGATTTTATAAAAGGATATTCAAAAAAAAAAAGCTGGACAGAAGAGTGACAAGTACCCAGTAAGTCACACTGCTATTCCTGTTACAGGAATGGAACAAATGAAAAACAGGCAGGGGGAGGAGGGGGAACGTCACAGGATACGTGCAGGTTTCCACCTTCTGATGCCTGCACCCTGTGTTTGGACTGGTGTAATAAAGAGTCCTCCACGCTTGCTTTTGCTGGTTCACTCAAGTGTCTTTATTTACAGTGTTCGTGCAGTTCCCAGATCCCCCAACAGCTAGTGACCCACAGACCCTCCCCAGGGTCTCCTGGCCTTTGAGTCTTCCTTCCTTGATGAAGAAACAGGAATACTGCCCTCCTGTCTCCTCTCAGGCTAGCTTCCTCCCTGAGCTTTGCCCAGGGATTTTATAGCCCTCTGGTGCCTCCGCCCAGCTGTCCCCACTTAGCTCAGCATGTTCCTCTGAGCCAGTCCTCCTTAGGGCTTGCAGCTGGGCTCCCTGCTGACTACCTGCATCTCTACCCCAGCCAGCAGTTTGTCAGGGCCTCAAAGGGGTTTACCCCTGTCCTGCCACTGGGGAAAACCACTAAACATCTAACAGTTAAGAGAACCATGAGCCCCAAGTAAACTGAGTTTATAAAGAATTATAAAATTTGCCAGATACACTTGAGTTGCAAAAAATAAAGGGCTAGATTCTGTAGTGATGTGAATCAATGTTAATAGAGTCAATGAGATTATGTTGATTTATATCAGTTAAAAATCTAGCCTGAAAGGTAGATGAAGGGAAAGTGGTAGATTGTTGTAAAGCACTTACACAGTGACTCTTGGAAATCCTCTAGTCAAATGAATTCAGCTTGTGGGGACAAGGACACTGTCATGTGGACTGAAAACAGGCTATAGGACTGTAAAGAAAGAAAATGATTAATAGTAAACTGTTAAGCTATGGGCTGCACCCACTAGGGTATTGTAGGAATTGGGGTAATCTTTATGTCATTGAACGTTTGCACTGCTGTTCTTTGTGCTATATCTGTTCTGTGACTAAAGAACAGTTTCTATCAGTGGCAAACTATAAGTCCCAAGTATACATAATTTTTTTTTATGAATGAATTTTAAGGGTTATACTATGTTTTTCTGATTTTAGCCAATGCCAGAGGAATGCATTCTGCTTGCACCGTTTCTATTTTGATAGTCTGTGTCAGCAGGATGAAGGTTTTTTGAATTGTAACAACTCCTATATTCTTTGAAAGCTCACTGTGTTGTGTTGACCTTTTCAGTGTTCTCTGCTAGGAATTGTTGGCCATCCACCTGCTCCTCCTGTTTACAGCTTGTGACACCAGAAAGGATGAGGTCAAGAGGAGAGCCAATGAAAACGTGGACTAATGAGAAGCTAAAATATATTATTAAGCATTAAAATTCTGAGAACTCCCTGTTATGAAAGAGGGTGTGACGAGAAGAGGAAATAGTACAGCACGAATTCTTATGAGTGTAAAGAGCAGAGGAAATGGAACAAGAGCAGTCTACTTCCATGATTGTAAGATTCAAAGCTCCTTGTCTTAATCGGGTGTTCTACTTGGGGTCCGCACTGAGACATGAACTGGAGTTTAGTTAAACTATGAAATCATTTAATGTTCACAAAATAATGTGACAATTCAGTGTAGTACTTATGAAAATGGTCTGGAGACTCAAGTCCTCTAGCCACACAGTACGAGGATGTAGTCTTTCCAACATGGCTCTTCCAATATGTTTCACACCTGACCTGGCAAAATCATCTTTAGGAGTGAGAGATAGTTAAGTCTCTATGCTTGTTGAAAACGCAGCCTCGTGGTGGCTGATGCTGGGTGCCACTGGTGGCATGTGTGTGAGAGTGACAGATGTGGACATCTTTGTCCCACAGTGGCACTGAAGTAGAGACATCTATTAGTGACCAGTAGAATATAGAGAAAAATTCGGTTGGGCCTACTTTGTGAAGGGATTCATAGATTCTGAAGCACCTGTAATTAATGTGTCCCTGGCTAGTCTTACATAACTGAAACATTTAGTTCTGGGTGAAGCCCTTAGCTACTATACCTGCCACCAGTAGAAACTTATCAGTTAAATCATTTGGAATATCAATAAAGAAAACATGACAATGAGCAGTTGTGATAATCTGTGACAGCACAATCTGCCATCCATGCATCTCAAATACTGGAGGCCTGCTTGCTGGATCAGCTATTTTCTCACATCAAATGATTAGCCGCTGCTTTATCCGTAGACCAAGAGAAACTTCAATGGAAAGGACAAGAAGGACCAAGCTTCACCTGTGTCTATCACCACAGCAATCGTGAGGCATTAACGAGATAGCTTACAGATGCCTGACCTCAACAGATGAGCTGAAATGGCAACAGCGTCCTCCTTATCATCCAGCCTCAACCTTTTCCAAAAGAAACCAGCACTTGGGGTGAAAAGATAGCTGAGCTTCCTCACAGGTTCTCAGTCAAAGCACATAGATGTCAATGAAAACAATACCTTCAATAGGCTTTGGATCTGGCCCCTTAGAACTTTTACCTCTGCTGATACAGCAAACAGTATTAGTTGTGGTGGGTGGTGGCTTTTTCCCAGGTCAGCACCTGTTCATGATGAAGTGGAGTGTGGGGGGGGGGGGGGGGAATACCTCATTCCGCTTACTTCACCCAACAGCCACAAAGAGTTTGGCAGCTTTTGATCACTCACTGCAGCTGCGGGAGGGGTTGAGCAGAAGTGGAGGCATTGCAATATGAAACATCTTTGTGAAGGAGAAGAGTGAGGGGTTAAAAACACCCGAGAAGAGAGGAGTCACCTAACCAACTACATCTGGAATCTTGAAGGTGAGATGCTGTTGTATGTACAGGTTTATATGCAGTAGACACTGATTGATAGCACCCTGGTCTATAATAATCAGAGCTAGATAGAAATATGGGAGCTTTCTAAAATGTGGTCGACAAAGGAAAAAAAAATTCTAGGCTTTTCTCACCATTTCCCAACTAACTCTATTGATATTTTGTACTTTGTAAAATGCTACTTACACAACGCTATTAATGGGAGCCATTTTCACAAACATTTGTTAAGCCTCCCTATCACGGGCTGAGCAGGCCCTTCACCGGGGTTGGGACTCAGCTGCTCCCTGAGACAACATCAGGCGAACTTATGAGG
This sequence comes from Dermatemys mawii, assembly GCA_007922305.1. Classification (NCBI taxonomy): domain Eukaryota; kingdom Metazoa; phylum Chordata; order Testudines; family Dermatemydidae; genus Dermatemys; species Dermatemys mawii. The sequence goes on along the minus strand of ML677449.1, from coordinate 158,083 downwards.
TAAAGGGAATAAGGGTCCTGTCCCATGGTAAACGATTGTGACACAGAGCCAGGCCTGCGTATGGAGATATGGGATATGAAGGGCAGCCCAGAGCAAGTTAGAGACAAGAGAGGAGTGGAGGCTATCCTGAGTGCTGAGGTAGACGGTCAAGGAATACGACCCTGCAAGGAGCTGGCTGTAAGGCAGTTTTTTAGAGGAAAACTCTAGCAGAAGGGAGAAGAGAAACTCCCCCATAGGCATTAAGCCTTGCAGGGTATAGAGAGGCTCCTGTGGGAGACCCTGGGTCAGGGGAAAGGCTGCGGTTTACAGGTGGACAGTCCATTCAACTGTCTTATTTGGGAGAAATAAGTGAAATCCTGAAGAAAGAGCCTGAAATCGAGTGAGTACTGAGAGTTCCATGAGGCCCAGGCTGGTCCATTGGCCCACTGGTTTACACTCCCCTTTTAAGCCTATTTTAAGTATAGCTATTTAAGGCGCAGGGAAGTGAAGTGAAAGTAAATTACCTAAGCTGATTGAGAAATGGGAGAGCAATTTTCAAAATATGTTGAAACATCAAAGTTGATTCTGTTGTGCAGGGTTCAAAACAAAACAATTCTTTCAGAACTCTTTAGTGAAATCTTTGTTGAAAAACTTTAAATTTTCAAATATTTGTCTTCATCCCTTTCTCTTCCACTCCCCCCACCCCACCCCACCCAGAGACCCACTTTTTTCCACTTCTTTCCACTTTTTCATTTCATTTTTCCATTTGCTGTGGTCACTATTTAGAGAATCTACAGAGGGGCAAAGCGAAAAATGAAACTTTTTCTGAAAGTCTCCAAATCTTGGTAAGATCATGAAGGGAAATGATGAACAAGAAAACTCAGACAATTACACTTAAAAAGGTTACCATGTCAGTGCCATGGATAAAAGTACTGACCCTCTTGTAAGCTCTTTGGGGCAGAGGCTGCCTCTTGCTCTGTGCACATACAGAGGATTCAAAGTGCTACTGGAATACAGACAATCACCTGTTCTGATTCTACTAGGAAAAGCCAATAACCCCCTCAATTGCACAGTATTTATTTTTAAACCATCTTACAGCAGTTTTTAAAAATGTAATTTCAGCAATGGAGCTATCAAACAGAACTTCATTTTTGCTTTTTATATTTCTTTCAGGGGAGGATGTTCGAGGGCAAGAAGTTGAAGGTTGTTTCAGTTGAGAGCCAGTCAAACAGGAATTTTCTTGCCCTGTGGACAAATGGTTGGCCTACTTCAAAAATTCCAAGTAATTATTATTGTTCTTTTCTGCCATGAGAAATGTACCTGCAACTTCTCATAAAATACATCTTGTGGCAACAGCAATCCCATCCTGTTGCCCCAAAGCACAAAATATAGTCAATAGCCTTATGCAAAGAGCAATTTCTCTCTCGTCTGTTTATTGCTCTGTCCCTTTTGCATATTTAAATGTTCGGTTTCTTTGTTTAATTTTTGGTGACAATTAATGCTCATTACAGGGGTGGACTAATAGCATTGCCTACAGCCAAGCAAAGCAGAAGACAAGTGCTGTGCAAGATTTGCCCAGACAACTCTGCCAAACGCAGTTCAGTCCTTACCTGCAGCACCCCTGCTGTTCTGGTTCTCAGCCTCCTCTGGCTGAATGCTGTCAGCTGTGCCAAATCATGGGATGCCTTTATGGGTCACTGAGCTAATGTATCCACATGCAAAAGGCATTGAACTTACTCTATATAGGGATGGACTAACTGTGCCCTGGCAAGGCCTCTTCATGGGTTTTGGTAACATATCATGGCAGTCTCCCTTGAAAGTTTGTATTCTCTTTTACCTTTCAGTGGGTCTTGTGGCCAGAATACCCTCCCATTCCTTCCTAAAGCCTGGTGGCCCATTCACTGGTCTTCAGAAGGTGGTAAATAGCTGCTCTCCAAACTTGTGATATGCGGTTAGTAGGCAGCGAGGTAAAGACCACTTTTTCCCCATTGCAAAGGAGCTCTGGCATTGGAGTGGGGTATGTTCCTTACTTTGGGTTCAGTGTAAATGCCTGTTAAAGTCCATGTTATACAAACCACATGCAGTCTGGTAGACTCTGCTCAGGAGTGGACCACATCCAGAATAACAGGGGATATTTGAGGGAAAGACAGAAGAGCCTTGATACTGAGCTGTCTGGGAACTCAGGCATGGTGTCTGGATCCAACATGTCAAGCTTTTCTCAGGCTCTCTGTCCCTCACTCAGAACCCCACTAAAAATTATGCTAATGCTGAAACAAATAATTAAAGAAAAGCCTGGCTCTAGGTGGCCAAGTACTTGTGCGTATCAGCACCATACTTCAATAAGTCTCCAGTCTCTCACCCTTGGGCCATTTCCTTTCGCTCCTGGAAGGAGGGAGTGCCTTAAGTCATTCAACATTGACCCAGTTTGGCAGGTCAAAGAGCGGTATTAATGGGCTCTGAAAGAGACACTGGCTTTTCTTTAATTATTTTTCTATAGAGGAGTGGGACGAAAAATGCCCAGAGGAGGTATATATGCAATGGTTACATTTACAACATGCATCTGAAATACTTCCTTGCTCTGATACAGTCAGTCCGTTCAAAACTTTTTCTTTCCTCTCTGACAAATGATTACATGAACACACAAACCTACTCCTCATGGAAAATAACCTGAGAGATGGTAGAAGTTCTCAGCTGTTTTCTGGTGACTTTGTTTCAACAAATGATTAAATTCCTCAGAAAGGAAATGGTTAAAAGGTAATCTTCAGCAGCTATCACTTTGAAGTTATAGATGCTAAATTATATAGTTCAATAGGGGAAATAACAAGGCACATCAACTTTCTGTGAATGCAGGAAGTGGCTTCCATTAAAGCCTTATGAAATTTTGCAGAAACATGGGCATGAAAAGGTCACAAGTCTTACCAACCATTCACATTTGTATTCATGTACAAAAATAAATACCTTTTAATAGCTCCAAATACTTCTACTCCAACTACAGTACTGAACTGCTAATATAACTCCAGATAGTAGGCTTTAAACTTGTTAATGAAAAGGTGTAACAAAGCAGTTAAATGAACTCACCATTGGCTAAAAGTAGAGCAGTATTTCTGAAGACCGCTGACATAATGAAATAAGACTTGTCTGTTTCAGGGCTGGAAATCGGTTTTAAATCAATAGACTGATTCTGATTTACACTGGCTGAGGATCTGGCCCTGTTTAGTTACATACCAGTTGTGACCACTTAAAGTTGATCAGTTTTTGAGCATCCCCAAACATTAACAAAGAAGTGGTCAAAATTATGCCCACACACATTTCTAATTATTCTCACAACTCCAGATTTGGATGAGGGAGGGAAATGGCTGTCTAAGTGGTAACAGGCTTTATCATCAAGCGGTGAAAATTTAAAAAAGATAGCATTTAGCTTAACATGATAAATGTTGCAGCTGGAAGTTAATTATATTTTTAATACTGGATGGACCAAATGATTAATCAGTTCTTAGCTATAATAGATACAGCATTTTCTTGTTAACGTCTTTGTTTCTTATACGAGGTGACACACCTTACTTTGTACAACAGGGTAGGCCTGCATTTGACTTTGTTCCAGATACAGAAATGACTAGCAGCAAGGAAAACTAGGAAGAAAATAATTGCCAATGGTCCTGTTTTGGTCAGCGGTTTGAGCATTGGCTTGCTAAACGCAGTGTTGTGAGTTCAATCCTTGAGGGGGCCATTTAGGGATATGGGGCAAAAATCTGTTGGATGATTTAATTGGGGATTGGTCCTGCTTTGAGCACGGGGTTGGACTAGATGACCTCCTGTGACTTCCCTTCCAACCCTGATATTCTATGATTCTATTCTAGTCTATAAAATTCTGTTCCCTCTTGCACCCCTGTAGTTGGGGTTCTTCAGTGGTAGCTAGGGTGACCAGATGTCCTGATCTGTATAGGGACAGTCCTGATATTTGGGCCTTTTTCTTATAAAAGTGCCTATTACCACCACCCCCTGCCCTGATTTTTCATACTTTCTCTCTGGTCACCCTTGGCCTAGCTGAGAACAGAATTTTTAGCTGAGTAGCAGCCTCTGTTCCATCAGTTTGAGCAGTGTTTTGAACACAGCTCCTCCTCCCAGTCACCAAGGGGTCACTGGTGTGCTGGAGAGAAGGTTGCCCCTCTTTCTCCTCCTTTGCTGTGTCTCACTGATCCTCCTGGAAAAGCTGCCAAATATGGAAAAGAGAGAACGCATGAGATGGAAAGAGGAAGCAGCCACCAGGATCAGTGCACTGCCACAAGATGCCTGATGTTCTTCACAGCAGCTGCAGTAGATGGGTTATCCTGAAGTCTCTGCTGGCAGCAGTGATGGCAGGCAGGCTGTGACATGGTCTCTAGCAGGTCCTCCTATGGTGTTAAGCTGGGTGGTCAGTTGAGGAATGGGTTCCCGCTGGTTCTTGAGATGGAGGGGTCTCCCTTAGGTGCTCTGGGGGGCAATGGAAGATTATGAGCAAGGATACTCTAGAACAGTGTATTATTTCTCAGTACACAGTAATTACTAAGGGGCTCCAGAGTAAATTTGAGAACTTATTTTATCTCAACCACAAAACATAATTATTTGATACATGTGAGCCTCCTTCTTGGAAATCTGGAAGTTTCTCTCGCTCTCCAAGGCTTGACCTCTCTTTTGCAAATCTTAAAGCATGGGAAAACCTGTCTAGTCACATTAATTATCTCATGGCATCAGAAGAGAAGGATTTGAAGCTGAAAGGATGAATACAGAAAGTGACAGGTTTTTGTTTGTCTTTTGCACTGCAAATTCTTGGGAATACAGTCCAGACAGGCCTGCAGCACTCTCTGATGATTAAGTAGCAAAAGGTTAGCAAGGTCAAGTCTTGTGTAGACACAGTAACAAGCCTGTCTTTTGTCTTGTAATTTTAAATTGGTAGTGGGTAATTGAGAATCTGAGGTGATTTAATCCTGCTGAGGCTATAAAATCTAGTCATAGCAATGTTATTGGTAGCTTTGACTCTACTTAACCAAGCAGTGCTATTTAGAGGTAATGTGACCAGAGATTTTAAAATAAAGCTTGCAAATCAGTGAACAGAATGCTGGCTGTCTTTTTCAGAATTCCATGCTGCCACTATAAAATCCTTCTCCTTGGCACTGTGTGAAACATAAGCTGCCATTTTAAGACCTCCATGAGTGGAGCATCCATTGATGTTAACAGGAGCTCTGTGCACAGAGGGCTTCCGTGATACTGGCTTTATTTCAGGGTGTGTGGGCGCTGCACTCAGATGCTAAAACTAGCCTCTCAGTGGTTGTACCTAAAAGAATTTCAAATCCATGACGAGAACTTGTGCAAGTTTGTGGTGAGAGCCATCTCTCCCCCTTCACCTGCCCAGATCAGCATCGTCTGCCCATTTCATCTGGCTAGACTCCAACTCAGTTAGCTTCCTCCTGCCTGAATTCCAATCTCTCAGCACAGGAATGATACTGACTTGCTTCATTTTTGTCCTTCACCTTTAATTTTGAGACCCCTGCCATAACAGCTCTGTGTGTATGTGTGTGGTACAGACTGAGTGACCCCCGTTAGTAAGAACTCTGTTGGGGATTTTGTGGTCACCTCCTTACTATTAACATTTAAAAAAATACTAGCATGTATTTTTAAATATAGAGTTTCAGCTGGAAGGGGAGACTTTTAATATGAAAGGGTAAAGTTTGGACGGATTAAGGGTAAACAAGACACTCAGTTTGAGCTAGATCCCTGGCCAGAAATTCAGATGGGTCTGGAGTTGTTACACAGGAGTTCCTTGCTCTCCAGTTAGCACAATGTCAATAGGATCGTTGTTAAGCAGTAGGCTGGTAAACATAAGAATGTTTTCATTAAACAGCATTGGGATACAAAATTGTTTATAGTGACCTTGCTTTCCAACTCCTCAGAAGCCCAAGGAGAGATTTTGAGATTCTACAAGAGATCAAGGCCCCTTCGTTCCATCTTTTCCCCACATCTGTCAGTGCAGTTGCATGAAATGTGAGCATTCATTCCTCTAGAAATAATGGAGATTTCACAGGGTAGAAAAAGTAAAGCAAGTTTTGTTTCACAATTAAGGGCCAAATCCTGCCTTTGTTTATCACGCAGGCATGCAACTCCATTGAAGTCAAGGGAGTTACACATAAGTGAGTTCAGCTTTGGCCCCTTAAGGTTACCTTAAAGAACTTTCATGTTTCTCTAACGTGAAAATTAATATTTTGGGCCCCAATCCAGCAATGAGCTCGATGCAAGGAGACCCCATGGCCTGCCCAGCATCTTGTTGATTCTGCTCTGTTGTTCTGGATTTATACTAATGTAACTCCACGGAGGACAGTGGCGTTATGCTGGATTTTGGTTACTGTAGCTTAGAGCACAGTACAATTCTTCCAGAGTTACAGTGTAATTTTGTGAGTGTTGTAATACTATTATTTAAAACTCCTGCTTCCTGCCATAAGGGTTCCAATCTTGCAGACGCTTGGACCCTGAAAATGCTTAAGCCTTTATATTACTTTTCTTATGTAAGTAGCTCCATTACGTACATGAACAATGTTATGTACGTGCTAAGATTTTGCAGGTGATGGTCAATACAGACCATCTTTACACAGAAACAGGATGGCCTGGTCTATAGGGTATTAGCCTGGATACACCTGAGTTCAAGCCCCTGCTCTGCCATAGAATTCCCATGTGACCTTGGCCCAGTAATTTAGCCTCTCTGGCCAAGAGATATTTTGTACTTCAGTCCACTCCTGCAGAACAGGGGATAAAAACAGCTCTGGAGAGGGCTGCAGCTGGGAAGAAGAGTGAAAGCAGTTGAGGGTGTGACTGACCACAGCTGTGGCCAGTTCAATCAGGGCCCAGCTGGCCATTATAAGAGGGCTGGGGGCCCAGGAGCTGGAAGGAGTCTTTCTCCAGCTTTGGAGGGAGAAGGTCCTGGTTGCCTGAGAGGAAGATACCTGTAGCAGAGCAGACCAGAGAGAGCAGTGCTGGGGAATAGGGCAAAGGGATCTGGGGAGCTCTAGCCTGGAAAACCCCCAGGCTGTGGGCGTTGGTCAAGGCCTACACAGGTACTGGGGTTGCAGAGGTGGAGCTCGGGATTAGGCAGAGGAAGCTGGTCCAACCTCCTTGCCAATGATGAGGCCATTACAGATTGCAGTCTGCCCCAGTGAGTGAGGGTAAAATGGTGACTGGCAGTAGCCACTGAGGCAAGGTGGGTTTAGAGGGCTGGGGATTCCCCTGGGAAGGGAAACCCAGAGCAAGGGGGTACTATAGAGGGGCAGAACCCTGAAGTAAAAGGGCACTGGGGTCTGTGAGGGACATAGGGGCCAGCGGACATGGGGGCCAGTAGAGAGCGCTCCGAGCTGGAAGTAAACTAAATCCCAAGACAACCAGCAGGAGGTGCCGCGTTGGTGAGTCATCACTTCGCTACAGTCGCCCATTTGTAAACTGGGGAGAATAGCAAATCCCTGGTGTTGAGTGAATGAATACATTGTGAGCTGCTCACATGCATTCAGTGGACTGCAAGGTCCTCTTGGTGGTACTTCCTGCCAAGCTCAGCCTCACAGAGTCCTCCAATGGGAGCCCCACCTCAGCCTCCAGTGGTGAGGCATTGTCACAGGTTCTAGTCCTGCCAGTTCTTATTCCATTGTTGTGGAGAAAAGCTTGCAAATATGACCCTAGTGCACCTGAAAAATTAAAAAAGAAAGTACATTTTCTGAACCCCCTCCCAAAATGTATTATTTTTGAGGGCCTGTTTCACAAGTCTCCCATGGAGGATGAAAGGCACTGACTAATCTGATGTTCTAATCTGAGGTGGCAAAACTTCTTTAAGCATAATGGGTGGGATTTTCAAAGGAGAATCCACCACGACCCTTGACGAATTGTTCCAATGGTGAATTACTCTCATTGTTAAAAATGTACAGCTTCTTTCCTGTCTGAATTTGTCTAACTTCAACTCCCAGCCATTGGATTGTGTTGTACCTTTCTCTGCTAGCTTGAAGAGCCTATCTGAGGCAAAAATTATCATGTGCATTAAGTCATGAATAACAATGCTATGTGCACATAACTGCAACAAATAAATAGCAATTGAACAGTTCACTGCGAAAGGCAACCTATGCTTCTACCTACCGACATGGGGCCGTGCAAATGGCCTGCTTCTAAAAGTGACACTAAACAGTGTTTTGTGGAATGGTACCTTGGATTTCATATTCAATTTAATGGAGCTATTCATTACACTTAGGAAAATGTAATTAAAAGTGAAATCATCCGTTTGCCATACAGTTTATCAGCCCTGTCTAATTAAAGTCTGTCTAAGAGAGAATAGCTGTAGTAAGTGCAGGTGGAATTCCTGTGAAATCCAACACCTGAATGGCTTTCTCAAGGCATGTCCAGGCTAGAAGGGAGATGAAGGACCAGCAAATGATTCTGGTGGAAGGAAGCAGGTGAAATGATTTCCTATGACTTCTTGTTTGTTACCCCCACAGATGTCCCAAATAAATTAGTTGATGGCCTGTAGCAAAAGCACATGTTAGGTAATCTCCAAACTTTGTTCAGAGGCCACACACTTATAGATACATTTTACTGACCTTCTGAGTCTGTGCTGTGCTGCAAAGGAGCTGTATAAATGTTTTGAGCTTGCCCTGCAGTTCGTATTCTTTCAGCTTTATTATCACTCATGCCTCCAGACACACACAGCTCCCTGGCAACTCATTCAATCCTTTTTAGATCACTCTTGTGCTTCAGCTTCCGATGGGAGGGTGGAGAGACATGTTCGGTGTATGCATTTGGCATGCTGAAGCGTGTCCAGAAGTAGGACATTTTGAATGTTGATTTCTTACAGTGCTAGGAATCTGATGACACTCCCATAGGAAAGAGGCTTTTCTGTGCATAGATTTGCTGCTCGAGGCAGTTTCTAAGTTGGAATCCTTCCTAGAGAGGAAGGATCGTCCAATGACTAGGCCACTGACTTGGGAGACCAGCGTTCAAGTCCCTGCTTAGCAAAAGAATTCCTGTGTGACCTAGGTCAAGTCATTTAATCTCTCTGTCCCTCAGTTAGGCACATCTGTAAAATAGGCACAATGGTATTTTCCTATGGTGGTGTGAGGAAGAAATGCATTAAAAGATTATGAGGCACTCAGATGCTGTGGTAATGGGAGCCATAGAAGTAATTTAGGAAGCACAATCCTGGGTAAACTGCAGCCACCATTACTTTGTTTTATATGTTATGCAAATCCACCCTGAATGCAGTATATGAATTTAAATAAGCAGTGGGGCAACATCATGCATCAGAGTGGGAAGAAACACAGCAGATATGCAGGGCCACAGCAGTCAGCTTGCATCTCCGCTCCCAGCGCAGCACAGAAATTCTCACACTGCGTGGGCAGAACTGGAGGCAGGTGTCACTGAGTCTTATTTCCAGGTTGCCGAAACTCATGATTTTATTGTGAGTCTCACAGTATTTGATGACACGTCCGCTGCACTCTGCAGACTGCATGGGAATCTCAGCTTTCATTTTAAAAGGACATTTCTTGTCAGACACATAGATTAACATGATTTGCTGGGAAAGAGTCAATATGGTTTCTATAAAGGGAAATCGTTCCTTGCCAGTCTACTAGAATTCTTTGAGGGGGTCAATAAGCATGAAGATAAGGGGGAATCCAGTGGATATAGTGTACCTAGATTTTCAGAAAGCCTTTGACAAGGTCCCTCACCAAAGGCTCTTAAACAAAGTAAGCTCTTATGGGATAAGAGGGAAGGTCCTCTCATGGGCTGGTAACTTCTTGAAAGGTAGGAAACAAAGGGTAGGACTAAATGGTCAGTTTTCTGAATGGAGAGAGGTAAATAGTGGTGTCTCCCAGGGATCTGTACTGGGACCAGTACTGTTCAACATATTCATAAGTGATCTGGAAAAAAGAGGTAAACAGTGAGGTTGCAAAATTTGCAGATGATATAAATCTACTCAAGATAGTTAAGTCCAAAGCAGACTGCGCAGTTACAAAGGGATGTCACAAAACTGGGTGATTGAATTTCATCTGCCATTTTGTTGCCCAGTATTGATAAATGCAAAATAATGCACATTGGAAAACATCCCCACTATACGTGTAAAATGATGAGGTCTAAATTAGCAGCTATCACTCAAGCGAGAGATCTTGGAGTCATGGCTAGTTCTCTGAAAACATCCATTCAATGTGCAACGGCAATAAAAAAAAAAAAGCAAACAGAATGTTGAGAATCATTTAAAAAGGGATAGATAATAAGATTCAGTGTGTGATCCCTTGCTCAAACATTTAGCAGTATGTAGGGGATGAAGGGTGGCTTAAAGGTACCAAAAGTGGCATATTTAGCCTGAATAAAGTAGGGTCATGTCCGCTGCATTTCCAACCTGATCTTTGAAATTAGTTAGCTGTTGTGCATCACTTCCTGATCGGAGTTTATTCACCAAATACCATATGAAGTGTCTAGTCCATATTAAGTCATTGGTAGCTCCCTTTCCAAAACTGATTCTCTCTCTTCTTTTAAGAGCCTGCTCCAGACTCTAAAAAACTTCGCATTGACTTCAGCCGAAAGGGGCAATTGTCAAAAAGTTAACTCTATAAACAAGAAAATAACTGGCCATCACATGATGGCATATTCTCCATCACGGACTCCTAGCTGAAGACTTTTTTTTTCTAAGAGCTATTGCACTGCACACAACTTGGAATCTGAATATCAAGGGCCGTTCTATGCCTTCATCATCACCCGTAGTAAAACTTCTGTCGCAGAATGCATGTCCTGCATATAGGCGAGGACGGAGTTCAGGCCACTTCTCGTTGTCTAGTTCTGATGTGTGGCTCATGAGTGGGACTCTCTCTAATGGAAAAGTTGGAGAACAGTGGCCTATAAATCTGAGTAGGAAAAAATGAGAGAGGGGCAAGTTCTTTCCAAACAGAACCTCTGGTGATAAAAGTCCCACCCGCAGGCACTTGTGCTTACACTTTAATGGAATAGTTTCATGTTTGAATGAGCACGTGTATTTTTATGGGTTGTAAAAATAACAGAGAAAGCCCCCGCTCCGAGGAGCCTCTCTTCAAATCACCCACTCGATACTGTCCTCCAGCCCCTGTGTCACAGTGCTGCCAGCTAAAGAGAGTGGGTCAGAGTTGCCTGCAGAGCCTGTCAGCAGTGCTCTGTAATCAAGCAAAGGGATCAACAGCTGAGTGATGTGAGCCACTCCCTTCTCCTCCAGGTGCTGAGAATGCCTCTAATCTGCATTCCCAGTCTCTGCTGGTGCAGTGAGTGGGAAAACAAGGCAGGGGAAATGTCAAACAGGAGTTTTAGCACCGTCCAGAATGCTATCAACAGACGACAGGGCCCATCCAGTAGAGAGGAAGTTTGATGAAACAGAAATGATTTCCCTTTGCTGATTCATTTTTTGTCCGGAAATGATTTCTGTTAATGTTTGTTTTTCAGCCAAGCATTGGGGGAGAAAGCTGAGCCAATGAAATGAAATGAAGATTTCTTTTTTTGTAACTAGATGATGGTCACAGTCCGTGCCCTCAGCTGAGAATTAGCAGGCACGTTGCAAGTGGAATATGCTCTCCAAAATATTGTTTGGTCTTCTGGGGATTCCCTATTCCTTCTGAGGAGGAGGCCTGGCCCTTTGAGGGCTCCTTGCCCCACTTCAGGTCCTGTATGGAAAGGGAGACAAAAAATCATTGAAAATTCAGTTTCCCTTAACTTACTAAAATGTTCTTACCACATCACTTGGAACTAGAATTTTCCACCCTTACTCCATGAATTATTCCATAGAACTCAATGGAGCAACACCCTACTCTGCCTGGGTATTAGCATTTAGCCCTTAAAGAGAAAATCCAAAATACCGCTTGCCCCGGCTGGAGAGATAGGGAGACACAGAAGCAGCCCAGGGTAGGAAAGTAGAGACTGACTGAAAGGGATTGTATGGATTCATCTGCAGACAAACCTACAGATCGTTTTTGTCATTCACCTGGTTTGACTGCTCTGTGTTGCTCCATCCTGGGGGAAGTGGAGCAGTTAATAGCTCACTCACCTTTCGTGTGACCCCTTCACTACCACACCTTTGAGTGACAATTACAAAAACAGCGCAGAGAATTCCCAAAGGGTGAGGGCGAATTAATCCCTTCAGAACTACACCAACCCGATACTTCATGGGTGGGTCTCTGCTAGTCTCAGAGTAAATTAACGTCTTTTCTTTTCCTCATCCACGGCACTCTCCCTTTTAGTTTACAGTGCGTGCAATCACCTGTCCCATGTGCCTGCGATGACTGCTCTGCCTCCCCTGATTAAAAAGTTGCTGCCTCAAACAGCAAATAACAGTTTTTACCCTCTTTAAGACCACTCATTTTCTCTCTCTTCTTCCATTTCCATGGATAATTGGGGACCAAATTGCCTACTTGTGTAAACTGGGGATAGTTCCCTTAACATCAGAGTTGCTACTCCGGTTTATCTCAACAGACAGTGACATTGCCCCACTGTTTTGCTTCCTCTACAGCAATGACTCTCAATCATTTTTTAATATCAGGGTCCCTCTTCCATATTGGACCTCCTCTTCCATCTAGCTGGGACCGCTCTCCCATTCTGACTTAGGTACTTGAATGACCCTCACTGATGCATTAATGGATGTTTCCCATCATCCCTGTGAGCTCTGGAAGCCTTATCCCCATTTTTGCAGAATAGGAAGCGAGGCATGGGGTAGATGAAGCAACTTGCCCAAAGTCACACACAGAGATTCACACTAAATCTATGTTAGAGTCAAGCACTGAAATCAGGTCTCTTGAACTCCTATCTTTTGTCCTCTTCGTATAGAGCACCTTTCCTCTGCTCCTATTTCGAATTATGGAAAGGGCCTGATGCTCATGACCCCTTGACACTTTTGGTTACAATCTATGTTGAGAGATCATGAATTAAAAAAAAGCCAAGACTATTTCTTTTTATGCAGGTGCAAGGTTCCAGATGGACAAGTCTGGAAATGGAAGGCTTCTATTTATCAGAGAAAATGCAGAAGGGTAAAGTTCCCAGGCACCATAACTCAGCTCTGTCCTACAGACGATAACCTAGGTGAGCTAGTGGGTATGGCAGACCAGATATTTAGATAATTTGTGTCATAGCACTCTAAGAAGGACCTTTACAGCTCAGTGGTTTCAATGCATGCAGGTGGTCATAGAAGGTACTGAGAAATGTAACTGCTTCTGTTCAGGTGGCTTAGGGCAGATGAAAGTCCTACCCCATTATTTAGTACATTGTCATCTGTATTGCCATGTAAGATCAAAATGGCTTTCCTTTGGTTTTTGTCCTGGGTGCCTTTTTCCTATGACATCAAAGAAAATCAAAGAAAAAAGACTCAGTAGGAACTGACAGTGGAGTGGTGATTCGAGGGGTTGCTCTGTTTTCAGGGGCAGTGGGTAAAATAAGGAAAAGGCAAATGGCACAGTGAGCGTGCCCAGTTTAATGGTGCATATCTTTCTTAATCTTTATTTGTAAGTACTGTAGCATTTTATCAGTCGAGATTTAGTTTTACATTTCCATGTAATACGTTTTGGATTTTGCGCATTGGCCTAAGGCTAAATCGATAGTAATAAGTGATGCTTTGCTTTGCTAGTGGTTACATCAGACTCTATAACCTTTCCATTTTTGGCATCTAGTCCAAGAGCATTTGTTCCTCCACATGAGCTGCTCGGGAGCCCTCACAGGATAAAGCTTTTGATCATGGCCAGCCTAGGTGGGATTCAGATTAGTAATCTAGAGGTACGAGGAGCATTAATCCCCTGAGGTGTTCTGTCATGCTGTGCCCTGGTTTAGCTTGCACCTGTTTATTGGAGAAAAGACAATGCACCTGTCTTTGTCCCTGTGATGGGGTGTAATCCCCACACAGGCTCTGAAAAGGCTAAATTAGGCCAAGTGGGCCCAGCCAGCCAATTAAGCTGCAGATGGGGGAGGGATATAGGCTGTGTGGAGGAAGCTAATTAGAAGGAAACTCACCTGTAAGAGAACAGGTTCAGCTTCTATAAAGCCAGAAGGCTGGAAATAGTGCAGAAAGCTTCATGGAGGAAGCCTGCAGTCCCTCTTACTGTGCCCACCCCTGGACTCCTCAGGAAGGTTGGGGTAAATGCAGACCTTAACTCCTTATTACGGGGCCCTAGACTGGAACCCAGAATAGAGGGTGGGCCTGGGTTCCCCTAGCAACCACCACAGAGTGTTATTGCTAAGGGCACTGGATCCGAAGACTGCAAGAATCACTGTCGAAGCGACACAGGGCAGCGGGTGTGAGGACTGGCTGATGCTGCTTGTGGAGGGGGACCTCCGTAGACCATTCCAGAAAGAGAAACTGCAGCGTGACCAGGCCGCAGGCCTGAGTCATGAAGAGAAAGCAGCAGCTCCTGGAGCATGAGAGGGGCTGCAGACTGAGTGAGACAGAGACAGAGCAGTGGAGCGCAATTGCAGCAAGGGGTGTTGGCCTGGAATCCCCAGAACTGCCAGGAGGAGGCATTGTCTAGTAGTGAGTTGAGCTTCCCCCCCCCCACCGCACCCCTTCGCATCACCACCTCCCACTCACTTATGTGCACACGTCGTGCTCCCAGACCCACGCCTTCTTCACAGCACTGCAGCAACCTCACATTCAAATCCAGGGGAACACCTCTCTCTCAACTGGCTTGGAAAATCTCGTCCATTATGTTGTTACTGCCTTCTTTTTCTTTAAATCCATCAAGATCCTGGTCCAGCTAAGCATGTCGTTGACGTTCACGGAACTACTTGTGTGCTTGAAGCAGAGCACTTGCTTAAGTCCTTTCATGGACTGTCTGTGGCCTACATTCAGAAGGAAAATCCAGAGTAGAAGCTGAAGGTTCAGTAGTTTGATACACTGTAAAATCCATCACAGGAAGCCCAGTACAAATAGTGGAGTAGTATCCAATGGAAATGAATCATGCACATTCACAAGCTGCTCCAAAGGTGAGGTTTTCCAAGCTCTTGCAACACTAAACACAGCTTTCATTTCTGTGTCAGGAGGACAAGCTTAATGCCACGAGGACTCAGTTTTAGGCCTTTCCTGTCCGCTTATGCCCAGCAACTCCCACTGCCCAGCAATGCTCTAATTTACAATTCCTGTGGTTAGAGTGGCAATTCTACTCACTGTGGTAACCTACTCATAGCTGGGGTGTCTTTCCTCCCCTGCATGTGTGTATATGCACAGAGAAGGAACTGAGCTCGGCTGGCTTGCAACAGCTACTACTTTTTAAAGCACGGTACCACATCCTTGCTCGGCGCTCAGAAAGTTGGTGTCTCAACTTTTGTAAAGTCCCTCTTCTTGTATTTCTGAGCGGCTGCGAATAAGTGATGATCGCTTCTTTGTCCTTTCCATGATAGCAAATAATTAAACAGACAAACTAGTGAAATGTTTGTCAGAAGATGTTTAATTATGGCTTATAAATTTACCAGATTAGTGAGTGTAGGAGGGATGCACGGTGGAACCCAAAATCATTTTAACCTCCAGTTTGCCAGTGAAAACCCCAACTAATGCACAAAGGATATAGAGTACTGAAACCAGTCAGAAACGGTTTGCTCCTGCTGTTGGGGACAGAGCAACCCATATCAGACCAATGTTTCAACGTTGTTTTCAAACATGACAACTTCTCAGTCTAGAGTTGGATCTACCATTATTCATTACATATATCCTTCCCTTCCACTCTCAGCTTCTTCAAGAGCTCCCGGATACATATGGAGCTGATTTGCAAAAGACATGATATCTTCTTTCCATTCTCACTTGCTGTCACACAGTGGAGGGGTGTGTGAGTGTGCGCGTGTAAGCTAATTCAGCACTTTCACCAAGAAATAGCAACTGTAAGTAACCAAAACCAATTTACTGTTACCAAACAAATTTTACTGTTGATTAATAGTTATTAATTGATATTTCTCATCAACAGTATCCCATAAAAGGAAATATTTAGAAATAAAGATAAAAATGCATTGAAATAGACACATGTCAAGTTAAGGTTCTTGAGATGTGATATAGTAGCACTTTATGGTAGCATATTTAGTCATTTTGCTATGGGTTTCCTAGTCATAAATGAGAATTGCTGAGGTTCTGCTGTATGTGGAACTGTGCAAGAGGGAATCAGCATCAGCTTTCTAATAGGATCTCGGTACATCCTTAACTATGGAAAGGCAGTAGAGAAACAATTTGACTATCTTAGGAATAATGGGGTAGTTGAGCCTCCCCACCAGGCATCTTATATCCATATTCTCACCAAGACATTGAATTATTTGCCATACATTTTCTCTGAATAATTCTGAGTCTGTAGCTCGCTTGCAAGATATTTGATGTGAGAAAACTATTAAAAATTAGAGCTGCCATGATGGGATATACTTCATATTATATTATAATTAATATTAATTTGTTTATCATAGCACCTATAAGCCATAATTATGTTCTAAGACACAATTGCACTAGAAGCTGTACAATCACAGAACAGTGAAGTTTTTATTGCTTGGTAGATTAAGTGTAAATTTTAGAATCAATTTTATAATGTTAATATTTGTAACTGCAGACATGAATTCCGTTTTCAGTGAATATTCTGCAGTATTTAAAAATTTGGGCTGAAATCCTGGCTCCCACTGAAGAAATGGCAAAATTTTTGACTAGGGCTGGTCAAAAAAAAATCCATCAAAACAGAATTTTATGGAAAATTGAGTCTTTGATTAATCAATTTTTCTTTCTGAGAAAATTTTGATATTTTGTCAAAATACTGAAATCCTCCATATTTCTATACAAAATGGCATGGCATTGCCTTGCCTCATGGGAGTTGTAGTCCTGTGTGCCCATTCTCCTCCATTGGCTGGACTTTCTGTGCAGACTACATCTTCCATGATGCACCATGTTCTCTCCAGTGGGTGAGAGAAGGTGGTGAGTTATAGGAGTCCTTGGTGTATCCTGGAAGCTGTAGTCCAGCCTGTGGAGGAGAATGGGAAGGATAACAGGGAATGTAATTCCCATGATACACCATAGTGTTGTTTTGAATTAAAATATTTTGGTTTTTGGCCAAAAGGTTCCTTAAAAGAAACTAAATTTTCTGCAGAAATATTTAGAGAAAAATTAATATGATTTTTTCACAAACTTTCTGTGTGGGAGGGAGAAATATTTTCTGATTAGCTATACTGCTGCCAGTAAACTTGTTTCTAGAATAGTTAACTCAAAAGGGTTTGTTTTTTAACATAACCATGGTGAATTCATTTAAAAACTCAGATCCATTTTAGTGGAAAATCTTTTACGGTATTAGTCCAGTTCCATCACCTTTAAAAATTTATTTTGCAATATTGAAGCTGTACACCCTGAGTTACTAGACCAGATCCTGAGCTGGTTTAAACCTTTGAGACTCCATTGATGTCAGTTCAGATGCACTGTCAAACAGCAGGTGACACTTCTGGCCTATTAGGTTTATTTTGCACTATGTTATGTTAAACAGTAAGGGCCTGTTTATATGCAAAAGTTGTACCACTTCAGTTATAATGATCTAATTAAAGCAGTTGTACCAAACCTCTAATATGGATCAATTATATGAGTATAGAAGTGACAAAGAGTCCTGTGGCACCTTAAAGACTTTTAGTTAGTCTTTAAGGTGCCACAGGACTCTTTGTCACTTCTGCAATTCCAGACTAACACAGCTACCCCTCTGATATATGAGTATAAATATGCTAATAGTGTTCTAGCTTATACAGGAGTCTGCTATACTGATCAATTAATTATATCATGGTAACTGCTTCCCCATTAGGGAATGGACTCTTTCACTAGAATATCGTAACCCTAAGTATATAAGTATATAAACCAGGTCTACCTGATTTTAAAAGTGTAGGCTTTTCAGTTAAGATCTTCCTTCAGGAATGAGAAAACAAACCATTCAGCCTGAAACAAGCTGATACCTGAATCCATGGAAACGACTCCACAGCTCTGTTCATTGTGTTTATA
Source organism: Dermatemys mawii (assembly GCA_007922305.1). Lineage (NCBI taxonomy): Eukaryota > Metazoa > Chordata > Testudines > Dermatemydidae > Dermatemys > Dermatemys mawii. Next base: position 140,115 of record ML677449.1, on the reverse strand, counting down.
CAGTAATTAAGGGTGGGTTCTAAAAGAACTGGAGCATGGCACCTCTGACTGCTCTTTGCATTCAGAAACTGGGAACATGAAAGCCACATTGTTGCATTTAGCCAGTGGCGTTATTCTAAGTCAGAATCGTCAACTCCAGTCAGTAGAACAAGGTGGAGCTGAGAAAATGTGGACTGTTAGTTTCCGCCTTTGAGTGTGTTACTCACAAAAAGAAGACAGATTAATGAATAAGTGACAGTCAAGATGTTTTCAGAGAAGTCCATTTTTTATATGGTATTTGGAAGGTCATTAAACAAGGGAGCTTGCACAGAGGATCTGTGCCATGAATGAATATCTTCAGAACTGCAATTCTTCTTAGTATTGAAAGAGTCCCCACCATAGATCTGGACTGGGGCTCCCATTATGCTGGGTGCTGTACAAACATAGAGGAAAATGCTGTCCACCTTGCAGTGCTTGCAATCTTGATTAAAGGTCATCGACACAACAAGCAATTATAATGATAAGAGAGTAGTGCGGAGGGAGTGCACTCTGGATGTGACATATTCACGACCCACACCATGTGTCATACAATATTTGCTAAAGGGACAATCCAATTCTTTAGTCCAGGGTTTGGGTTTTTTCTCGTTCCACAAAGAGTTAATTACAAGTGAGAAGGATGTATGAAATTCCCTGTTCTCTCCCTCATTTCCATTTAAAATTATTAGTTCCATCGTGTTTTCAAAGATATTGGGCTTTGGTACAATTAAAAGATTCCAGAGTGACAACTCAACACACCAGTAGAGCAAGATTCCAGCTTTCCATGGTAACCGCCTCATATTTTGCCAATCCCTCCTTGTCCACCAAGACAACCCTAATCCTACCTTTGCGGTCACCCTGAAAAGGCGCCCAGCTCTCTTATCAGAAAAGATCTCTCTTAAGCAAATATTTACAAGAGTGTGATTCAGGGGTTTTTTGTTTCTTTTTTCGGGAGTGAGCAAAGGTTGGTTCCACTCAAAGCCCTAACATCACATGCCATGGAGATGATTACAAGGATATACACGGTCTGCACTCCAGCATTTACTGCCCAACCTACATGTGGGTTGATAAGGGGATGGCTTCCCTGATGAACACAGAGCTATGGTTGTTAAGGTTGACCTGATATTATTCTTTATTGCCATGAGCTGCAAGTTCCTTGCTGTGCTTGGCAGATATCTAGAAGCATTCCTTGTTAGTTACAACATCTTTCCACATACAATGGCAGGCCTTGCCTTTTCGTTTGCTTCCATGAACTTTTAAAATAAATGTCAACATGATTCACGTGGGAGGAGACAATTCTGTGTTCCCCACTGAGAGACTTTGCTTTGGAAGATGAAATGATGTGATGCTTAGCCAGTTGTTGTCAATGTGTCTCATGTCTAACATCACTGCTATTATTGGTCTGAAGGCAGCAAACTAGTTTGTTTGTACAAAACAAATGAGTAAGGAATATGGGAGGGTTTCAGTTTATGTAATGACTTTGTCCTGGCAACCTGTTTCACTGAGTCTTAAATAATTCTTCACTTCTTTTGTGAAATAGGACGGGCTTATGGGTAAGAACCTATCAAGAGACAGACACTCCTACATGTGCTACGCATGTCACTGAAAAGCCAATGGAGACAGAACCCTGTCCCAGAACAGTTGCATTCTGGACATGACAAGGAAGTCAAGAGAAGATACAACATACACAACAAAGAGAGCCAGGCAAAGAAGATGCAGGTAACATCTCCATAGCCACATGTTTGCCCCATGTAAGCATGCATACATCTCAGTGGTTCCAATATTTCTTTGTCAAACCTACACCCTCCCCTCACTGAAGTCACTACAAAAGCTTCTGCAACATCACCTAAAAAAAAAATAGTGTGTTTACTCTTTAAGCAATCAGAAGCATAAAGGGCTGTGTGGAAAAAGGAACAGGGTTGTTTATATGAGCAGATTAAAAAGAGGCATGGAGGCTGGTGTCCTTGGTTAGAGCAGTGAATGTGAGGGAAACCTAAAAGGAGGCCAGGTCAGAGAAATGAATCCAGGCTGTATAATGTAGGGGTTTGAAAGCAAGAACAAGATGCATGCACAGAACTGTGTAGTCCCAGGGAAGTGGCTTGAAGAGGTGTGCTCTAGTTAAAGCGAGAGGCGAAAGATGATTTTGGCAGCAATATTTTTGGATGGACTGGGGGGAGGCAAAATTAGGCACAGAATGCTCCCTAGCTGTGTGCCTCAGTTTCCTCATCTGCGAAATGTAAACATTACTGTAAACCCTGACTTCTAAACCCCAAATATCAGTGTCTCTGAGTTATCAGAAATTCATATCCAGCCTTGTATCTGAAGTTCATGCTGAAACCAGAAGGAATGTTTTAAGAAGGTTTTTGATGTGGTTGAGACCTTCTTAAAGCCAAGGTTTACTTGTGCTTAACCACCAGGGTGCTGTGAGGCTAAATTAATTGTTTGTGAAGAACATTGAGGTCCTCAGTGAAACCGTAAAGTACCCTTTGAAAAGTAGCATGTTCCCCATCAGGGAAGGCTCTTCCAGTGGCTAGGGTGCCAGCCTGGAACTCTAAAAAAGTGGATTCAATTCCCTGCTCTACCACACACTTCCTGTGTGACCTTGGGCAAGTCACTTAATCTCTCTCTGCTTCAGTTCCCCATCTGCAAAATGGGGATGATGTGTGGCTAAATGCATGGAAGCTTGTGAGGTGTTCAGGTATTACAGTAATGGTGGGAATCTGCATGCATTAGATTAAAATGGATCACTTACCTGTAGGTAGATTTATTGATAACTATTCAAAACCTATTAAAACCACTTTGTTAGTGGGTGTAGTATTAGGGGTATCTGAAGGAATGAGATATTGTTAAAAAAAAAATCCAACAAACTTTGAAACTATCAAAACCACCCATAGAGTTGGTGAAAGGCAGCCCCACCCCTGAAAGAACACTATGTTCTCCTTTCCATTCCTCATACCCTCTCCCACACAGTGGGAGGGGATGACCATTGCATGTGCAGCTTTTAGTACAATGATAATGTTATAAGTTAAGTACAACTGGAGCTTAGATCAGATTCTATCTTTCTACACCACCCTTACCTTCCATCATGCTACATGAGGTTCAAATATCACAACTGGTTTTAAACAGGAGGCATTTATCAAAGAAAACAATTACAGACTAAAGACACCAACAAGATTCCACTCAGCTTGAGTCTCAGCTTTGTCTCCTTTCTTTACCATAAACCACATCCTGTCCAGAACTCCTGATGGTGCACAGAGACATCTAGTGGCTGCATAATATACTTAAAGTAAACATAGTATAATATAATGCACCAACATGTGAAATACAACATCAGAGGACCACAGCTCTGTTTAAACCAATTGGCCCCCATTAGTTAAAAATTGGGGTGTACCTTGCAAGTCAGAAAGGTTGCCAATGGATGATTTAAAAAAAATCGGGCTCAGATGCAGACCAAAACTTTACAACCGGCCTGGATGCATATGCAGTTGAATATGAGGGCCTAATCCTCAACTAGAGTAAATTAGCACAGGTCTATTGAAGTCAGTGAAGTTACCTCAATTCACCCCACAGAAAGATTTTGCCTTACCATGGTATTAAGGAAGCCGTGATCCAAATACTCCCAAATTTCGGAAAAGTTTGCCCCTGGATTCGGTTCCACAACTTTTTGGCTCAGATCCATTTCTGTTTGTACAGAGCAGAGATGATATAAAACTAAAAAAGGGAAAGAAAAAAAGTATGTGTCCCATATTCTTCGAGAGCAGATTTGCAACCTGTGAAATAATTGGTGCTTCAATGATTGTTTTCAATCACTTCTGAGTAATCATCTCAGCAGGACGTTGTTTGTCTAATGGATCAACTCATTCGATAACTTTTTCAGTGGTATTTGTAAAGTTAACCAAAGAATGGACACCTGTTCTTTGGTGACTTGCCTCATTTTGTCTCTCTTAATAGACTCCATATGTAGGGGTGATTTTCATATGATAAGCTATATTGGTGCATCTTTGACAGTTACGCTTGCATTCACTCCATTATTCCCTGTCCACCAGGACTATGCCTAGTTGAGCCCCTGCCCCCCGCCCCAGTCAGCCTCCATTACCCCTGTTAATGTCCTCAGTATATTTTGTATGTACCCATATGATGACTGCATGTCTGAGATGTTTGCATTCAGAGTCAAAAACCCAGAGGTATCTAAGGCCATGGTTACACTGGTACGTTATAGCGCTATAAAGCCCCCACGAGCGCTATAACCTCCTTCCCGTCCACACTGGCAAGGCACGAAGAGCGCTATAACTGCTGAGTTATAGCGCTATTGTTAATCCACCTCCGCATGGGGAATAAGGGCTGTAGCGCAGCTGCTGTAGCGCTACAGCAAGAATGTGGACACCCACTGCACATTAATTGGCCTCCAGCCCGTCCCATAATTCCCGTTCGAGCCACTCTGGTCATCACTTGCAAACTCTTTTGTCCTGTCCTCAGGTGACCACACGTCAGACCCGCCCTTTAAAGTTCCAGGGAAATTTGAAAATCCCCTTCCTGTTTGCTCCAGCCAAGCGTGGCGTGCTCTCAGGGAATCCTTGCAGGTGATCATTCTCATTGATCTGATTGATTGCGTGGCGTGGTCTCAGGGAATCGTTGCAGGTGATCATTCTGATTGATCATCAGGACTCCACGTGCCATGCCTCCTCGCAATAGGCGATCCCCAGCATGGAGCAATAGTGAGGTGCTGGACCTCATCAGCTGTTGCGGGGGGAAGAGGCTGTTCAGTCTCAGCTGCGGTCTAGCCGCAGGAATTTTGACACCTATGGGCAGATATCACGGTCCTTGGCAGAAAGAGGCCATGAGCGGGACACTCTGCAGTGCCGTGTTAAGGTAAAGGAGCTTAGGAATGCGTATCGCAAAGCCCGCGAGGCAAACGGCCGCTCCGGGGCAGCCCCGGTGACTTGCAGATTTTATAAGGAGCTGCACGCGATACTTGGTGGTGATCCCACGGTCACTCCATCGACCACCATGGACACTTCCCAGCCCACCAGTGAAGGGGGGGGGGTGGGTGAGGAGGAGGACGAAGACCAGGAGGATGAAGAAGAAGAAGAGGAGGAGGATGAGGACGAGGCGGCAGCGACCCAGGGCACGGAGGAGTCCCTGGACGCATGCAGCCAGGAGCTCTTCTCAACCCAGGAGGGCAGCCAGCCACAGCGTCCGGCGGTTGCAGGGGCCAGCTCAGCAGTGGATTGCAGAGGTAAAGCTGCTTTTCTATGGGGAAGGCTGGCAGCATGGGGTGGAAAGGGGTGGGGGGGGGCATTCCACCTGGAGCTCTTCTCAAGCCAGGAGGAGGGCAGGGGGGGCATGCAGCCAGGAGCTCTCCTCTAAAGCCAGGAGGAGGGCGGACAGCCACAGCGTCCGGCAGTTGCAGGGGCCAGCTCAGCAGCGGATTGTGGAGGTAAAGCTGCTTTTCTATGGGGAAGGCTGGCAGCTTGGGATGGAAAGGGATGCTTGCATGCTTGCCTACATGTGGAATAGAGCATTGATGTAGTCTATCACATCGCGGTAGTCATCATCAGTAATCTCTTCAAAGGTCTCAATAAGAGCACTTGCAATGCGCCTGCGCAGGTTTCCCGGGAGAGCCAGTGTGGTCCCCGTCCCGGTCACGGTCATTAGTCCCTGCCACTGTGCTACAATGGGTGGGGGGAGCATTGCTGCACATAGGCAAGCTGCATATGGCCCTGGGCGGAAGCCGCATCTCATTAAAATCCCTTCCTTTATTCCTCAGTGACTCGAAGCAACGAGATATCTTCCAGGACAAACACCTACGGAGAATGTTGGAACAGTGTTCAGAGTAGGGCTCCTGCCACTTCCCGGCACTCCACCCCCCACCCCCACCACAGCTTTTCAGGGCAGGGAAGAAATCCTTCCCCCTGCCTGCTGCTCCGAGTGGGGCTCCTGCCACTTCCCAGCACTCCACCGCCCCCCCGCCACAGCTTTTCAGGGCAGGGAAGAAATCCTTCCCCCTGCCTGCTGCTCACACTGGGGCTCCTGCAACGTACCGGCACTCCCCACCCCCTCCCCCAGCACAGCTTTTCTGGGGCAGGGAAAAAATCATTTCCCTTGCCTCTGGAGTACACTCACCATGGCAGGGGCTCCGTTGCTGTATCTGTGCTGTCTGCGGGACAGGCAAACGGGGAATGTGGGGGAATCATAGGCATGTCTGCTCTTTACAAGGGAACCACTGTTAAATGTATCTTTTTATTTTAGAAGGGTCCTCCTTCACCCCTGAGCCATCTCTCTTATCAACAGCTGAGAGGCTGAGGCGACTGAGGAAGCGGCCACGAAGGAGCAAAGAGGATCTTGTACAGCAAGTAATGCAACAGGCTGTAACGGAGAATTGAGTTGCACAGAGGTGGAGGGAGAATGAGAGCAAGTTGAGGGAGAAGGCGCAGAAGGAGAATGCGATTCACCGCAGGAAAAGCACCGATAAGCTGCTCTCATTACTGCAGCTTCAATTGCAGACTATGCAGCGGATTGTCACCCTTCAGGAGGAGAAGCACCGCACCCACCACCCCAATTATCATTTGCCCCAAATCCCTTCCCCTTCTGTGCCTCAGTACCCTCCAGGCCACTATCATCAGCCAAATGGTTATCACCGTCCACAGCTGCCTCCAACCCCTCTGTCTTCACCGAACAACCCCCAAACCCCGGACCATTATCCACTGCAGTCAACCCCTAATAACATGCCTTACAGCCCTCCACAAATGGGGTTCGGGGTACATGGCCACTGTGAGGGCACTGGAGACTCAGAGACCCGGACATATTCCGATCTCTGACTGACCCCATGACACCCCCATTGCACCTCCCCTGGCTTCCCCCTCACATGCATCACAATATTTTCTTTCAGCAACCGAAGTACCTGTTCAATAAATGAATTGTCTTCTTAATAAATGGGTTTCTTTATTAAGTGTACATACATTATTACAGGCTACAGAAAAGCAAATGCCTGTTCCTGTTAAAAGAATGCTCCCTCCCTCCATCTGCACCTCACTTTAGAACTGGCTTTCAGCCTCAAAATGCTCCCTCAAGGCTTCCCTGACCCTAACAGCCTCGCGCTGGTCCCCTCCAAGAACCCTGCTCTCTGGCTGGGCGTATGTGGCCTCCAGGCTTTGAACCTCCGAGGACCATGCCTGAGTGAAGCCTTCGCCCTTCCACTCACAAAGATTATGTAGGGCACAGCATGCGGAAATAATCGCGGAGATACTACCCTCGGCCAAGTCTAGCCTCCCATAAAGACAGCGCCAGCGCGCCTTGAGACACCCAAAAGCACACTCCACAGTCATTCGACACCGGCTAAGCCTGTAGTTGAACCTTTCCTGACTGCTGTCCAGGCTCCCTGTGTAGGGTTTCATGAGCCAGGGCATTAAAGGGTAAGCAGGGTCACCAAGAATCACTATGGGCATTTCCACTTCCCCCACGGGGATCCTCTGGTCTGGGAAAAAAGTCCCGGCTTGCAGCTTCATGAACAGGCCGGTGTTGCGGAAGATGCGTGCGTCATGCACCTTTCCAGACCAGCCAGCGTTAATGTCAGTAAAACGCCCACGGTGATCCACAAGCACCTGGAGAACCATGGAGAAGTACCCCTTTCGGTTAACGTACTTGTCAGCTAGGTGGGCAGGCGCCAGAATAGGTATATGGGTCCCATCTATCGCTCCTCCACAGTTAGGGAAACCCATTTCTTCAAAGCCAGCCACGATGTCATGCACGTTATCCAGAGTCACGATTTTTCGTAGCAGGATGCGATTAATGGCCCTGCACACTTGCATCAGCACAACTCCAACGGTCGACTTTCCAACCCCAAACTGGTTGGCCACCGATCGGTAGCTGTCTGGTGTAGCCAGCTTCCAGATCGCGATAGCCACCCGCTTCTCCACCGGGAGGGCAGCTCTCAGTCTGGTGTCCTTGCGCCGCAGGGCGGGGGCGAGTTCAGCACACAGTCCCATGAAAGTGGCTTTTCTCATTCGAAAGTTTTGCAGCCACTGCTCGTCATCCCAGACTTGCACGACGATGCGATCCCACCACTCAGTGCTTGTTTCCCGTGCCCAGAAGCGGCGTTCAACGGCTGTGAGCATGTCTGTTAATGACACAAGAAGCTTTGTGTCAAATGCATTCACCGCTTCGATCTCGTCTTCAGACTCATCACTGTCATCCTGCATGTCAAGGATTAACTCCACTGCACACAGAGATGTGCTGGCGACAGTCGTCAGCATGTTCCTCAGCAGTTCTGGATTCATTGCAGCACACGACAATGGAAGACGGAGCGCGCCTTGCTGAAACCCTTGAAAGATGGCGCCGGAGGTGGAAAGAAACACAGAGATTGCTGGGATATGCCAAAAAGCATCATGGGTAGTTGAAACAGGATACAGAATGCCCCGCAAGTGACGCCCCCCCTACCACAAGGCATTGCGCCAGATCAGGAAGCGGTGTACTGTGGGATACATGCCCTAATGCGCTGCTCTTAATGCCGTGTTAAGTGCCGCAAATGTGGCCATGCTATAACGCTGGAGCATCTCAGTGTGGACATACAATAGCGCTATTCATATTGCTGTGTAAGGGGACCGCTATAACCAATAGCGCTATAATCTTGTAAGTGTAACCATACCCTAAGCAACTTCCATTGGCTTCAATGGGAGCTGTGTGAATATACATCTCCTGAGAGACACAGGCACCAGAAAATCATAGCTATATAGCTGTTTGTCTTCTTAATATGTATATTCAACCTAGGGAGCCTAGACTTCATCTACACCTAGGAGTCTCCCTAGATTATAGGCCACCTACATGTATGTTCCTTTGAAACCTTTCAGGTATTGGAGTGTAGGATTTCAAAAAGCACCAAAGTGATAGAAGAGCCCTGTTGAAATACTCTTATTCTGGCAGGAGAAGAAGATATTCAGCTTAACGGGGTGGCGGAGAGGTTAGGCTGCAGCTCTTCCTTAAAGGAGCTTTAAGTTCTCTGGATAGTGTAGAGCAGCAATTCTCAAACTGGGAGGAAATGGAAAGGTGTCACAATAATTTTCCATTCTATTAGATGGGAAGGAGAGCCTACTATGGAAAAGAGGGTCCCAGAATAGCAAAAGTTGAGAACCACTGGTTTAGAGTATTTGTAATGGGACACAGAACCTTTCACAGCTGGGTCATTAGTTCTAATGTGGTTAAGGTAAGTGACTAAAAGTTTTTACATGTTAAAAGTTGTTGACTGTTTCAGTGATCTATTTGGAGAGAGTTGGTGGTTCCTAACAAAGAGTGATACACATTATAGAAACCACCACCACATTAATAGGCACTCCCAACAGCAAGGACAAGGGCTGAAGTGGCATGGAGGATGACCTAGCCACTAAATCCACACCTCCAAGATATGGGTAAGGTACTGTGTGTGGAGGCTTACCCAGCCATCACCTCAGCTCTTAATAGCCAGAGGATTTCAGCCACCAGCACTGTCAAATTCTGTTGCCACAAAAAGCCTAATCCGGACCATTTGGAGTCAATAAAAGAATCCCATTGACTTCAGTGAGTTTTGAATCAGGTGCAATATTCAGAAAGAATTAAATTTATCCCCATGCGGAGAAGCAAACCAAAGTCTGTGCCGCACTGAATTCCTCATAATAGGGGGAAGTGGGACATTAGTGTTGTATAAAATTATGCTGGCTGTCTGCATACTTGTCAATTTCACCCCAGAATATATTTTTTTCAAAATATCTATTCAAATTAATACTTGCTTATTTTAAAGCAAAGACACATTTGACCAATTTTCCCTGAAACTAAAATAAGACATAGCTTATTCAACATATACGGCATTGATAAACAGGGCTTTTGTAAGGACAAGGTGACTCATTGATCCTGGATTCAGAAAAAAATGAACATATAAGCAATTACAGGGGTGTGAAATATTTTGTTCCTTAATAACCTGACAGTTTTGACAGCTCTTAGATTATCTTCCCAAAACTCTCTTAAGCTTCCCACTTCAGCATTAATTTTTATTGTACTTTTCTATTAATAAAATCATTTATAATTGGACAAAGTATATGCGATCTATAGACTGAGCTATTTAAAACAGTGCAGGAGCCTTTTCTTCCTAAGGAAAAGAAATGGTAGCAATATGAAAATTACAAATAACATTCCTACAGATTTTTGTTTTTAAGTTCTAGTTTAAAGGAAGGAATGGTGTCCCTAGCCTCTGTTTGTCAGAGTGGGGTGATGGATGGCAGGAGAGAGATCACTTGATCTTTGCCTGTTAGGTTCACTCACTCCGGGGCACCTGGCATTGGCCACTGTTGGTAGACAGGATACTGGGCTAGATGGCCCTTTGGTCTGACTCAGTATGGCCTTTCTTATGTTCTTAAAAGAGGGACTGGGAAAATAGCTGCTATTTCAGACTTTTCTATTGCTTCAAAATTTTCCATTATAAATTAGTATTTTAGCACAGTCAGATTATTTTATTTTTAAAGATGCAATAGAAATAATCCAGAACTATAAATGTATACAATTTGTTTTATTGAATGCTTCTTCTACAGTCCAGCACATCACTAATTTGTTGGTTTTGTTTTTATTATTTGTATTCCAGTAACACCACTTAGAGGCATTATGGTCTAATTGTAGACTGAATAAGGCAGGGGTACTAAGGGAAGGGGGAAAATCATGTGATTATGGACTGTATCATAGTGCATATGCACAAGAGAGGCAAATTAAATGTGCATGGGCAACCTTAATGGTGGTACTGCCTAACTTTTGAGTGCTTAACTTTTCAACCTTTGTTTTCTATTGGAATAGTTTTATGTGGGTACTTGCTATATTACACTAGTACCTACGGGTAGAGCTGTGGCCCTGTCTTGCTAGGTGCTGTGCAAATATAGGGTAGGAGACTGTCCTGGCTCTGAAGAGCTTATGGTCTAAATAAACAAGACAGACAAAAGGTGGAGTTAGTGACCAGACAGCAAGTGTGAAAAATCAGGACGGGGGTGGGGAGTAATAGGAGCCTATATAAGAAAAAGGCCCCAAAATCAGGACTATCCCTATAAAATCGGGACATCTGGTCACTCTAGGTGGAATGGGAAACAAAGGCAAATCTCAAGTCTATTAAACTCAGTCCACTGAACCACACTTTTACAAGTTGCCTTTTAATGCCTTTCAATAAGAGCTTTATGAAACTCCTTTTCTTCTTGGAGGTGAACTATGGTGGGGGTTATTTATTTCACATGTGTTAGCCTCACTAAGGATTGGTTTGGGTCTTAGGTCCAAACTGATGAGTTTCTTGTGGTTAATTTCCCACTAAAGTTATAACGCCATCCCCTACATTTGTGTGGAGTGAGGCATTCACCCAGAACTCAGCAAACATTTTCCCCAGACCTCAGCTCAGATTCTCAACAGCAGGCAGAACCCAACCATCCTCACATAAGGGGGGAATTTAGATTTCGAGCCAGACTTTGAAGTTTAGGGCAGTTTAGTTGTGCTTTCAGAAAAACCATTAGGCAAACCTGGGCAGAGGTTTGTAGCAATGCCAAACCAGGCCAGTTTCATCTGGGTCACGTTTCCTCCAAACTTAAGTGCAAATTTAGTTAATTAATTGACACTAATCATTGGAACTTTTAAAAGTATTATTCAAAATGAATTTTTCTTTTGCAACTGTGGGCTTGATTTGTCAACATCCTAGTGCTCTTTTGGGCCAGCTAGATAGATGCGAAGGGTGCAGAGGATAGATATGAGCCCCTGGGATCCAAGAGCCTCCTATGCTCGGGCAGAGCTGCCCCTGAAGAAGCTATGGGTGCAAGGATTGCCCCAGGGTAGGGCATAGGCCATGATGGGAGTACTGGATGGAAGAGGAGGTGTGGATGGGGTAGACCTGTACCCTGGTCATTGTGCACAGCTATAATGGCCTTAAGAGCAATTGCAACAGGAGTGCAAATTCTGGGAGCCCCCTGCGCTATTCTAGCATGTATTGGAGGCTGCTCCAGCCTACATAAAGGCCTGAATAGGAGGGGGCTCAAGCCACCTCCTCTCAGTTTCTTCACTGGTACCTGCAACAGTGGAGGAAGAATCCTATGTTCCACACGGACACATGGAATAATGGCCGTATGCTGCATTTTTGGCTGGAGCTTAAGAGTTAATTGAAAAGGATCCTCCCACGCACTTAATGACCACTTTAAGCTTGTTAAAGAAAGTTCAGTTGAGTCCCAGGACTTTACATTTTACAGAGGTGTTTGGCGGGTCTATTAAAATCGGTCTAGAAGGAATTTCATTACAGCTAGTAGACAATAATCCACTAAAGCCACCACACCTCCTTCCTCTGGGCTGTAAAACATCAAGAGGATTAGATCTGTTGCCTTGCCCCTAATGGATTTCTGGATAACCTGGACCTACTCTTGCAGACTGTGTTGAGTTTAACAAAAGGGTTCATTTTAAAAGAACCAGCATATAGAGCAAATAAAAAGATTCCAGTCTAGATGTTAATGTAAATGATTACGGATTTTTTCCCCCCCATAATTTTCCTCTGTTTTTTTGTGAAAACATAACCCATGGGATTCAGAGCTGTGGTTGCCAGTGAGATGACAGTGGCTAATATACTGTATCAGTATTTGTATTGCAGTAATGCCTACTAGCCTTAGTCATGGACCAGAGCCCCATGGAACTAGGCATTGGACAAACAAACATTTATGGTAGTATGGAAAGTTTTACAGAATCTGGGATTACAGGCATTGTCTTCCTGGAAGAGAACAGAAAAATCCAGTCCAGGCTTTAGCTGTGGTGGTCACAAGTGAAGATTTTTAGCTAAATCTAGTTTGCAATGTTGTGAGGCAGGTGTAGGACCCTGCCATCCCATAATTAACTTTGTGGTAATTTGTTAGCCAGGTCTGACTTATCTCTTATGACTGTCTGGCACAGGTGAGGCCTGTGTCTGAGTGATGTGTATTTTGCCTGCCATTCTCCAAACACTGATTTCCTGCAACCTTCCCTCTAGGGCTTTTAGTATTAGGTTTCTTCAAAGAGTCCACTTAGTGCCTGCACACAAAAATGCCCCATTGAGCTGTGAATATACAGCATCAAAGATGTCGTCAGTAGCTGCCTCAGAGCAGCCAAGTGAAGTTCAGGCTAGAAGACTATACAATTGTCTGTGAAATTGCAAATGAGATGTTTGGAAAAATAGTTGTTTAACATGTTCTTCAGTGGCAAATAAAAGGCAGAGAATGCTTGATAGTTATGGGGTGATTGTGAGCAGTAATCCTGTTAACCTTCTACTTTCCTCTAACCTGTATTCAATGTGGCTTGGATTCCCCCCCCCCCCCTTTAGCCTCTCATTAATAGGTTTTCACATTCTTGAGATCCAGGGTGTTAATGGAAGATGAGCCTGAACTCTAGGGGAGTTTGGATCCAGATGTGATCCTGGCACTTGCTCCTGTTTCTAGAACACATTGACCCAAAAGCCCAGATCTACATCTCCCTCAGCTTTGCGACAGGATCTAGTTCCAGGTTCACAGTTTGCATCTCAGTCCCATAACACATAATAATTGTAATTTTTAATAATAGGGAAGCTTGTGCACGGTGCTGGTTTATAAGAGATTTGGGGATGTAAGACTAAACTTTTATAACCCCTTTCCCCAACACAATGTCCATTCCACTCGTTTCCTAAATATGAAGGGTCATTAAAATTTGTAAATGTTTTTATTAGTGTTGACAATAGAAGGTGCTGTGCTATATAGATAGTGTTGCATATCTTTAGCTCTTCTCTGCTACTAGCAAATACCGATGTGATTTAGCAATGCACTTCGAGACACAGCAAGAGCCTGATACAGTGCTAAGCAGGTAATATTTATCATCAATATATAAATATATTTTTGTGCTTCTGGGTGCAGTATTGTGGGTTACACTCAATCCTGACTGAAAAGGAAGATTGTTTTCCTCAGTTCAGTTGCTGATCCTTACTTTGTGATTAACCCCCACTCCAACCCCAACCCCTACTGCTCATGGGAAGAAATCAGCAAGCTGCACAGGTCTGCTTTTGTCTTGCTCTGAGTTCAGGTGTGTTATATGGTGTGACAAGGTCAGGCCAGATGGCTACAGGAGAATTATAGAAGGTACATTAGTCCCAGATTAAGCCAGTCCCTTTTCTCTGAGTAAAATAATGGGCTGTTCCAGAACAATCAGGAAGTTGCTGGAACCAGTTATGGCAGGCAGGCTAATTAGGACACCTGGAGCCAATTAAGAAGCTACTAGAATCAATTAGAACAGGCAGGCTAATCAGGGCACCTGATTTTAAAAAGGATCTCACTTCAGTCAGTGAGGGGCATGTGCAAGGAGATGGGAGCAAGAGGCACTAGTAGCTGAGAGTGGGAAGGCGTACTGCGGGAGGACTGAGAAGTACAAGTGTTATCATACACCAGGAGGAAGGACCTGTGGTGAGGACAAAGAAGGTGTTGGGAGGGGACCACGGGGAAGTAGCCCAGGGAGTTGTAGCTGTCACTCAGCTGTTACAGGAGACACTCTAGACAGCTGCAATCCACAGGGCCCTGGTCTGGAATCCGGAGTAGGGGCGGGCCCAGGTTCCCCTCATCCACCCAACTCCCTACTTGATACCAGAGGAGTTGATCTGGACTGTGGGTTCTACCACAAGGGAAGGTCTCTGGCCTGTTCCCCAACCCACTAGGTAGATCAGCAGAGACTGTGGGGATTGTTTTCCTCTTTTTCCCCATGCTGGCCAGTGATGAGGTTAGCTGAGTGAACGGAAGGTTTGAGCCACGGCAAAAGTGACAAAACTGAGGGCTGCCATGAATCTCTGAAGTGAGCAAATCTGCCAATAAGCGCAGGACCCACCAAGGCGGAGGAGGAACATCATCATAATGGGTAACAAAGATTGTGAAGGCATTAGAGTTATGGTCATTTACACCAACTAACCGCATTACTTTTTTTCCACCTGCGTATTTAAGGAAAAAGTAAAGACAGAGGGAGAATGTTAAACCTGGCACGTCCTAGTGATGTCCTGCAGCATTTCGCTGACTCAGTTAGATGTTGTGGGAAGACTAGAATCCCTGCCCAATTATGTTTATGGAGTGGAACATAACCTGCCTACCACCTTCTGAGCAGCTTGGAACTTCTGCACCCCTCGCTGACAGCCATGCTGGTGGTCATGGTCAGGCCCTAGGTTAGTTAAGGAGAAGAAAAATGGCCCCGTGATTAAGGTGCTAAGCTGGGACTCGGGAAACCAGGATTCAACTGCCTATTCCACCCCACTGAGTGACCTGGGGGAAATCGCTTGGGGTATGTCTACACTTCAGTTAAATACCCACAGCTGGCGTGAGTCAGCTGACTGAGGCTTGTAGGGCTGTAGAATGGCAGTGTAGACTTTCAGACTCAGACTGGATCTTGTGCTGGAATGTCTACACTGCAATTTTACAGACCCGCGGACCCAAGTTAGCTGATATGGGCCAACTGCAGGTGTTTTACTGTGGCGTAAACATATCCCGAGCCTCTCTTGTCCTTCGGTCCCCCTAGTTGTGAAACATGGACAATAGTATTTCCCTACAGTACAGGAGTATTGTGAGGCTCAGTGTAATAAAGGTTGTGAATAGCTTAGACATCGGCGCTGGCTTCCTCCGGGCCCGGGTGGTGCTCAACTTCCCGCTCCACCCCAGGCCCTGCCGCCACCCCCCTCTTTTTCTCAAGTCTCTGACCTGCCTCTTCCAACACAGTTCTGCCCCCTCCCCTGAGCGTGCACTGTCCCTGCACCCCCCCCCCTTCTTCCCTAAGCCTCCTCCGTGTTGTGAAATGGGAGGGAGGGGGAAGAGTTGATCGGGGTTGGTTGCCAGTGGGCAGGAGGTGCTGGGGGGTAAGAGGAGAGCTGGTTGTCAGTAGGTTCTAAGCACCCACTAATTTTTTTCATGGGTGCTCCAGGGCTGGAGCACCCATGGAGTCGGCATCTATGAGCTCAGATATTTGGTGACAGAGGAGGCACCAATGGCAATATAAGAACCTATAAGAATGCTGGCAGAGAGGTGATCCAGAACTCAGTTGGGTTCCATCTCATTTCCAGAAGAAACGAGTATAATGAACCACGTTATGAAACATTTGTAGGTTCTAATCCATATGGCTTGAGCAAGGCTAAAACTTGCCTCTGATTTCTTAGAGCATGTGTTTATGAAAGAGTTGACAGAAGAAGAGATTATAAAAGAATCGAGTGAGCAAAGCGGGAGGAAATGGTGGTGTTCAGTGGTTAGGGCTCTAAACTAGGACTAGAGACCTGGGTTCACGTCCTTGCTCCACTGCAGGCTCGCTGTGTGAACCTGGAGAAGTCACTTACCCAGTCTGTGCCTCAGGTCACCATCTCTAAACAGTACTTTCCTGCCTCATCAGGATGTTGCAAACCAGGGAATTTGCAATTTTTTTGGTCCTTTTCATTATTAGGAAAATATAGTCCATAATAATGAAAAGCTGTGCCATTGGGAGCTCTTCCTGGGCCAGTGGCTACTGCATGAAAACTCTGGTCCCTACATTGCTGCTGGGGAAGTAAAGGCAGCTGCATTTAGGCATCAGCGCATCTTGGGTTCCTCATGGTGATGGTGCCATGGCTTAATAAGTGGCTTTGGGCATCAGAGTGGTGCTCATGTAGTAGAGTTGGGGGAGAAAGTAAGTGCATATGATTTTGAGCACACCCAGAGGGAAGAGCTACTGGCTAAATGGTCCATATGTACATAGCCATTTTTCAGCAGGAAAACGTCACTTTTCAGGGTTGTATTTCAATTCTGCATTAAAACAAGAGAAGTTTACATAATCTCTTGCCACTTACTGTTAATACAATTTGTTCCATTAGGGTATTTAGCTTTTAGAAGAGGAAAATGCCTAAAACTATAAGGTGCTATAATATTTATTAATAGTAATTTCATGTCTGGTAAAATTATAGTTGTTTTAAAGGTCCCATGAACCAATTAGTAGTTGACTGCAATTATGTTCATGTTTAAATTAGATTTAACTAATTAAGAAACTCTTGTAGAGGGCTATAAAATGCATATTTATCTCAGATTATAGGCAGTCTGTAAACAGATTTTAGTCACATGTTTTTAAAGCCTATATTTTTGATTTGTAGGCCATGTTTAGCAACATAGTAATTGAACGAAGCACATATACAATTAATGAACATATGTATAATTCAACAGATTTCAGCTACACAAACTTTTTTTTTTTTAACTGCCTTAACCTCAGAACAGCAGGAGCTTTTTTACAGACATGATTAGAAATGGGCATATAGTGGGGAAAACTTTTTGCTAACATTTTGGTGAATTGGAAATTTTTGTTTTCTGTTAATGTTTTTGCATCACTTTCTATTTACCTTTAGAGTGTGTTCATGCAAACCAAGTTTTATGCCTATGAGCGTGGGAAATGAACATTAGGTCCACATATTAGATCCCTTTTGTGACAAAAGAGTTTGATTTTGAAGGAAGTGGATGTACTACATGTCCTTCCTTCCCACACCCAACCCCAGCAAATGGCTGTGGTCTGTAGCTATTAGATATGACAGGCTGTGTGAACTATGGTAACTATGGACCTGATCCAAAGCCAACTGAAATCAATAGGAAGACTGGCGATGCTGTCAAATGGCTTTGTATCAGATTGTGCATGTTAGGAATGTCCCTGGTATGTTCACTAAAAGGCAGGATAGAAATGCAAAGTGTTAACACTACACCAAAGAGTGCTCCTTTTCTCTTCATTTCTTTTACTGCTCTCATCACCACACGCAGTTGCTGCTACCCCTTCATGGGTTAACCCCATGAAAACAGAGATTTTAATCCGGGTTTTTCACTGAAGGAGGAAGCTGTGGCTCCAGTCCCCATCTCTGCTGAAATGCAAACAAAAATTGGATTAACTTGTTCTGTAAAATACAGTGTAAGCAGGGGTTCTCAGACTTTTATACTGGTGACCTCTTTCACACAGCAAGCCTCTGTGTGCAACCCCCCCTTATATATTCAAAACACGTTTTAATATATTTAACACCATTATAAATGCTGGTGGCAAAGCGGGTTTGAGGTGGAGGCTGATGGCTCGTGACCCTCCATGCAATAACTTTGCAACCCCCTGAAGGGTCCTGACTCCCAATTTGAGAACCCCTGGGGTAATGGAATGACCATCGCCCACTGCAAAGTGATTCTTCTCGCTATCCTTTGCTTCTAAGGCCAGATCAGTGTGAGAGAAGGTTTGCTGGCATAGCTACACCAACAAACTCTCTTAGTACAGACCATTGTTTTTATTGGTGAAAAAGTGCATTTCGTGATACAGCTTATACCAATTCCCTGAGTGAGACAAACTAAAGCACTTTTTTGTCTGTATAAGTCCCTCTACTTTTTGCTGCCATAGAAATATTGCCCCTTTCCCCCAAAAAATCGCCACTAGCACTCCCCAGAGACAATACTATATCAGCAAAAGTTTCTAGTACTGACCAAGGCTAAGAAGACTGTTCTATTTAGCAATATTTCACCATTTAGAAGTGATGCAAACAAAATTGCAGCCAAAAAATCTTTACTCAGAATAAAAAATTGTGTTATCAAATCCCTTGAGGGGAGCAGAATCGGACAAGATATTGAGCAGCAACTACTGTAAAAGATGAGACGGGAATTTCTGTCACCAAATTGATTTAAAAAAATCTGTGTTTGACAGGTGGAATTATTACATGGCTGAAAAAACATCCTACATCCTGAGATGTTTGAATTCTTTGTTTTATTTACTACTGAAGTTATAGCACTCACCAGCTAGATAACCAACTACTTATAAAACATATTTAATGTTTAGAAGCACTAAATAAAGTTATAAAATGATTTTTAAGGATATGCAAACATGGTATGTTAGCTATATCTAATGAACCATAGTTTCCCCTAGAAAAACAAAAAAAAGTATTTTCCTTGGTAAAGTGGAGTTCCTGACTTTTGTAGATGGCCCACACTGCTCCAACCGGTTGACTTATTGGCATTTGAAGGGAGCCACTTTAGAGAAGAAACTAAAGAGATCAATAACCTTTATGTGATGGAGCTTTGTGTGCTCCAGGGCTGCTAAGAACTCTGTGATAAAGAACTGCTTGAGACACCCATCAAAATTAAACAAGAGTGGCTGAAGGAGTCTCACTTTAGTCTCCTTTTAGTGCCAGTGACATTCATCTACTAGGATTTGAATCAGTCAATATTACAGGTAGTTATCACTCTAGTGTAACTCCAAGGACTACTTCATTGGAGTTAGTCTTGATTTATAGAGGTATCAGCAAAAGCAGAGTCAGACCTACTGTCTCCTAGCAAAGCCACTAAAATAAGAACAAACTGTTGTGTTGGGTATTTTTCTATTTATGAAAATGAGGAGTTTGGAAATGACTATATTCTCCAGGCCCTCAATAACTTAAAACAAGTATTGGTCTTTCATGCTCTGAAGGTTTACAGTCCCCCTGGGGCCATTAAGAAAAAAATCCTTTGAGTCTCTAAATTATACCGACTGGTTCTCCTATAACCATTACTTTAATTCTTTCAGTAAATTCTAACAACTTAAAGTAGAACAATTTCTATCTACAAAACTCATGCTCGTTTGTTCCTCTCATATTATAGTAATCAAATTTTTCTCTCTCTCCTTTTCCCGTCCCTTCCCCCTCCCATGACCTTTGCAGCTATTTTTGCTGGTACTGAAGTGAGGCTCTGTAATTTCCTAGGAGGCCCATTAGCCCCTTTTTAAAAGCTTGATGCAATGTTGGCCCCATTCCAGTCCTCCCATATAGTAGCTGTTTCTAATGCTAGATTATCTACAATTCTTTTTATATGCAGTGTGGTTGTAGCTGTGTCAGTCCTAGCATATTAGGACAGATTTATTATAATGTAGTTGCTGAAATTGATCAATCACCTCTGTTTGATACCTACGCCTCTGACTCTGCTTCACCTAAATGTTATTTGGGCTCTATCCCCAATAGAAATATACTCCGTGTGAAGCATAGGTCCCCCATGACTACATCTGTGGCTGAACATAATTTGGCTGTTGATAGACATTGCAAACTATGGTCAACACATGACACAGAAAGTATGCTAGGATCCCTGTCAAAATAAGTCATAGTTAATGTTTTCTGCATCGGATGTTGAAAATGATGATGTAAGCTTGTCTATACCACAGTGTTCAACAGTCTGATGCCTAAAGTCAAATGCAGTTCTCTCTCAAACACAGCGCCATTGCCTGTTTCAGTTGTTAGCTCGAGTGCACTTGATTTCTCAGCTAACTACGTTTTTACTTTGCCTAGTGCTTTTAATAGGATAAAGGCAAGAGTAGCTCTTCCTCTTGTTTGCTGCAGAATGAGCTGCTTCAAGAAGAAATTGTTCAGGTATTTGGGCAGTGTTCATCCCAGTTCACATGTAGGCAGTTGAAGTTGCCTATTAGTATTCCAACTATTACCATTCCAATCAATTTTGTTATCCCCTGATAATGCTCTGTTTTGACATCTGTTATTCTGATGCCTTACAACCCCACTATTATATTTGTTTCCTGGATGCTCTAGGATTTGTTTCAGTATTGACTGTACCATCCTGCTCTGTATCTCCATTCTCCAGACTTGTTTATTAAATTTACTCTTTGCATAGTCTTCTTCTGCATGCATTGAGACTCTTTAATTTCCCTTATCTAGCTAGCTGAGCATATGGAACCTGGAGCCTTTCAGGGGAAGCTGATAGGCTCTGATTTTAAATCTTTCTTTTAATCATAAGTATTCCTCACTTTGTATCTCAAGGGATCGCTCACAGCTTTGTGCTAAAATAGAAATAACACTGGATTAATTGCTCAGCTCTTTCTTTGCAATCAAACTTCCCACTTCACCATAGTGTCCTGGTCTTTTTCAGTCACTCCCAACAATCTCTCCAATTCAACAGAATTGCCTCAATAAAAGTTAAATGCATTAGTAGGAACCGAACCTGAGCCTGTCCTGTTGTAGGTGAGAAGTCTAGTGATGCACCGAGACACTTGTAGAGTAGAATAACAGGACTTTTTCCCTTGCCATCTTTTATTTCTTTAAATGGCTATGCACGCTTGTTGCATAGATAATAAATAACAATAATATCTGTACCATAATAGCCTAATAATATAGTGCAACACATTTTGTCTGCTGAGCTTGTCTTGCTGATACAGACACCAAGACTGAGACATTTAAATGCAAAGACATGGATCCCTGAAGCTGGAAGTAAAATATTTATATGAAAGGACTATGGACCAATGAATTCCAGTTATAAATGTTTATAGCTGGAGGTAGCAATATATAAATAACCTTTTAAAGCAGTATATCAATTTGCATTTATTGTACGTCATCGGCATTAGATTTTCAAGAAACAGTAATTATAGTAGCACGTGGAATTAACCTCATGTTTAATGAATGATTATCCAGTGTAGCTGTGGTTGTTATGCCATCTTGACACATTAAAAACTATGAAAGGTAGACACAGAAGAGGTATAGGCCTGCGTCCATGTTATTAGCATTTACATGATTAGCCTGTTCATAATGTATTTGATCAAAGTTGTAACAAACTGAAAAAATTAAGTGGTAGCAGAGGTCTCCTGATTCTATTACTCGAAGTTTAATAATGTAAATCATAACATTTTCACATGATCATAAACAACACAAAGTAAGGATCACTGAGGCTGCCTGGCCCCATTGACATTAAGGGCAAAACTCCCATTGATTTCAATGGGGATAGGATTTCACTCTCTTCTCCATAAGAGGGAGTTTCATTCTCCTCTTATCCCTGCTAGTTCCTTATTCTGCTATTATGGCCACCTCTCTTATTATTTATTGCCATCTCCATATCCTTTTCCTATATCTGGAATCATCTCTTTTAAGGCAGGGCTTATTTTTATGTTCGCTCTTGTCTGCACAAGAAACTTTCACTGGCTTAATTTCAGGTGAGTTTTTAAACCTACTTAATTACACTGGCAGAAAAGATGCTCTTGTTTCAAGCTAAACCAGGCATTATTTGGTTTAACTTGAGTTGATTAGGAATCAGTTTCAGCTAAACCAAAATAAACTACTCTTAAACTGAAACAAGTACATCCACACTGCCCACCCCCGGTTTAACAACATTAATCTAAAATCACACCTATAAGAAACCCAGTGCAACTTTTTCATGTGGAGTTTTTGCTATGCCTGGCATGCCTGAGTGCTACTATGATGTAAGATAAATCCAGATAAGATGTATGTTACTTATTGTATCCTATTTAGCTATCTAATTCAACCTTATTCTGTCATCGGTCTGATCCTATGTTATCTATTATTATGGCCCCATCATTCTAGGTGTCTGAGCCTCTCCCTCATAGAAATACACAGAAAATAACATAGAAATAGAAATAAACATAGAAATAGCTGTAACATTGTATCTCTTCTTTTCTTTCCTGCCTATAGAAGAAATAGCTTGATTAGTATTGTTGCCCCTCCAGCCTGAGCAATTAACCAAATTCAGGGCCTTGAAAGATTTTCCCATTAGGATGAGCAATTGCTCATCCAGACCAGGAATGTTCTGGGCATAATCTTCTTTACTTACAAAAATGTACATAAAGTCTTGTTTCCCTGAACGCAGTAGAAAGACACAACAGATGGTAGTTTCCTTGCTCAGAAATCCACAAGTCTGCTATTCCAGCATGCTCTTTGCTCAAAAAGCTGTGTTGCACTGCTTCTTCTGGGGTCACACTCACAACTGCTTCTCCTGGCTTTCTGCCTCCAGTGCACACAGGCCACAATGTAATCCTAGTTTGCAACCAGTGAACTCCTCCACCCTCCCAACACAGCTTAGCTCTGACCTGCCAGGCAACTTGGTGCCTTGGGGAGTAGCCCCAGAATTCTTACCTATTTTTACTACATACAAGGGTTTGGTTGCTCTTGTTGAGATGGAAAGAGAGTGCTTGGCTCCTGCAGTGGCTTTATCAAGGTTTAAGATTGTCCTTAGATCCAAGACCCCTCTCTGTTGGCATCCGCTGTTATCTTTCAACATTATAATATAGCACACTCGTGTGTGTGTGAGTGTGTGAGAGAGAAATAGAAAACTGTAGCAAAGGAAAATCAGGGCAAAGAGATCCATTTCTGCACGTAGATCTGACAATATGGTGACTAATAGTTCATCTTATTTCATGTGACAGAAAGTTCCATAGCCTTACTTCAGCTCCTATGCAAATTCCATCTGATGTGTTCACAAGCTGGCTTTTATTGGCTGACAATTCCTCGGTTCCAGAGGAGGGTAGCTGTCATGGAAGAGTGTTGTCCTGGAGGAAGAAACAATCTCTCAAGTAACAAAGTACCTCGGTCTGGTCTACCTGTTCAGCAGAAAGTAGACCACTGTAGTGATATGGTGATCTGTCATGCTGAGCAGATAGGATGATCTGTTTTGTACCAGTTGGAGCTTTATTTCAGGGTCCATGGCTTCATACTTAGCTAAAAATTTCAATAATTAAAGCTGGTGGTCACAAATACATGGATCACATAGACCAGGTCTGTGTGTGATAGATGGGACTCAATCTTCAGGCCATTGGTTAATAGAAGTTGATGGGGTTTTTTGCTATTTGGGTATCCAGGAACATTGAGGAGTCCAAAAGAGCATTGAGCTGCCAGACTAACAAAATAATCTGAGTACAAAAGGCATGGATAGTGTGGGGTGGTTCATGGCAGCATCTCTAACAAATATCTTGCATTTAAATGCATAAGCATTTCTGAGATGTAGATAACTTTTCTTATACTTTTCTTGGCATAATGAACTTGGAGAGTTTTTTTCTTTTACAAAAGAGAACTAGAAACTTGCCAACTTTCCCCTCTTTTGTTCTCACATTGGTGGTAATAACTACCTGCCATAAATTTAGCTGGGAAGCTAAACCAGTTGGTTTACCTTTTGGGAAAGGCAACCAGTTCACAGGCTTTGATCTGCGCTCAGATGATAGATGTGTCTAAGGGTGGCTGAAAATGAGAAACGGGCAAATATTTGAATGCTGTATTCCATTAAGGCCACTTTAGCAATGACTCCACCCAAGAATCTCCTAAAGAACTTTCAGATGTATTATCTAAGGAGTGGCCTTTAAATGATCAGGTGGAAGAGGACAGCAGCGTAAGAATAATGATATATATGACAAGAATACACACTGATCCAAAAATCCAACAGACCACCCCGCCCAGAAAGCTCTCTCGTGAGATTGTGGCCCTTCTTTACTGTGCTGGGAAAAAAAAAATATTTTAATGGGAGCAGGATCATACCCTAAATGTGGCCTCTAGAAAGCAGATTGGACACTTGTTTTTCATTGAAGTTAATGGCAGTTCTTCCAGTGACATTAGTAGAAGCAAGATGGAGTCCTTCAGCCCAAATAGATATGAGTAGTTCCATTGATATCTGTGGACTACACTTTTGCTTAAAGTTAAGAACATGATTAAGTGATTTGCCAAACTGATGTCTTGCATGGCAATATTTGTGATATACTTTAGGATGTGTCTCACTTTTATTGTGCCTGCATTTGGGAAACGCATCACTTCAGCCTGTAATGAAGCTGAATTTGGATAACATTGCAACAGCGTACCCCAGATATAAGAAAGAACAAGATCAGCAAATCCTGACTAAACATTCTCTCTGTTGGACTCTTCTGGTTCCTTCAGTTAGGGAAGAGTCTTGAAGTACTTTATAAGCAAACATTGCCACCTTTAAGTCTCTGCAGCAATTTGCCCAATGGGCCTTTTTTAGAGTTGGTAGAAAAATAATCTTTGGATAACTTATTTAACAAGCATCCTGATATTTAAAAAACCCATCATTTAGCATACCTTTTCCAGCATTTTTTGCTACATTTTGAACTAATATTTGTGTGTGTATATATAATTATTTATCCAGCTATAGTCTTTATGCTTAAATCCTTGTGTGCCACATTCCACCTTTATCCCTTTTTGAAACAAAAAGAAATACAACATCTGCTGCTTTCCATCCTATTGGCCCCCTGGAATTCCAGCTACCCCTCACCCTGTAGTTTGTTCGCTGCGTTATCCGTCAACCATCATGTACACAGCATGTATTCCAGGTGAAAGGGCTTATTGCTGCAGACAGAAGGAGCCTGCTTTTCTGGTGAGAGTACTGAGCTGAGCATCTTGTTTATTGAAAAGATAAAGCTGTAAAATCTCCCAAACTGCGCCTCTGCCTCTCGTTTGTAACTTAAAGATGAGTGATGACTAAATGTATTTATATAGTGGGGTGGACATTTCTGTATGGCAAATGATGAAGAGCGAGTCCGATCATTAAATAGCTGTTTAGTAAATACAAACTGAAACACCTCCAGTACATTTGAAATACAAATGCCTTTATAGTTTGTCACCATTCTGATCTATCTGCAGTGTGTGCCATATGCTGGTGTTTTAGTTACTTTTTATAGGTTGGATTGTTGGGACAATCCGTTCTGAGAAAATCTACAGCAAAGTTTGCTTTCTTATTCCATTCCTTTTATCCTTTCTCCATGCTTCAAATACAACGAACCTCCTTCCTTTAGCTGCAACCAGCTGTTTCACACCTATTGATCACAGTATTCTTGGAGAGATGCAGATGGAGATAAAGTCCATTAGGTGCCTTGATTTTCAAACTCGCTTCCCCACCTTGGTCTGCCAGAGCCCAAATTGGTTAACATTCCGAGCATGCTGCAAAGCCCCTCTTTGTTACAGCTGTTGGGGATGGTGTGGGCTGAGATGGATAAGTTTATTAACAGTCATTTTGTCTATACTGTGATTTTTAATTTGTGGAATACACCCCCAGGTACAGGATAGCACCTGCTGTTGTATTTTTGAAAATCTGAACTAGTTACAATAACAACAATTAATAAGTAATTGGGTCCTAGCACATTCAGGGGTTGTAACTTGTGGACCAAACATTAAATCCACCTTTAGTTGAGGAGCTAGTGTAGCTTGCAGAGGTTTGATTACTGTGTGCTTCCAACTCCCCCGCTTTGGAGCTCTTCAGCCTACTCAAATCACTCTGTAATAAATTCATATGGTTAATAATTTTATATAATACAGTGCCACTCCACAACATAATGGAGAACTGATATGCCACATCATGCAAGTGCTTTCAACAGTCATAGAGATTGTTGTCTCTCCTGCCATAGCAAATCCGGCAGCTCATATCTTTACTGCAGGGGTGGCCAACCTGAGGCTGAGAATGAGCCAGAATTTACCAATGTACTTTGCCAAAGAGCCACAGTAATACGTCAGCAGCCCCACATCAGTTCCCTACCTCTGACTCCCAGCGACTGGCAGCCCCACCAATCATCATCTTCCCCGTCCCTCCCCACCCCTGCCAATCAGCTGGATGGCATTATTGCTCACTAGAGCAGAGCCTGAAAACAAGTGATCCTCCTTCAACTGATTAACAGGATTCTGCACAGCAGTGGTCTTGAGGTGTGTTCAGTGGCCGAGGAGATAAAGAACAAGTGAGGTTTCCCCTTGGATTGCTGGCTGGTTTTAGCTGGCTAACTTGGAGGTAATTACATTGTCAGTTTTGTGACACATTAATCTCAAATATGCTAGTGTAATCTATGCAGCTTTGTCTACCTCCAGTTGCTTTCTGGGACAATGTGTTACTTGACCAAGTACAGAAGATCAAGAGAGGTCCCCTGAAGCAGCTGTAATTGCGAGGGATTTTTTTCATCTTGAATGAATTACATCCTCCACTCTCCATGTTGACTCTAACTTTGATCTACAGTGGAGTGATCTCCTTTGGTAGGAATCAAACTATAACTCAGTACAGTTGAGAGGGAAGAGGTAGGAAATGGTATGAAATTTGCAATGGCAGCAAGAGGAAAAATTCCACATGTTCTTGGTGTGCTAACCTCCT
Source organism: Dermatemys mawii (assembly GCA_007922305.1). Lineage (NCBI taxonomy): Eukaryota > Metazoa > Chordata > Testudines > Dermatemydidae > Dermatemys > Dermatemys mawii. The sequence continues at coordinate 113,239 of ML677449.1, read as the reverse complement.
GGCGTGGGTATAGCTCTGTGTTCTTAGCTGTTGTAAAAAGCAATGATGTGGTTGAACTACTGTGAAGAAGCCTTGCTTTACTTAGAGCTGGTAGAGAATATTTTGATGGAAAGTTTTCCACCCGAAAATGCCTTTTCATTGAAATCAAATCTTTCATGGGAACACATCTCTCAATGAAAAAAATAGTTTCTTTTTTTTAAAAAATGAAGCATCTCAGTAACAATTTTAGAATGGGACTTTTGATTACTTTTGTTGGTTTGTTTCTAAATAACTGTTTAGATATAGATAGTTTCATTTCTGCTCAATCAAAATTTTGACTTTCTTAAATTTTCATTTCACAAGAAACTTCAACTTTTTGTTTTCATTCCAATTCAAAACATTTTTTTAAAATGTCAGTATTTCCCGCAGAACTGAAAGCTCAGTACCTGACCAACTCTAGTTTTACTGTACACTCAGTGGCACTAATTTTGTCTGGTTTAGGTAAACTAACTTTTTAAATAATGAGTTACTTATTATATTTATTCTGGACCTACAGTGACTTGTCTTTTAGTTCATTTAGTTATAAAAATCAGCATAACTTTAAGCATATGTGAATCAGAAAGCTATCTTTCCAGAATCTAAGGATGAAGGAAACCTAGCTGGAGCTGAGATGAGGTCTGTTTTGCAGCCAGTCAGAACCACCTTAACTTGTAGTGAAAGGACATAAAAGCAATTAGAGTGTGGGGCTCTGAAGAGCTGTGCGATATGGGAAATAAAGAACTTTAGGATTCAAGCTTAAGGGACTTAAGGAACTGGCAAACTAGAAGAAGGGTGAATATCAGAGCAGGCTGGGTTGTTGTTTTTTATTGTTTGTTTTTCAGTGACACACTTTTCATTAGTAAATTCCAGTTTCTCAAAACTAGAACTTCTCATTGGAATGTATCGGTTTTGGTGAAACTTTCTAGAGGTCCAGGATATGTGACATATTTACTCTCTCCAGTCTGGCTAATAGTTCGAGCAGTCAGCTGGAATGTGGGAGATTTAGGTCAAATCAGGTAAATCTGATTGGAGATATCTACTCTAAATTAGGTAGAGAAGGGACTTGAACCTGTGTATCCCACATTTCCACTGATTGTCCTGAACACTGGGCTCTTGGCTATTCTGGGGTGGGTAAGGTATGGGTCTCTCATCTCAAGTCTTATCTTGAGATGGAACAGGAATTTTGTTTTTGAAATCTCAGAATGTTTTCCTGTCCAGTTCTAGTCAAGACTCGTACTGATACTGTAAAGAGAATTAAAGAAAACCTCAAAAGGAGTGGGGAGGGAGAGAGGGAAGGCTGTGTCTGTATCCTATTTTTATTTCAGGACCAAGTTTTTCAGTCAAAAGCAAGAAATATCCACGCCCAGGACACCTCTGGTTGATTGTTCTATAGCTAGTTGATCAGACTCTGCCAAGTGCTCCAACAGCATTGTATACATGTATTATATCCCCAAATTAGGCCTTACATCTTCCTTAGGTAATTCTAAGGCATGTGTCATCAGATGAATTCCAATTGTTTAAGCACTTTGGAGACAAGATGGGGAGGGAACATTATTCTTTGTATTGCCTGGCATTTGCTTACATTCTAGTTCACATTATACTATTTAATGCAAGCACTTAAAGTGAATACTGGCCAAGTGTGGGGAGCACACTTTTTAATTTTAAGTGCAGTTTCTCTAGAATCTCATAACTTCATTTAAGTCAATGTTTCTGGCGCCATTTTGAAGAACATTTCAGAGATGGATAACGGTACACAGGTGTTAAAGGTAAACATTACAGTTCACTGCTCTATCTATAGCTTCTTATTATTAGCTGTATTCCTGCTTCCCAACACACTTCCCATAGACCACTAACATTACACGTTAGCCTCGTTTAAGTGCCTCTCAGATGTGGCCCCTTCCTCACAGTTTGATGCCAGTGGTAGTCAAGACTATAGCCAGGGGACTCTGTCAAATATGTGCTGCTACTTTGTCTCATCACCACACAGTCAGTTTTGGTGTCCAGTGACAAATAGAACCTGAATCAGCTCTTGGTCCCAAAGTCTGCTTTCCAAGATAAAGGAGGAAACTGTGCTATTGCAAGAAGGTGCAACAGAGGACCCTTCGTGCCCAAGATATTTGTATGAAGAAACATAGGGGCTAGTTTGTTGTGTGCACCTGAGGAGTGCTTGGTGCTTTTCCACCTTATCCTTGTAGGCGCAGATTGCTCCATCACTGGCCCCCCGTCCTGTAAAAGATGTAGATTCCTACCTCACCAGGAACTTCTGTTTACTGATAGTCTTGAGATTGGATCTTCCACCTTGACTGAGCATGGCCAGTGAGATTCTAATGACAGCAGCCTAAAGAAAGGGCTCTGTGCAAAGTGTCTGTCAGAATAAATGCTGTCTCTCCTTAAGAAATACTTTGAATGACAGAATCCTGCCCTTTAGTCTATTTGTTTCCTGTTGACCTTTGAAAGCTCCCCAGAGGTGACATATAGTTAACTAGAATCAGAGGGGTAGCCGTGTTAGTCTGGAATTGCAGAAGTGACAAAGAGTCCTGTGGCACCTTAAAGACTTCAGTTAGTCTTTAAGGTGCCACAGGACTCTCTTTGTCATATAGTTAACTGGCTGTTTGATTGTGAGCCATGCCAGAGAAGAGCAAGAATGTCTTGTTCCAGAATACATTCTGTATTGTTCCCACAATACATTCCCAGAATGTATTGTTTTCTTTCTACCAGCAGTATCATGACCTACTGGGAGAAAGAGGAAGAGAGGTACAGTGGAGGACTGAAGGAGGTAGTGGCTACTATGCAGTGTGCTGTTACAGGAACAAAGTGCACACACACTGTATCTAGTGCTAAGAGCCAGGGTGTCAAGGAGCAATTGCAGGATCCCACAGCCTTAACCTTTCCCGGTCATTCCTCCCAGACCAAAGAAGGATTTCTCTGCATGACTGCTGCTACTTCGTATTCATGAGCAGAGAGAGAAATCGGGTTCCTTGACTCCAGGAGCATAAGCTTCTATCACTAGAGTAAAAGGAGGCTGTCCTTTAGGTGGAATATAATTTGGGATTATATGCTTCCTCTGTAGGCCAAGTGACAATCCTACATGAGGTCTGACATGCTGTCCACCAGAGGGCAGTAGTGACGCATGCACATTCAGACAGGAGCCCCTCCCCTCCTAGGCAAAGCCCATCATAATAAGTCTGGCATTCATAGGAGTTCCTAGGTAATTATTTTAAAAATCCCCCATTCATTAAAAACATGTAAGCACCTCATTAATTCTGAGGATTAGCTAACCAGGTTGCTAAGTGTGTGGCATCAAGCACTAATGAAGTGCAAGAAATTACCTTTGTAAAAGCAGAGGTGTCTCCTGAATGCAGTTAGACACTTCATGAGGGCTGATAAGGTGTGAAATATTATCTTTCAAGCTACAATAGTATCACCTGAATTCAATTAGCACCACTGCATATGGTTTCAAATCGTGGCTGCACGTGATGTGTAGGGCAGGCTGCTGCAATGTTAATGCTTAATAGTGTCTGGGTGAATCATGGGAATTGCTGCAAAACAGTGAAATTAATACAGTTAAGTGGCATTAACACTCAATTAAATATTTTTTTCAATGAAAATCTAATTTTAGAGGGGTGAATCAAGAGCTTTGACAGTTGCTGACAAAAACAGCTTGTTTACGTGTGTGCAAAGGAGGGTACCAGGCCGCCTCCTGATGTACACCTATTTAAATGGCTTTGTTAATTAGCCTTTCAGCGTGGCAAAACCATGCCTCTTAGAGCTTTCCTAGGCCTTGTCTCCATTGCTAAAAATGGTGTATTTTGTATGTTGGGAGTGGTTAATGTGTTAACATGAGCTATCCCAAAGTAAAAACAATGGAGACATGGTAAATTAGGCAAGATCAGTACTGTACCCCTGCCTGGGGCTCACCTCATCTTTACCTCAGGGTAAAACTTCAGGATAATCACAAATACTAGATTTGCATTTCTGTCCTATTTATTGTATTGTACACTACTACCAAGTCCTCAGTTACTCATCTCCTCTCTAAGCTATACTAGATCCAGACTTGTCAGGCTCTCTTCATGCCTTGAATAATTTTTGTCAACATTCTCTGACCCCCTTCTATTTCTGCTCTCTCTCTTTCAAGATAGGGTAATCAAAACTGAACACAGTAGTCTGGGGGAGAGGGGAGAGAAGGGATGCAGGAGTGACTTACATAATGGCATGATAGTTTTTTCAGTATTTTTTTATCCTAATATTGTTTGCATATGAAGATGCTCAGACCCAAAGAACACCATTCCCCAACTAGTTGTGAACAAAAACTCAGTCGGGGGAATGTTTGCAAACAGTAAATAAAAAGAATCAGGAAGACAATTTTTTGGAAGTAAAATGTATATTCATTGCAACCGCCAGTCTGCAGTATTTTCATGACTCTGATAATTGGATGTACCATTTTATATATGGCTACCCTTAGTCATGTTGGGGCTGTACTGTTCTCTGTAAACAGCTGTGCTAAAATCACTGGGACTGATCGAAGTATTGGCACTATTACTCATGTGGAATGCTCTCCAATTCTTTAGAAACAAGTAGGCTGGTGTTGGTGTTTCTTTATCCCACCATTAATCATGGATGAAAAGATGGCTATGAATCTTTCCACTTTCAAACACAGTCTGGAAGAATCACCATTTGTTTACCTTTTCCCCTCCTTTTAAACTAAATAAATAATTATGGGAAACAAGGCAACGTCCAGGGAAATGATGCTCTTGGCAGCATACGTATACTGATTCTTTCAGTTCAAAGCAGACTGATATCTTTACATTGTTGTTCATTGATTTATGAGGCCAGAAGGAAACACTATGGTCATCTAATTTAGCCTTCTACATATCACAGATCCTAGAAGTCATTGGGTGACCTTCTGCATTAAGCGAAATAACATGTGGTTGAATTAGTGCATCTCTCTTTGAAAAAATATCCAGTCTTGCTTCAATTTATTATTGCCCATTTTTTATTTTATTTGGTGTATTTTGGTGGCATTCTGTATTGGAATAACTGCACTAAAACATGTTTAAGATTAGCAGTTAGTGTTAGTCTGTATCCATAAATAAGACGAGGAATACTTGTGGCACCTTAGAGACTAACCAGTTTATTTCAGCATAAGCTTTTGTGGCCTATAGCCCACCTCATCGGATGCACAGAATGGAACAGAAGTAAGATATATTTATATACACAGAAAGCAAAAAAAAGTTATACATTAGCATACCAATTATATTAACTATAACAACCGAAAAGAGCTATTAGAACCTGAGATTCCCTGGCTCTGTATCTAAATTCAAATCCTACCCTTGGCTGATAGAATTTGTGTGCTGTGAATTTAGACACGTTTCTGCTTCACTTTTCTAATGAAACAGATGTGGCAATTACAATGGGTTTCTCTCTCTTTTTTTCCTTCCCTCAGTAAGTAATGAACATACAAGACAGATCTCAGTAAAAGCACTTCCTACTGCCTCTTTCAATGTAGGACGAACGCCCAAGCAGTCTGAAGTGCTAGTTATAGGTTAGTGGGGAAGTCCCTTCTGCAAACCCCAGGAAGCTATAGGTTTGCAGCCCAAAAAAAAGTTTTTATTCAAGTAACACAGCAGAAGAGCAAAAACCACTTTTTGCACAGTTCATTTTAACTGGAGCTGTAGTTGCTTTGCCCAGCAACTGCGGTGGGGAAGAGAGGGGATCTTACTGGTAATAAAGAGAATAGAGCAGTGGTTTACTTTCAGAAGAAAAGTGCACCTTCATTTTATTTATCATTTCTACTTAGATTATAAGCTCTTTGGGCCAGGGGCAAACTTGTTGTTTTGTGTCAGTACAGCACCTTGCACAGTGGAGTCCTGTCCCATGACTGGGGGTCCTAGGTACTATGGTAATGCAATAATAACACTGGTCTACAATTTTTTAGAGGTCGTCTCCTTCAGAGATAAAATGTGATATTTATTATGTATTTTGATGTGCTGAATTCAAATATGACAATTAAAATAACTGATTGGCTACTGTTTCTAAGATATTTAAGTTTTTACATTTTATGTCTATGTATATTGTGTAGATAGTAGAGTTTTAATCATAAATTGGAAACCTAGGTCTTTTCATGTGTTTATGGTTGCTTTACATGATAATATTTCACCTGTCCTGTTTATGTAACACTTTAAAAATCAGCAAAAGGGTTATATAAATAAAATGTATTATGAAACAAAAGGCAAAAAACTATTATGTACATAGTTTAGTCCTATTCAGTATCTACTCGGCACTTCTCGGCTTGTCTCTTGTATTCATTAAATGGAGCATCTCTTGTCACTGTCCAGCAATAGTCTGCAAGCATTGGTGGGCTCCATTTGCCCTAATAGTGTTTCTCCTTGGTTGCAATGTCCTGGTGAAATCGCTCGCCGTGCTCGTCACTCACTGCTCCGCAGTTCGGTGGAAAAAAGTCTAGATGAGAGTGCAAAAAATGTATCTTTAGTGACATGTTGCAACCAAGGCTTTTGTATGCCTTGAGGAGGTTTTCCACCAACAACCTGTAGTTGTCTGCCTTGTGTTTCCGAGAAAATGTATTGCCTCTGACTGGAAGGCTTTCCATGCCGTCTTTTCCTTGCCACGCAGTGCATGGTCAAATGCATCATCTCGAAGAAGCTCATGAATCTGAGGACCAACAAAGACACCTTCCTTTATCTTAGCTTCACTTAACCTTGGAAATTTTCCACGGAGGTACTTGAAAGCTGCTTGTGTTTTGTCAATGGCCTTGACAAAGTTCTTCATCAGACCCAGCTTGATGTGTAAGGGTGGTAACAAAATCTTCCTTGATTCAACAAGTGGTGGATGCTGAACACTTTTCCTCCCAGGCTCCAATGACTGTCGGAGTGGCCAATCTTTACTGATGTCGTGGGAATCTCTTGCACGACTATCCCATTCGCAGAGAAAACAGCAGTACTTTGTGTATCCAGTCTGCAGACCAAGCAAGAGAGCAACAACCTTCAAATCACCACAAAGCTGCCACTGATGTTGGTCATAGTTTATGCACCTCAAAAGTTGTTTCACGTTGTCATAGGTTTCCTTCATATGGACTGCATGACCAACTGGAATTGATGGCAAAACATTGTCATTATGCAGCAAAACAGCTTTAAGACTCATCTTCGATGAATCAATGAAGAGTCTCAACTCATCTGGATCGTGAACGATGTTGAGGGCTGCCATCACACCATCGATGTTGTTGCAGGCTACAAGATCACCTTCCATGAAGAAGAATGGGACAAGATCCTTTTGACGGTCACGGAACATGGAAACCCTAACATCACCTGCCAGGAGATTCCACGGCTGTAGTCTGGAGCCCAACAGCTCTGCCTTACTCCTGGGTAGTTCCAAATCCCTGACAAGGTCATTCAGTTCAGCTTGTGTTATGATGTGTGGTTCAGAGGAGGAGGATGGGAGAAAATGTGGGTCCTGTGACATTGATGGTTCAGGACCAGAAGTTTCATCCTCTTCCTCTTCCTCGTCTGACTCAAGTGAGAATGATTCTGGTGCATCAGGAACCAGCAGTCCTTCTCCGTGGGGTATTGGGCATATAGCTGATGGAATGTTTGGATAATGCACAGTCCACTTTTTCTTCTTTGACACACCTTTCCCAACTGGAGGCACCATGCAGAAGTAACAATTGCTGGTATGATCTGTTGGCTCTCTCCAAATCATAGGCACTGCAAAAGGCATAAATTTCCTTTTCCTGTTCAACCACTGGCGAAGATTTGTTGCACAAGTGTTGCAGCATATGTGTGGGGCCCACCTCTTGTCCTGATCTCCAATTTTGCAGCCAAAATAAAGGTGATAGGCTTTCTTAACCATAGTGGTTATACTGCGCTTTTGTGATGCAAAAGTCACTTCACCACAAACATAGCAGAAGTTATCTGCACTGTTCACACAAGTACGAGGCATCTCTGCTCACTTTGGCTAAACAGAAATGTGTCCCTTTGCAAAATCAAACACTGACAAATAAGAGAGCACGACACTGTATGATTTCTAGAGCTGATATAGGGCAATTTGTTCAGTAGAGTGATGTAAGCTTCGTTATGATTGCATCATCCATGACTTCTAGGAATAACATGATGCAATTCATATCATGTATGACGCAATACCAGCTTCAGATTGCATCATTCATTGTTTTGCCTAAAAAGCAAGTACTGTCCAAACCCAGTCATAGATTTATTCATAGATCCAGTCAAAGATGTATTTTAGTCATTTCTGGTTTAAATTGAGATCCCTTCCCTTTATAACTCACTTATCCTCCGCCATTCCCATGTCAAGGGTCATATATACTGACCCAATAGCATATCTTGAAAACTAGAGCCAATCAACAATTTTAAGCATCATTTTTGTTCTCAGTGACCCAGAATTAGTAAAGTTTGACTACATTTATTTCAGAAGCATTTTGGCTGTAGAGCAGTGTAATTACTAAACATTTGATTTTTTTCTTCAAGTTCTGGATCCCTCTTCTAAAGTCACAGGAGGGTTCAGTTATTTGGAATGAGATCTTTTTATTCCCTCTGTAACCTCTGCTTACATTTTCTACTAGCTGGCCTACATAGAGGTTTATGAGTCTGCTACTCTCTGCCCTAACAGAAGTGAGTCTTTTAGCTCAAACAGTAGAGGCTCTTGTGTTTTCACTTGGGAGTCCTATGTTCAGTCTCCCAGTGCTGATGACCCACCCAGGCCTGTTGCCTTAAACTCATACTGTGGGTTGCTTCCTATTGCTGCAAACTTTGGAAACAAACACATGGATGGAGTAGCGAAGCTGAGCTGCAGAGTAGCTGACCTTCAGCTTGATGCTGCAGTGACTCTTGTGGTTTTTGTGCCTTGTTCCAAAGAGGGCAATAGCTATGTACTGGAGCAGAACTACCACACCTCTCCCTCCATGCGTTCTATGGGACAGCTCACAGAGATCCCCTATGGAGAATGCACAGGGTGGGCACGTGGCCTATGTAGTCTCCATACGTTTTTCTGCCTTGTACAGCAGAAACACACTGGTGGTTCTTGATGAAACCCTGTTCTCATTGAAGTTGGTGGCAACATTCTCAGAAGCTCTGTTAGAGTGAAGATTTCACCCTGTGAATGTGTGACCTTCATGGCCATGACAGATGAACAGGATTCACCGCTTGGTTTAGATGAAGAGCACTAGGATTAATTATCTGGGAGGCTGGAATCCTCTGGTTAAGCTACAGAACAGGTACAACATGAGCAGCAGCAGAGGAAGCTTCGGTATAGTTCCCAGGTGGTGGTCTTTACCTGGCCTTCTACACATTTTTAATCAGAGTAGGCCGACAGCCAAGAAGAAATGGCAACATCTTTTTCATTATTTTTCCTGTTTATCTGTCAAAATTTTAAAGATTCCACCCAGTTATATAGTTTGAAAAATCAGAAGATCTTCTTGCGAAAAGTACAATTTATTTTAAACAGGGCAATTTACAGCATGGTCACATAGTTAATTAGCAAGCATGTATCCATCACTTTAATTCCTGCACCATTAATGCCAGTGAAATATCTAGATTCATCTTTTTAAAAATATGATAAAAATCTAAAAATATTTCATTGTCACTGGGGACTTCATGCAGAAGGTCTGACGTAACTCGGCTTTGGAACATAGCATTTGCTTTTTTAGGGGAACCTATTGGGGTTAACACATTAAAATCCATGTCTCTGCCAGAGACCTATTATGGATTCACCTTGTTTATGCACAGGACAGTGAGAGTGGATGATGAAGGGACAATTCAAGCTCCATGCCTCTAGTTTGACAGGAGAATGTGTTTAAAAGGTTATATCTCTTCCATCACCTTCTCTGCTCCTTTTAAAACACAGTTAAATGTTATGTGTCTCCTTAAACCCTTTATATCAAACATTTTGTTGTATAAGAACCTGAAGACCAGGAGAAAAATGCATTTTGACTCTAAACATTGCCTTGGATGACTAAGGATTTGGCACTATGGATGGACAAACAACTAATTTTGGATACCCATCCCTCTTTAACCAACACCAGATCTGCACTGATTCTAGTATGAAATGTATATGGTAGGTTACATGGTTTTCAGAGGACAGATGCTCAATGGAATCTGAAAAAAAGACCCCTTTTGTTTGGCACCCAAAATCTTGGTCTTCAGCAATATTTCACAACCCACCCTTATAATCAGAGTATTAGTTCTTCTGTATATTTTGCTGCTTCCTTTTCCCCAATTACATTTCTTTTTCTTCTCTCTCTCCCTCTTTCCGTCATTTTCTTTTTCATGGACTTCTTCAAATCACTCTTATGGCATCTCTTCCTCTGTCCTCTTTTAATTTCAGCTAGATGTTTTCATAGTTATTTTTCTTAGCACTTATGTCATGATGGCAATTCCGGCTGGTTACAAATTCACTGACTCCCTCTTGAAATGGCCTTTTAAGTTGTTGCTAAAAATCAATGTTGATTGTTACAGTAGTGCTGTGTAAAAAGATGTTTGCATATATGTAAATAGGCTAGATACCAGTAGATGGTGCTCAGGAATATGTGGCATCGTTCCTGGGTTTTGTAGGACCAATAAAATTTGTTGGTTGCACTGCAAATGGCTTCTTTTGTGCAACTCCTGACATTGATTTTGATGATGTTTTCTCATTGAACCTTCTGTTCTTCATCCGTGTGCTAACTTCTTTTATTACTGGACCATCTTGGCAATAAGACAAACTCTAAGCAAAGTAAGAGAGGTTGTGGGGATCATATCAATGATAAAGAGATGTTTGAAGAGATGGACATCAAGAAGGGACATGAAGGAAAAGAATCAAGTACATGTAACGCAGATATTTCTAAGTACACAAGATAGCAAAACCAAGATCACCAAACACAGTGTAGGAAATGAAAGGGGGGATAAAGTAAAAGGAGTCGGGGAAAATGTAATGAGTAAAGGGCAAGTGGTTTGGGGAGTATCTGGAATGGCCAGGTGTGTCATGGCATAAATACTTACAAAGTTAAAAATCCATTTGAAATAGTCTGAAGTTTTACCTTAGGGCAGTAAAACAAAGGTCAAGGAATCTGTTGTCTTACCAAGAAAACAACAAGACATGTTGTTAAGCCATCTAAACCAGCAGAATGTCCCAAAGCAATGGGCTGTCTCCAGAATAATCTCTATCCTGCATTCATCCTTCTGATGTTCCAGAAAGGCCTGACTTCCTCAAATCCCAGCTCGGATTGTCCTGGTCAGAACTATTCACTCCTTTGCACAGAGGTTTCAGAGGGGATCACTGTAAATGCAAATATAGGAAGGTCAAGACCTAGAATTCTGACCTGTGGGGTAAAAACACAATCATTCAGGCAGCCCTAGTCAACTGCATTTTATAAAGGACAAAGCCATGAGTTTTCTGTGAATTCTTCTTCAGTTTTGGGGGAAAGGTCCCACTGAATGGGACTATCCATATCTGCAGAATCAGGACTTAAGAATCGTAAGATGAAATTCTATGGCCTGTGTTATGCAGGCACTCAGATAACCATAATTTCCCTTTCTGGCCTTATAATCTATTAATTTATTTGATGCTTCATATGTAAATACAGGACTGCGTATCTGCCCTAGAGAGCTTTGAGTCTAGGATGTAATCCTGCAAGCCATTATGGGCTTCATCCAAAGCCCGCTGAAGTCAACAGGACTTCATTGACTTCAGTGGGCTTTGGATCAGACCCTTATAAGTAGCCCCTGCTCATGTGAGTAGCCCCACTATTTGAGTGAATAAGGGTTGCAGCAGGATCAGTCATCTGAACAAGCATGTCTGTGTAGTCACATTTTGGGCTTAGAGAGATGCATGGACAGGGTTAAAGGAGGGGTTCTTTCTTGACTCTTGACAGAAAGAGTCGGTGAGGGAGGGTGAGGGAAAGGGTGAGAGAGCTTGCATTTATTGCTGTTGGATTGTTTGTGAGGCTGCATCATTTAGAAATCCAGGTAAATCAATAAAAAGTTTGGCTCCTGATGGATTCAAAATATCAGGCCTTATTTTCTCATTGAAATAAATGGGAGTTGAAAGCATTGGCAAGAGGCACTCAGCAGTCTGCTGAAATAGGCCCTAACTGTCCATTATAAGGTCTGAAATCTGAAAGATCCTTCAGCCTGTGCCTAACTTGAAACACATGACTAGTCAGTGTGGGTGCATTCTTATGCCTAAAGTTAGGTTGGTGCTTAAGCACCTCACTGAATCTGGGCTATAAGTCTTAGGAGACCTTAATGTATCACATTTCTGTGGGTGAAGATCACACTGGCACCTCAGAGAGAGGAAAAGGAGAGAGAAAATATCATGTGCTGATAACTGTTGCAACAGAGAGCTCAGTAAATTACAAGAAGCTGGTATCAGATTCTGGGAGCAGGTGGAATTTCTGGATTAAGAGTAACCAGAAAATCAAATAGTAACCCAAAAGTGATAACATTCGTTTGAGTCTGTAGGTGGCTTTTTATGGATTTATCTGTTATCTCCTAGTAATAAATGTTTCTCTTTGAGGTACTGCATTATACTGATAGTTATACAATCGGTATCTCTGACCTGACAAAACAGAGATTTTCCCCCAATGACAACTCTTTCAATATATAGCTTTATGTTGTTCTATACAAGCCTGTTGTGTCTTGTAACTTTTTTGGCAATACAATTAAACAGGCTTCAGGGAATATGTGTTGGGGTGTCCACCCCACACAGGACTGGAGGAGGATAAGATGGTGAGGTAAGCCTATTAACTCCACATGCTGCTCCTAGGCTGGAGGAAGAGACAGGGAGCAGGGAATTTATTACAAGCAGGTTCAGTTGGGCAGAAACTGTTGGGGCCTATAAAGCCAGGAAGCTGGAAATGCGGCTGCTGCTGGGAAAGGGCCATCACTCCCTGGGAACAGGGAGGAGTGTCTAGAGGCTTCAGAGAAGTGTAGGCTGCCGTTCCTCCCTGGGAAGAGGGAGAATGGTTTTGAGGTGGTACACCCAGAGCAAGGAGGGGAATCAGGAGTTACAGGAAGCAGTGCACATGCTCCCTGTAATTTCTTTCCCAGAGGCCACCTGTGAGGATGCCATGTAAATCCTAGTGCCCTCAGAGGAGTTCCCTACCCAGGTCTGTGTTCTGGGGCAGCTGATGAGAAGGGGAAGCCTGAGCTCACCCCCATGTCCCTGAATGAAGCAGTCCCTGCTACATTTGCTATTGCAGCTGCTCTCCCAATTTCAGGTCTTCCTCTGTGCCCCACCAATGGCTGAACTGAAGCAGTAGTCAGGGATGTAACAGGGTGGTTTGCCTGATGCACTGGAGAACTTGAAACTAAGCCAGCTCTGGTGACAAGATGGGCGCCTCCTGAGAGGAATCAGGTGATCCTAATACAAAAGGAGCAGGCAGTTGCAGTGAAGAGGGAAGCCCAAGAAGCTGCAGCTAGGAAGGCCACACTGTGGTGAGCAAAAAGAGTCCTGCAGGGCTGAAATTCAAGAAGCAGAAAAGAGGTGAGGAAATCTCTTCAGGTGGGGAGGCCTATGAGAGACCCTATCCAGGCAGGGGAGAGACTGAAACAGTTCAGCTGCAAAGACCTCTAGAGAAGGACAAACTCCAGGCAGGAGATGTGGGGAAGCAGAAGGTTCTTCAGGGAGATGTCAGCTGTGTTCGCCTGAAACTAGGATGAAGACTGAGTTCACATCTTATTTTTAAAAGACTTTGTGATAGTGGACTACTGGGTGCAGAGACACTGAAGGGGAGTTGAAAGGCCTACCGAGTCAACATATATCTGAGGACTGAATCCCAGGAAGGGATTGTTTGAACTATCTCTGAACTGAGTGAATTCCAAATGGAGGCACTTAAGAGGCACTCAGTATAACCCTCCAAGAGCCATGAGCCACTTAAAGTGGCTGGCCATGTTACAAGGGAGGAGTGACTTGCTGTTGGCACAGGACAGAAACACCTTCCAGAGGAATTATGGCTTCTTTAGCACCAGACCCTCCTTAGGAATATTCCTGGGCCAACACCACTACACCCTGTGTCTTTCAATAGAGTCTGTGTCCTTGTGGCACAAGCTAACCCTGAATATTCAGAAGCAAGATATAAAGTAATCGTTTAGATTCCTCTATTTTATGGAATCTATCTAGGTGTTTATGCTGTGTTCATCACTGTGGTATGGAGAGGTGTGTATGTCTGAACCATGATGATAGAAGTAGTTTTTTTCAAGGAAAGTGTATAAAGTGATGGTATGTCCTAGCTTTTCATAACTATCCCAGAAACATCTTTCAGGACACCTGGGATAACCTGGTTTTCAATTTAATCCATCAAAATATAGTAGCTTTATACCTGCAGGTTGTTTGATTACAACCCATTGCTATAGAATAGAATTTGTTCTATGTTTACCAGTAGTCCAATGGAACAAGTGTTCAGCGCTATGAACAGCATTTGGCATCAAAAGTGAAATGAATGGAGATGCAATCAAAGCTGTTCTTCTGTACAAAGTGAAGGTTAGTGACACCTGTTCAGTAGTTCATGAGAAATACATTCATACAGTTATGAATAGGCCCGTGTCCACCATTGAGTTACAAACTGACTGTAGCATCACCAGTGCAGATCTTGTACTTTAGTTTTCTGAGTATTTTGCAATCCTAAAATGCTTTGGCCACAAAAATTATCCCACTTCTGGATTTTCAAAATACAGTCACTTTGTATGAATAGGTCTAGAAAAAGGGTTTGCAATGAAAACATACTGCTGACATGTTAAGGAGAAGGCTTTTTAGTATCTTCCTAAAATGTAATTGTTGCTTGCAATCAAATCACTGACTGATTTTACTTTAATCACAAATTCCAGCAGGAACCAGTCGTGCTTTCAAAGATTTGCACAGAAGATATTCCTGAACTACAAAGTATGGAGTGAAGTCTTAACTTCCCCAAACTAGAGAAGGTTCAGATCAAGGCTTTGTTTTAGACTCATCTCTGATTTGCTCAGGATATGGCCATAAACCAATTAAACAATTGAATGTCAGGATGTAAATTTCTTGTAGAAAATTAATGGAATATATGGGTCTGTTCTAGGCCCCAGTTCAGGAAAGCACTTACACATGGGCATATGCCCTGTTAAGTTCAAGAGTGTGTGAAGTTAAGTACATGTTTTAAGTGCTTTCCTGAGTAAAGATCCTGGTTCAGGTTAGCAACATGGCTTTCAACCATGCAACCCAGGGCTGGCTTACAGGTGAGAGCAGAAAGCATGTGAAACTTGGCGGTTTCAAATGTTTTTTCATCTCATCACAGGCGGTATAGTTTCACTCACATGTGAAACTCAAAGCAAAACTGAAGAAAGACTTGGCACTAGACCTTATGAACTGAAACTGCTGAAAGTGGCACATCTTTCTTTATTCTCCCTTCTCCAAGCATAGTTAACTGCCATTATCATGCCAAAAATTCATTCTCTTAAATCATTTTAGGGAAACATTCTCAATAGCATAGCTAAGGGAATGGAAAGAAAAATATAAATCTGCCCCATTACTGCTGATCAACCAAATTAAGTGTGGTACCGCTGCTGTTTCACCCATATACCACTGAGATCATTGGAATGTTCATGCATGATTGATGTGCTTTATGGGACACAGGTAGAATATTGACTGGCATGCAAGGAGTTAAAGTAAAGTAACAACCCTGAGATTCCACAAACAAATTCTAAGCTAAAACAAAAAGTGAGTCTCTAGTTTGCTTCATGGTGTTGTCTGCAGATGAAAACCTCCTGAACTTTATCCTAAATACAGTTGCTCCTTTTTGACCTGAGAGGCTAGTCAAATTTCAGGGCCCTGGGAATGTTCCACTTGGAAGTAGACATTGATGGAATCTGATATTTTCTTTGATGCAATCTTGCATATTTACAAGGCATGCATAAAGTCTGGCATCTCCAAATGCGGGAGGAACCAAAATCAAGGGATCGCTTCTTTGGTTACAGCCCCAGTTCTCTTTAGTCAACACCAGACTCCCTCTCCACTCTTTCCAGGGTCACACTCACACTGTACTCACAGGTTACTTGCATGGCTTTCTTGCTGTTTGTTTCTGCAGCTCTGTTCTTTCCCCTCCCCATACCACAGACTATACTCGGCAAAACCCTCTGCCCACTCAGTGCGAACTCCTGGATGGGTTCACTACCCTCTTTTGTCTTAAGGGGAGAAGGGGCTTCTGATTTACACAACCTCACAGATATGTTAATTGAAGTGTGCCGCCACATCCAATCTCAATGAGGTTTGTAAGCCAAGCAATCACCAGTACTTTTCAGCATAACTTTCCATATTTACAACAATATCCAGGTACAATGGGGCATGCTAAAAGTAGAGGTTTTTAAAAAATTTTAATTGTTAACTTCCTTATATTTGTGTGTTTAGAATAGATACTAAGGGCCAAACTGTACTTGATTTTGTGCACACATACAGTTGTGTGTCTAAAATACACTCTTGTTTGAGCAACTGAGCATTTGTATGCACAACTCAAAGAGCGAGGCATGCAGGCATCCAGTTATGCATATGTTTCTTTTTTTTTTTTTTACACGCACACCTTTAAGCCTCATTCGATAACTTGGTTTATAATAATACAGATTATTTTGTGCCTTGTGGACTCAAATTCATTCTCAGTTTTAGCATGGAAGATGCATACAACATTTTGTTTCTCAAGGGCCGACTTGCACTGAGAAGTCAATTTCCCCAATGATTATTTGAAACTGTGTGCCATCTTTTGATACTATTTATTATGCTGTGTGTGTGTGTGAGAGAGAGAGAGAGAGAGAGATTGGAGTGGTGTGGGCAGGAAGACACCAACTTTTCACTCCTGGAGTACTAAATACCAGTCTTGCCCTAGTTCACAAATTAAAATTAGAGCATTGCAAACACTGAAGTGTTCAGGGCCAATTTTGTTTGTTGTGGCTGCTAGTGTGACATAAAATATGGACTGAGGAATGGCTTTATCCCCTCAATTTGCCAAGCTGGGGTGCCTTTTGCACTGCTTCACTGGAAGTAACCACTCTTGGCCTTGCTTTCATACAGCCTCTAGCATGTAAACTATCCAACTTGTAGCCAATTACTACAAAACAATAAGTTATCTGATACAAAGTTATGAGTGCTTCTAGTAGCCACTCCTGAATTGACATTGCAGAGTGGCACCAGTAAATTCCCAGTCCCAGACTTGTCCCCAGAAATGTGTGTCTTGTACTGCCCAGTTCTGTCCTTCTGTGCAACACAAACTCATAGAAAGTCTGTCATTTTATTAATAGAAAATGATAGGCACAAACCCTATTATCTCAAATGAAGTTTCCCAGATACTTCAATCCAAAGACCCACAGGTTTAGACGAAACAATAAAACAAGTTTATTAACTACAGGAAGATAGATTTTAAGTGATTACAGGTAATGAGGCATAAAATTAAGAACTGGTTACAAAGAATTAGTTTAGGTATTAGTTTGCATTTTAACTTATTGAACTAAGTGAATTCAAGGCAAAGATGTCTCTCACCATATGCTCACAGCAGGCTGACTGGGTCTTTCAGCCAGGATCCCCCACTCCCAGTCCAATGATGTTTCTTTTGACTTTCAAACGCAGTTGATGCCTTAAGGGGAGAGAGGAGATTTGGGGCCTCTGTTGCTCATTTTTATCTCTTTTTCCTCCCCTTTGACAATCATCTCCAGCTGGGGTTCAGGCAAGAGACAGTCTGTTTACGAAGGATGTACATTTCTCGCTCACACCCTTCTTCCTGCCAAAGAATGGCTGCTAAAGCAAGTGATAGTTCATTCGATTTTGTTGACACCTGGCTGAAGCATCAGTTTGTCCTCCTCTTTGAGGAACTGGTTTGTGCCTGCTTTTGTAAACTTGGAGCATGTCTCAGCCAGGTCATACAGTAGAATCTTAAACTTTACATAATGTGTTTCTACACGCATTTTAACAGGACATTAATGATCAGCAAATTGAGTGTTCAAATGATGCCTCACAAGGTATATGTTTTACAAAACTGTGATAAATCTTGCACAACGTGAAGTCACAGACTGTCACACCTAACTAAGCATATTTTCTGCTTGGTTAAACGTCAGCAGATGACTAAGGAAAATGTCCCACAGCCTATTATTCTTCTTAAAGCCTCTGCAGTTTTGCTGCTGCTGTCTGGGGGCAGGAAAGGAAAGGGATTGATGGCCTAACTGCCTTTCACTCTTTATTCTGAAACAAAGTCATTGTTTCCCTCCACTGTACCCAGTAAGATCTTTAGCAGGCTACTAGGTCTGGGCTGTTTAACACTCCTTTCAAGTCTCTTCCAGTTCTAAAAGCTTCACTTTTACTGTCTCACTTGCCTCTGTACTTTCAGGTTTCAAATGAGCCCTGAAGATGACACCAGGACACTGAGACTTGCAGTGTTTCCAACCCAATGATAAGCAGAAGGTGTTAGAAATTTTGTTCCTGTGGGCTTTCCAGCAGAATTTCTAGGCCAAAGAGGCTCAGGTATGTTTGACTACATTTTGAGGCAGCCTGCTTGAAGCTACTGTCTCTAATCCCCCTCTTCCTTTCAGCCAAAATTATTTTCACCTCACAGATGTGATATTTCTGACACTAATGCAGTCCTATTAGGGGTGAGGTTTTTCCAGTTCCATCACATTGCCCAAGGGCTGTTCACTCTCAAACATTGTTGAAGGGTGTGAAATCTCAAATTGTCCTATGTACATATGGGGCCGAGATTTCCAAAATCCTATTTAAGTGCTACTGCAAGACATTAGGCACACTAGCATAGGGTCAGGACCACATTGTGCTTGGTACTGTACAGACAAAACAAAACAGACAGTCTCAGCCCTAAGGAATTTACACTCTGAGTGGAAGATAAGAGGTAAGAGATGACAGGATACCAACACATAGGGTAAGCGCAAGGAGTCAAAATAGCTCAGTTCCAATTTAGGCACAAAACTAAACACACACCAAAAAATCTTTCATCATGTTAGCTGTTGATATCACTTGAAAATCTGGCCAAAAATGTCATCCTGGGAGCAGCGAAGAGCTGAGGACCCTTGAAAATATGGCCCATCCTGCAGAAGTTTAAAAAGGAAAGGTCATGTTCATCTACAAGAAAACCAGGGGGTAAAAATAACACATCTGCTCCATCTTGTGGCAAGCACTGTAACTACAGATGCCTCCCAATAATTCTGAACAAGTATCAGTAATCCTAAAGTTTTCTGAACCTGAATACCTGATCTCAAGTTTGGAATGGAGATTACCTTTCCGAGTGTGGCTGTTTTGTATTGGTGATACATTTTAACTTTCAAGTCAATTTTGTGATCTATCACAAGATGCTCTGTCAAATAACTATAGTGAGCTGACACTAAGAATTTAATGAGTTATTTGTATCTCCACAGCACCTAAGAGTGCTAGTCATGGACCAAGGCTCATTGTGCTAGTTTTTGTACAAACAGAGAATAAAAAGACTCTTTTTTTCCTTAAGAGTTTACAATCTAAGTTATAGGTCAGGTAGGCAATTTTCCATAACATCTTTTCTTAACAAGAAATTACCATTTCAACTTGATGAATTGTCTTCATTTTTCGTCTGAAAACCAGCAACGGAAAACTGTTTTTCAATGAAAAGTTGACATTTTTCATGGAAAAGAGACTCCAATTTCCAATTAGTTCTACTGAGTTACAGATCACAATGGGATTTGAAAATATGTACACAAATAATTGTTTCCTCCTCTCATTATTTTAATAGAAGTAACTAATAGCTAATTAGAAGTAACTAGTAGCTAATAGATAATTATTATAAGTTGTAAATTACATAATCTAAGGATCCCTTGATCAGCTGAAGGTTTAAGACTCGAATCGCAAAGTCTAGATTTCTGTTTCAGTCCAAGTGATCATAATTATATTAATACATCACCTTTCACCATAAAGATCCCAAAGTGCAACTATGGGCTAGGTTTACTATGGGTTTTCATTTTCTTCCAGAGATCTAATTCAGAATGTAGGGTCCCTGGTGGAAAGAAGTCCACCATGAATGAGGATAGGCTGAAATGGCAACAACCACCAGTGCTACTGGAGGGCCTGGGCCATAAAGGATAGTATAACCCAATACTTGTTAAAGGTCTTAAAGCTTAGATTAATTATTTCTCTTGAGCCATTCTGGCAGAATTGTGGTTTTGAATTATAGGTATGAAAAAATAATCATTTTGCCAAATTTTGGAAACTTGCCAATTTTGCTTTGAGACTTTGAATGGGTTCAAACCTTCAGTTCAGCACAAAACTTGCTGGGTTGGGGCATAATCTGAGGCACATGAAAACCAAAGAAAAACTTTTCATGAAAACCAGACCCTACAATTTCACATGGTCTTGGATTTTTTTCTCCCGCCTATGTTGCTCACGGTCACACAGGAAGTCTGCAAATCCGTTAATTTCTCTGTGTAGGACTTCGCAAAAGTACCTAAGGCAGATAGTCAATGGAACTTGTGCTCCTAACCACTGTTGGTAGCTTTGAATCCTCCATGCCTTGGCTAAGCCATTTGCAAGTTGTAAACAATGCCTACCTATTAAGTATGCTATTTATTTGGTAGAACCCAAAATTGTAATAGGCACTGCACAGAATTCTGAGACAAAGCTGGAATACTTTTAAATAAAGAGAGGTCATGTGGTAGAGTGAAAAAGGGCACAGAACACGGAGACAGGAGCTGTGAGTTCTGCAGCTCTGCCACTGACTGGCTTTGTGACCTTGGTAAACTTAGCAAGATTCAAAAAAGGACTGGATGTTTATATGACTATTAAGAATAACCATAGTTAAAATAGTTAATGTTAACAGATGCTTTGGAAGAAATATTAATCTTTATGCTTCCAGGTTTAAGGCAACATCAACTGCAGTTTTTCTTCTGAAGCATATGGCATTGGCTACTCTCAGAGACAAGATGGTGGACTAGGTGGATCAAGAGAATGATCCAGTATGGCAATTCCTATGTTCCCAAGACATAGTCCTGCCCCAGAAGAGCTGACTGCATGAGGCCCTGATGATCCGGCAAGTTGATCCATGGAGGTGAATCCCTGCCCCTGTGCTGAGCCCCACTATAGTAAGCAAACAATTTAAGTGATCAAATTTTAATAATGCAAAATCTTTATTTCTTGGAAACCATGGGAAACTGAAGTAAAACCAAGAGATACCACCATTTACCCAAGATCCTTCTGAGATTGTGAAGAAAATGAGGCACTGTGGTTTTGCACAATTTGTAAAATCTACCCCTCTTTTTTTATGTGGGAACTTAGGGTCCAGTCCTGTTCTGACTGAAGTCAACCAGAGTTTTGAGTGTGACTAGGATCTTAACTTGATCCAAGGAGACCAGTGACCCAAATTACTGATTCAGAAAGGGGAGAACTATTGCCCGTTCCATACTTTCTAAGGACTTACATGAAGAAATATTGCAAATAAATGAGTTTGTCAGTGGAGGGCTGGCATTGTCTAACCCATGTCTGAATCAGATCAATTATTTCTTGGCCATCTGCTTTACACTGGATGGCTCCTTTGCGAAGTGGCACAAGGAGTTTTAGCTCAACTTGGACAATAATCCTGATCTAATTGGGTGATCACCTGTGCTAATAAGAATAGAACTCTTGGAATGACTCTTGTACATATGATTAAATTCAACCGTTTAAGAGTCACATTATAGGGCTGTTGGAATAGTTCCTAATTCAAAGGAGTTTTGACTCAATAAACATTTTTCACAAAAAATGTCTGCATTCTGCAGAACACATCAACTGTTCATCAAGAACAACTAAGGTCCAATATATTTCACCCATAAACCATAATATTTTCATTTGGAAATGCTGCCATGGTGCTTCATGGGAGTTGTAATTTAGTCCTCACTTTCTTCTATGGGCCAACCTCCGCAGCTGGACTTTGTCTCCCATCATGTACCATAGCCAGCCATTGATGCAAAGCTTCCATTTTGCAAGAGGGAAGACTCTGGTGAATCATGGGAGATGTAGCCAATCAGGGAGCTCAGCTTATATAAATTGGGAAGCATGAGGAGCTACACTTCCTCATGAGACACCATAGTAACCTTTCCAAATTGACATATTTCGGTTTTCTTCTTCAAACTTCAGGAATGTGAATTTGAATTTCTGCCAAAAAATGACACTTTCTGAAGAGGATAATTCCCTCCCCCACCCCCGCCCCCAGCATAATGTGTGCTTGAAGCAAAGACAGGCTTGCTGCACGATCCCTCCCATCATGCAGAGCACATTTTTTTCCCAAGCACTCATAACGAATTTACTTTTGCAACTCCCTTACCATGATAAGTCCTATAGAGTTTAATAAATGATAACCCCTTTTAGGCTTTTAAACCCACCCTATAGAATTAAATGGAAAACACTGCTATAAAATTCTGTAGGATGAGTCAAAAACCGTAGAAAGGAGTGTCTTTTTCCCACTGTCTCTTAGAATAATTTTTTTTAGATTCTTATTAAATTCTATACACCTTTCCCATGAGGGTTGTTAAGTTTCATGAAGGTAACATTGTGTTACCTTAAGCTGTAAGTCATTGCTTCCAACAGAACCACTGGCTCTTGGTACTGCAACTTGTCCTGAACTCTGGAGATGACCATTTGAACCACTGTGATAGTTACCAACATAGAGGGACAGTGATAGTTACATTCAATCTCTTTCATGTCATTAATTTCAATATTGGCTTGAGAGTGGGCTGCATAATATTGTGTAAAGGAAGTACAGTAAACGAAGGGTTAATCATGTTATATTCTCTTTCATGTCACTAGACAGGAAACCCAACTGCTGATGAATCAGGAAACTACGATTCATAATGGAAACACTTCTTTAGTTAAAAGAATCTGATTCTCCGTATCCTCACCATGCCCACACGTTAACAGTAAAACCTTTTCAATGAAACTGGAAAGGAGAATAGGGTTGCTCTTAGTCACCGTTACTGCTATGACCGTGGGTGGTAGCAGTGGTGGGTGCTAAGTGTGATTGTGTCCATGCAGTGTGGAGATCAAAGTGACTGTGGTGTCATCACCCACAACAGGTGAAGGGCCAACCACAATCTCGCCATCAGCTCTGCATTCTGTGAAAGGTTTATACGTTCCAGTGGAAATCTGCTACTACTTGCTCTTTAGAACACAGGTGCAGCAGGAATAAGTAATTGAATACAAACCAGCAAACATAATGCCATACATTGCAGCCAACATGTGGCTTGTGATCTAACAAAGACGTGGGGTTGAATAACTACATAACATAACTCTGTATGTATGTAGAAGACAGAGCAGTGGAAAATGCACTTAATTGAAAATGGCCTTTAAAATGTTTTTCAAGTTGCAAACACTGATACTTTTGATTATTTTAATGAAATAAGTAGATCAAACTCTTTCTGCACCCTGTGGATTACTCAGTGTTTCATCTTGCAAAAAGCAAACTGTTTTCTTGATCTACTTGTGCCACTAGAAATGTTTAATTAGAGCATGTTGATTTTGGAGTAGTTACAACTGGCGTGAGACAGCATCCACTAAGACGTTGCTTACACTTAAATATTTCAGTCTCTCTACAGCAACATCCAGCATCATTTACAAATATTTTTGCCTCTTGGGTGACTTAAAATAAAAGCAATATAGGGAAAAGTGTTTGTTACTGTGCCTCATTCCCAGAGTTCCCGCTTCTGGCGCTGTTCAGGGAAGCAGCCACACAGCCTCATTTCCTCAGCTTTCTTCCTCTTGCAGTTCTACCCCTCTGGGGGCATTCAAAGTCTAAAACTAACATAAAACAGCACGAACTCTTCCCATCCCTTCAGGAGATCTGCTAGACACCAGTCTTCCCCAGTCCCCGGCCCAACCCAGCCTTCTGCCTCACACTGAGAGCTTCACATCTGCTCCCCATGCCCGCTCTTTCCATCTGAGACAAGTTCTTTTGTAAGACCCTGCTTGGAGCTTGCTTCCTACTCTGGGGGTCTTAATCTGAGCTAGTTGGGACTTCAGTAGCCTGTTCACCCCTTCCTGCAGTGTGGAGTCTTGTTTGACCCATTACTCTGGTACAGACCTGTATAGTTAGGTTGTCTAACACATTCCAGTATAATTTTTTCCAATATTTTCTTATGCCTCCATTGTTTGCAGTAGGCCTTTGATATTTGGCTGGTGAATAGCTCTCAGATTACAGAAGCACCCTTTACTTGTCCCATGAAGTTCCATTCCCTTTTGCTGAGGTATAGACTATTCATTGAAATTTCCCTTCTCTCACTAGTATTCCTCTGGAAAACTTTGCCAGCATGGCCCATGGCATGAATGGTTCATTGCACAGTCTTCCCTTATCCGAGCCCCAATTCGAGCTTCTTGGCTCCTGGTAGTTGCCACCCTGACTGATGTACAAGGAAAGAATCATCCATTGGTGGAATGGGATCACAAGGAGGTAAGAAATTATTTTCCTTCTTTCCTAAATAAGTAAACCCTCTGTTGCAAATTAAATTGTATTTATCCAGTAAGTAAAAATAGACCCACTGAGTCTTGTATAAGAATCTTAATGTTAGTATAAAACTTTTCCAGGACAAATTGCCATGTTTAATGGGTTTCTCCTCTTACTATGTCAGATTCTGATACCCTTACTCATGCTGAATAGTATTTTACTATACAAATGGTCCCAATGAAGTCAGTGGGAATCCTTATGGAGCAAGGTGCTATTCAGCTTGAGTATTGGTATAAAAGTCAGCTTCAGAGGTGTGCGTGGTATTTGCAGACTTCAAGTATTACCCAGCTCTCAAAGCTTATGAGCAAAGGTATAGTCAGAGGGATAAATTCTCCACTGGTTATTGCCCAGTTTAGGGCTTGATCTTACAGACTTATATGCAGGCAGAAACAAAAGAAGCCAACTGGAGCTTTTCTTCAGGTCTACAGGATTGACATTAGAGCAGGAACGCCGTCAAAGCTCAGCATGGTGGCTGGATTCCTAGACATAACATCATCCAGTATGAAATTAAGTGTAGAATCTATCAAATGTGATAAAACAAGGATAACCAAATCTAAGTATTTTAAAAAGAAAAACTCTTCCTATTTTCAGGGGGTCAGACTTCAAAATTAAAACCAAACCAAGTAACGACTGAACAGCAGAAATTCATCACTTGCATAATGACCATCAAATGCTGCTTTCAGTTAAGGCCTGATCCAAAGCCAACTGGAGTAGAAAAGAGATTCCACTTTGACTGACTCCAGTGAGCTTTGGCAAAGAGGCCAACTGTGAAGTCCAAGGGGCTGCCTGGATATATCTGAGGGCAGGATTTGTTTTGGAATATTCTCTGCTGTTCAGAATACCGTTGAAAACCTAACAACACAAGGTCCAAGCAGGTATTAAAAAGGCTTCAATGAGTTTGTTTTCCTGTGGATATAGTTACGCTTAATGTCTTTGCCCATAAGACTAGCAAAAGAAGAAAGATATGATAAATCGATACCTGAGAACGCTCCCCATTGATTCTGGAACTCCACCACCGCAAGAGGTGGATGCAGAGTCGACTGGGGAGCGGCAGCGGTAAACTCACCACCGTGTGGATGCCCAGGTAAGTCACCCTAAGATACGCTGACTTCAGCTACACAAATAGCTGACACCTGGGCGTCCACACAGTGGCGAAATTTGCCCTAAGGTACACTGAATTCAGCTACACTATCCGCGTAGCTGAAGTTGCGTATGTTAGGTCAATTCCCCACCACAGTGTAGCCCAGGCCTAAGATTGTAAGCTCTTTGGCACAGGGTCCATAGGTGTTAATAGCGCCTAACACATTGCAGCCCCAATCCCTACTTGAGATTTCGAGGTGCTGTTGAAGTAGGACTCAACTATTGCTAACAATACTGCAGTGGGTGCATTCAGCTATCTCCACCTAAATCTAAGCCACGATGTTGAGAACCCCATTCGCAGATCAAGAGACCTGCATCTTTAAAATGGTTTCCCTCACTTTCCTGCCTTTATTCTGTTCACCGTGTTAATTGCTCCGAAAAGCCCATGTTCTGTTGTGACCTGCAGAGCGAGTATTTGAGGAGTCCTTCGTGCAAACTCATAGTGGAGCCCTAACTCTGCGTTTGGCTTTTTCTGCCGAACACAGTACAGGACTGGGCTGGTGTGAATGTCTTGTAGCATTGCCTTATGCATCTGTCTGTAGTTCACAGCCTGCCTGCCTTAATGTTATAACCCTGGCACAGGTCTTCAGGTCGTGTCAATTCACCTCGGTCCATTGGCTGACATCTGTGGACCTGGCCTATAAACTGCTGGTTTCCTGGGTTCAACTTGGACATAAAAACTGGCTGGATTAAAATGGTTCAATCTGGGAGTAGATTTTGAAAAAAGAAATCATCTGGTTAGCTGCTTTTTATTTGATGAAAATACATGCAAGACTAGAGAGAGCAGTGGGGAGCTTTTTCTAAACGTATTTTCCCCTGTTACAGGAAGAATGTGCTAACCATAAGGATCCAGCCCTGAGAAAGAGAGCATGGCTGTGCTTGCAAGAAACTGTCAGTGCTAGGGAGAGGGAATCTTCTGAATGCTCAACATGGAAGTAAGTCCCACGTGCAGACAGCCACATCCTGCTCCTGTTTGGGGGCAAGTAGGCACTACGGCCCATTGGTCTCGCCCTATTGAAAGTGGAGACCACGTTGGTGCGTGCTATGTGTGGGTCCATTGCCCTGGCATGCACACTCTCCTCTTCTTGAGACCCTGTAGGGACCAATGGAAGGACTCCCATCCACTCTACACATGAGGGTACAGACCTTTGTTTCTCTTGTACTTCAGATCTCACTTACTAGCTACCTTTATCCATTCTATATGTATCTAAAGACTGCCCAAGACTGGGCCATTTGTCCCTCTGGTGGACTGAACTGAGTTTACTATGTTGAAGGGAACAATCACAATTGAACTTTGGTGTTTATTTAAAAACGTTTATTTTTAAAAGAATCACAAAACTTGATTATATCACAATTAGTTATGATAGCAAATATGCAAAGTTGTGCTTCCTGGGTTACCATAAGATAGATTTCCTTCTTTGCGTATTCTTCCAAATCCTACTCTTCCACCCGCACACATTTAGAGTATCACTGAAGTGACTTAGGATTTTCACTGATTGCTATGTTATACAAGAGACGAGAGTAGCAGGTCATAATGGTTTCTTTGGGTCTTAAAAATAAATGACTCAACTCTGGATATACACTGAGATCAGACTCTCTGGCCTATTACCCTTGGGTATATATCAAGAAATCTGTTGTATGCTCTTAAGGTATTAAGCCATACAGAGATATGAACATTGAGTCGTTGTCCTTGATTAATTTCTGTGCTGCTTGTTTTTATGACAGGCAGAAGGAAGACAGAGCTGCTTTCTAATCTGACCAATACATAAAAGAAGTAAATGAATTCTATCCTTGTAAATACTTAGCAAGTATATATGTCAATGGCCCAGTACTTTCCAGAATGTAACTACTTATTCTTGGCTGGGGTATAGGGATTGGGCATGTCAAAATGCATTTTTAAAACAGCAGTAGTGTTTACCGCTGGTGTAAATTGATATTCAGATACAACTATGACAAGCAGGGTATAAATACTTAAACGGTTGAGTGAATAGGAACTGGAAGTATTCCAAGCACCCAGTGTTTCTGTATCTGTTTTGTCAAGGGTTTAAAAATGCATTTATGTGACTGTAGAACTTGGAGACATCAATGAATTAGAAACTATGCAGTCACACAGGATGAGAGAGTCCCTTTCCCAAAGAGCTTATGATCTAAATAGGTAAGGCAGACAAAGGGTGGAAGAAAATATTATCTCCATTTTACAGATGGGGAAATGAGACACAATAAGTGATTTGGCCAAGGTCACACAGGGAGTCTGGCAGAGGTGGGAATTGAACCTAGATCTCCTGATTCTTCACTTCAGTGCCATAACAAGACTATCATTCTTCTCTATAAACAAATGTGTCAGTGCATGTGCAGCACCTAGTATGGAAAAATGAACTGCAAAGAGCAGGCTGAATATGTTGTAGTCTAATAAGGAGACATCCCTATTGACTTTGTGATTGTTTGTGATTGTGATTTTTTGTGATTGAGCAGCAAGCTGGGAACTGGGAGAAAACTGACCTACTCCTACTCTGCCACTGAATTACTTTGTGGCCTTGCACAAGTTATTTAGGATTTTCAGAAGAGCTCCGTTCCAATTTAGGCACCAAAATGAGTGGCCATATTATCATTTTGGGTGCTGAGCAGTTGTGCAAATTTGTCCATTAATCTTTCTGTCTCTCTGCAAAGGATAATATTTATCCATCTTTGTAATAATGCTTATCAACCTTTCACGGTGATCTAAGGCCTGGTCTACATTGACATGGTTAGATCAACACAAGGCATCTTATATTGATCTAGCTGTGGATGTGTCCACACTGAAATTTTGCTCCTGAAGACATAAGTGCATCACTACATCGACTGACCAATAACAATCTGGCATTGCAAGTTTTCACAGTGCAATCACCACTCACTTCTCAACTGTCGGTTCCGCTCTCATTTTGGTATCCCTGCATTGGAGGGCTGAAGTGAGCTCTGCACACAGATCCAGGAATGAGGTCTTGGGTGTCTGAAAGTTCTGCAGCCACCGTGCGTCGTCCCCAACCTGCGTGACAATACGATTTCACCCGTCAGTGCTTGTTTCCCAGGCACAGAACCGACCCTTCACCTCCTCCAGCTGCTCCATGAGCACCAACAACATCCTTGAATTGTTTCTCTCTGTGTCCCATAGCATTCTAGCCTCCAAGGAATCCTCATGTTCCCTGCGGCTCCCTTTGTGGCTCTGCAACTTACTGCAGGATCAGGCATCCTGTGATTGCAACACCCATCACAATAGTGCAAAGCCGTGCAGGTTCTGGGCTTCTGTCAGAGACAGCGGACAGTGGATTTGAGTGGATTTTGAAAAGGTGTGAAATATTATGGGATGCCGATGAAATTATGGGATGGAGAACGCTGCATTATGGGAAGTTGACCCTATGCTCCCAGTCACCCCTACACCACA
Organism: Dermatemys mawii; assembly: GCA_007922305.1. Taxonomy (NCBI): domain Eukaryota; kingdom Metazoa; phylum Chordata; order Testudines; family Dermatemydidae; genus Dermatemys; species Dermatemys mawii. Next base: position 84,212 of record ML677449.1, on the reverse strand, counting down.
CATTTCAGCCCCACGAGGCATTGCAAAAACTTCCTCAAACAATCTGCGTTGGATGGTGGAGAGTTGCATAGTAGGATGCCAACTTACAGTGCACTGCATTCTGCATCAATACAAGCACGTCGGACGAGAACACACACCACTGACACAAGAAGAGTAGCGTGCACACAAACAAATGATGTCACAACTGTGATGGCCAAATGCCGATGTAGTTGCCACAATTTTGAAGTGTAATCATGGCCTAAGAAAAAGTTCCAATTATTTTATGTAAGCATAAAGTAGAACATTATTTTGAACAGCCTCCACGCCTTGTAGTATTTTTCAGAGAGCTAGTTATTTTGAACAAATTAAAACGACTAGGTTACAAACAAGAAGTCAGCTATGATTAAAAACAGAGACCGATGAACCACTCCAGATGAAATAAGAACTGAAGCAAACCTTTGCCAAAAACTAAAACTTCAGACAATATGAAACTTTTTAGATGAGATTGAAAAATGTTTAACTCTCCTACCACCGCCATTACCAAATGTGTATGCCCCTCTGCACTTCCTGGTTCGGTTTGGATATGTTGTTCTCATAGGATTGTTACAGCCACAGGAACGTAGGAAGACTCAGTAATCCTGTGGGGGAAAAGATCACACAGAAACAGGCTAACAAATGTGTTCTTAAGATAAGATGACCATCTAAGCACTTGGATGCTTATCTGAATTAAGCCTTTAAATGATTTTTTCCTCCCATCACTTGCTAAAAAACAAAACACTAAAGCAAAGAAATTCAGAATTAAAAACTTCGTAAACTGACATAGCATTCTATCTTTCATGCTGATTGCAGTCAAGGTGATAGATACTGAGGTAGGTCAAAATTTTTGCCTTTCCTCTGGTTTTACTTGGTGGTGTCTTTTTTTAATTTAAATTGGGCTCACTTTTGATTGTGATGAACATAGTGTTTTGGAGTCACGCCTGTTGAAGTCAGTGGCAATACACGCCCCTGCCCCGATTTCAATGGGATTGGGATTGGTATTCTAGTTTAATTTTAGCCCATTGGTAAATCGCAAATCATAGATCCCTGATTTTTAAGGTCTATTTGCTTCAGATTTTCTTCTGGCACTTCAAAATTGCTTAATTGCATTAGCCACAGTGAAAATAATTGTTTCTTTCATATCCTTGAAACTTCTGAATACAAAAGAAAGGATTATGTATGAATATGGTCTACTCTCCAATAAATGATCTCTCTATTATTAAGGAGTGTACATTCTGGATCATTGTGAAGCTTTCTATTCAACCATTATCTACTTGAACAAAACCTGAAGCCTGAAGACACAAGAATAAATTATATTCGGGGCAGTCATAAAAAAACAACTCTACCCTGTTTTTTCTGTTCAGTAAAGGAATAAGCATATTCCCTTTTTTTTTTAATGATTGCTGCCAATATAATTTTTTCTTGTATCTTCAGGCTTCAGATTTTGTTATTTCACTATTAGAACATAGTTTGTAAATGTTCTAATTAGAGAGATTCTTATCTGTATGGGTATATATAGGTACCACAGTCTATCATGCTGACATATATTGTCTCATTGTTTCCTTGTATGCCACATCTGTCTGTATCTTTTCAAGCTCTTTGGGGCAGTGACTGTCTCTTCTTCTGGGTTTGTTCAGCGCTTAGCACCAGGGGATGGTTTATGACTAGGGCTTCTAGACAATAAAGTAATGCAAATAATAATGTGTGCCTTTACACAGTCAATAGAGCTACTTCAGCAGAGAAATGGACACATTTTTTTCTTAAATTGAAATAGTTCAGTGTGTTACAAAGAAAAGAGAAGCTTCTTTAATTTTGTGTGTGTGTGTGTGTATGTGTGTGTGTGTGTGTACCCATGCAACAGGGAGGTGCACAATATAATATGTACACAAAATTTTCAGACCCTGTAACTACCCTAAAATTACGAAGCATGCAAAATGCCCGTTCCAATAGTTTAATCTGACACAGAAGATTAAATATGAGAGTAAGAAATTATGTACAGTCAAACTTTTACTAAATGAGTAGAGCTTCATGGAAATCACTGATAAAGTTGACAAATTTCACAGCATGTTCATTGTGAAAATACAACATTTCATGGTTGGTCACAGATGAGGAGAAGAAGAGTGCTATTAGAAACCTGCAAGTCCCTTGCACAGCTCAAACAGATGACTGTTCAAAGTTATACAACTTCAGGCAAGGGTAATATGAATAAGCTGAACATTGCAATGTGGTTTTAAAAGCAGATGCCATGGAGACTTGCTTCTTATGAGGGCACAATCTTATTGCTATTGGGGTACAATGTTACTTGCAGTGTGTATAACGTTAGGAAATGGATTGAATATGGAAATCACTCACAAGATATAATACTGTAGTTCAAATGCTGCTTTTGTTTGCTAGATAATGCTAGGCAAATTCAGATTAAAAACCACTGGAACAAGGGATGTGGTGGGTTCATCTTTAAATTGAGATGGGATGTGTCTAAAGTATGCTATCACTCGACTAGAATTTAACACAGCAATAATGACTAGGTAAAGCTCTATGGCCTGTTTTACACAGGTCAGGCATTCCTCCTGCCCTTTGGAATCAATGAGTCATTTAAACTGGTGCAACTCCACTGACATTAATGAAGTTGCAACAGTGAGAAGTTGGCCTAATGAGGTTACAGTATATTGGATACATCCTTAGTTCCCAGTCAGTGGGACACTGACTGGTAATAGTATTTCAAGCTTTTGTGACTGGTAATTAAGGCACTCCTGTCTGCTGTCAGTTGGAGTCTTTTTGGCCCAGCCATGCACTGGGGTTAGTGTGGAGCACTAGGAGTGTGGGAATTGTGGCTTCGAGCTTGCACATCTAAATGAACAGTGGTGGGTCCCGATTGATACTGCTGAGGTGCATTTTTGGTTAAACTGAAGAGACTGATTCCACCATGTTATAGCAATCAGTGAGATTTTGTGTTTCCTAATGACAGAATTGGGTTTGCCTTCTTTGGCATAACGAGCGAAAATGTTATATTTGCACACATCAACCCAGCTCAAGCATATTCCACTGAGCATTTGTTATACCATTTCTCCATTACAAACCATATTCAGAACAAGGTCACCTATACAAGTATCCTAGATCTTTCAACCAAAATGAGACTTAACAGCATGACAGAGGGTAAGTCTACATTACAATTTTAAAAAAATCCTGTAACTGTGTGTCTCGGGGGGGCAGGGGGAGGGATAGCTCAGTGGTTTGAGCATTGGCCTGCTAAACCCAGCATCATGTGTTCAATCCGGGTGGGGGGGACATTTAGGGATCTGGTGCAGAAATCTGTGGGTGAGATTGTGGCCTGCATTGCGCAGGAGGTCAGACTAGATGATCGTAATGGTCACTTCTGACCTTAAAAGTCTACGAGGGCCTGGGTCAGCTAACTCAGGCTCTTCCAGCTTGGGCTATAAAATTGCAACATAGATGTTTGAATGTGGGCTGGATCCCAGGCCCTGAGACTCTGAAGGGGGAAGATCTCAGAGCCCAGGATCCAGCCTGAGCCCCAACATCCATACTGCAATTTTATAGCCCTGCAGCCTGAGTCCCACAAGCCTGAGTCAGGTGAACCGAGCCTGCTGGAGTCAGGCCGTGAATCTTTTATCAGTGTAGACATACCCGTAGTGACTCTAGCAGACGTCTACATCCATGATCAGTGGATGATAAAATTACAAACTGATATGTAGGGCAAGAGAAAGAAAGTACAGATGTGTTTCCAGGCATCCCCTTACTAAGTGGAGAAGAAGTAGTATCATGAGTATAGGACTACGTTGAATCCTGTGTCAATGATATTTAAAGAACTTTTAAACAGAAATTTGTAGGAGGGGAAAAATTGCTGTGTGGTAGCTGTCTTTTTTGAGACACCGTGACTGGTATGAAAGCAACAGACTAGAGTAACCAGACTGAGAAATTAATGCCACCTTTTTGCTAAAGTTCAATATGAACTATCACTTTTTGATGACAGCCTACCACTGAGGTGTACTAAAATGGTCCTAAGTGCTCTTTTCCTCTAGTGAGGGACAACAAAGAATTGGCTTGTGAGGCTGTGAGAGATAGTGAACACTCAATTTTTCCTCTGAGAAGTTTCTGTTGGCTCTAGACACAGATTGGCTTACTAAAAATACCTTTCAAGAACTATATTGTATGTCAGAGTGTATTAAATGATGTAAAACCAAAGCCCTTGTGAGTGCCCATATTACAAGAGGACATATGGGACACCACTATAATAATCATTTGTCTGGTAGACTGCAGAAGGTCACTATGTTTCAGCTGTTGGCAATGAGTATTCCATGCACTTGAAGAGAGAAATGTTGTCGTCAGCTTCTGTCAGGGCAGGTTAGCAACCTTAGACGGATGAGGAGTTTTTTCAAAGGCACCAATGGGAATTAAGTGCCCAACTCCCATTGATTCCAGTTGCCCTTCGTGACTTTTGAAAATCTCCTGCCGAGTTCTACCCTGCCTCCACCTCACCACCCCCAGCTGCTTTAGGCTATGTCTACTCTATGAGCTAGGCATGTGATTCTGCTGCTCATCTTCACATGCCTGTGGTAGCACAGGGGGAACTAGCAGGAGTGTAAATAGTGATGTACAGCAGTAGCATGGGCAATGGCTGCAAAGGCATGACCGAGCTGTTCAAACCATGTACCCGCTGTTTCCAGACTGGTTAGTACTTGGCATGACTCAGCCATGCCTTTGCTGCCCAGGCTAACACGGCTCTGCTATTTATACTTACACTAGTTTTCATCAAGCTTCTGCGAGTGTGTGTACATGAGCAGGGGGATAATACTACTGGCTTGTAACAGCCATAGAACTGTAAGGCTGGAAGGGACCTTGAGAGGGCATCTAGTCCATCACCTCATGCTGAGACAGGAACGAGTATTCTTAGATGAACCCTGCGCTTGTTTGTCAAACCTGTTCTTGCAAACCTCCAGTGGCAACCTCTCTTAGCAACCTGTTCCACTACTCAACTATCCTTAAAGGCAGAAAGTTTTGCCCAATATCTGACTAGACTTCCCTTGGTGCAGATTAAGGCCATTACTGTTCACCCTACCTTCAGTGGACACGAGGAATAATTTATCACAGTCCTCTTTATAACCACTCTTAACATATTTGAAGTCAGTTAGCTGGTCTCTTCTCAGTCATCTTTTTTCAAGATGAAACATGCCCATTTTTTTTAACTTTTCCTCATAGGACAGATTTTCTAAGTCTTTAATCATTTTTGTTATTCTCTGAACTCTTCTAGTTTGTCCACATCTCTCATAAAATGTGGCACCCAGCACTGGACACAGTACTCCAGTTGAGGTCTCACCAGCATCAAGGAGAGTGGGACAATTACTACTTGTGTCTTACATGTCCTGTTAATACATCCTAAAATATCAGCCTTTTTTGCAAGTGCATGTTCATTCATGGTCAATTTTGTGCTCTAGTATAACCTCCAGATTATTTTCAGCGGCACTGCCACCTAACCAGTTAGTCCCCATTTTATATTTGTGCATTAGATTTCTCCTTCTGCAATGTAGTACAGTGGGCTTGTCTTTACTGAATTCCATCTTGTTGATTTTGGACTAATTGCAATCCTCTTTAAGGTCACCTTTCTTTTTTACTCACCTGTGGGCTATTGTCTCCAGCTCCCTTTCAACGTACTTTAAAACCCTCCTTACTAAGTTGGCAGGTCATTGTCCCAAGATTCTCTTTCTTTTCTTTGTCAGGGGGACCCTGTCTCCACTTTATCAAGGTAATTTTGAATTCTAATCCTATCCTCGAAAGTGCTGGCACCTCCTTCTGCTTGGTGTCATCCTCAAATTTTATAAGCATATTCTCTACTCCATTATCAAAGTAATTAATGAAAATATTAAGTAGTACCAGACTCAGGACAGACTCCTACAGGACCCTATTTAGAGATGTCCTCTCAGGATGACCAGGAACTATTTCTGTCCACTGTGAACTAATGCAACTCCTGTAAAGCCTGACAGAAGGACCTCAATTTGATAAAGACAGTTTTCAAAATGCTGTTGAATTTCTACGATTCACGCTCGAGAAAATAACTCAGCCAGAAGCTGTTGAGAGGCAGAAAGATTTATACATATACGTGGATGAAGGCTACAAACAGGGAGGATGAAGGGAAAGGTTTATACTGAGAATGCTAATGCTGTTTGTGAAAATATTGAATTGCATCATTCCAAGAGGTGGTCACAAAAAAAAAACGTATTTTCCTTCTCTGCCAAAAAATTCAAATTAAACATTCTAATGACAGTAAAATTTCAGTTTTAATGGACAGCTGGAAACAAAATGTTCTATTGAAAAAAGTCAACATTGAACTGCCTTTAAAAAAAAGAGTTCAATTTAGCCAAACTACATATTTTTAAGGAAAAAAATTTCAAACAAAAATTTTGAGCAGCTCTTTCCTTAATGACTGGTAAAACCTCAAATGAGTCTGCTCACAAGACCTGTAAAGCATGCAGCTACCACAAATCAGATGTCCCAAGAAGAGAACGTACAGAAGTGGAGGAACTTAAGGTGAGGTAGCAAAGTGAAAAGGTTTTGTGCAGTGGACATACCTCCAAATTGGCAGTAGTGTCTGAGATACTGCTGCTGTTTCCTTTTCTAAATATAGAATAATGAGGAGGGATGGTCATTTTCTACCCCAGACTGGAAACATGAGAATTCCGTTATGTTAAGTCTTATTCTTACCAACAGGATTACAATTCTGTTTGTACAGCACCTAGTACAAAGTGATATGAAATGCAAGGGGGTGCAGCTACAGAAAGAACTAGAAACTTGCTTTCAAAAGGTGCTAGGTGATTGTGAGGGGAAGACATGCCCTGTGCCAGATAAAAAGGTGTTAAAGAGAAGTCCTGAGCTCAGTTAGTCCCATCCTGCTACACCTGCACAGACTGCTGGACTTAGGAGAAGGAAAGCCAAGCAATTGAGGACTGTCAGAGAAGAAGAGCAGATGGATTGCCATTGTGTGGGAGTCTAAATTTCAAAAGAATTTTAATGTGAACTCTTTAAAACTTGCTGGTTTTATAATGAAATTGGCAAGTGTTGTATGTAGAACTGTCCCTCAGTACTTAACAGTCTCCAAGAACTGCTTTCTATGTGGTCCCAATAGTTTCCAACCCTCTCCTGTGTCTCCTTTCAATGAGGGCTAGGCATCTAAATACTTTTGTGAATCCCACCCTGCTATTTGTCTAAGATACTTATCTGGCCGCATTGCTGTAGTACTTAAGTGCCTCACAATCTTTAACCTATATATTAGGGCTGGTTGAAAATTTTCCAGCAAAACACGTTTTTGTTGGTCATTGGAGTGTTCAACTAAACACAATTTTTTGTGAAGAATGTCTGCTTTCCTCAACTTGTCAGTTTTTCAACAGAAAAGTAAAAGTCCCCAAACTGAAAGGATTCCTTTTTCTGTGGCTGAAAACTTAAATATGGGGTTTCAACAAAAAGTCAAAATGTATTGTGGAGGAAAAGCTCAGACCAGTTACAGTAGCTAGCCTTGCGACATCCCTGCATCACAGGAAAGTGCTTTTATCCTCATTTTACAGACAGAGAACTAAGTCCCAGTAAGACCAAGGCCCAAATCCTCAGAGGTAGTTAGGCTCCTAATTTCCATGTGAATTAGGAATTTAAATACCTTTGAGGCTCTTAACCTAGATGAAATGCCTGAGGTCACACAGAAAGCCAAGGACAGCTGAAGGCTGGGCCCCTAACCTCTGGAGCATCTTTCTTCCCTATAGGCTGACCTATTCCAAACTCTTGGGTTCTTTGAATGTGTATCAGCTGGTTACTTCTCCAGCTGGAGCCTATGAGAGACTCCTCCAATCCATTGGAAATACTTCAGTGGGAATTACCTCTCTTCCTACTTTGTTCTCCAAGCAGAGTAGCAGCAGAACCAGTGAAGAGACCCTCCATTTCTGTTGCTGGTATGTCAATGATGTAACGTTATTGTGAAGCCTGATTCCCTCCCTCAGCATGCCTGACACGGTAATGGGGATCCTTAGGGTTGCTGTAGTATGATACCCCCCAGGATGCTCTATAACAACAACCTTCTGGGCTGCGCTATTCCTCAGGAAGGCATGTGGCTTTTAGAGCTGCAGCAGTGGGCAGCAGAACAGCATTTCTACAGCTGGTGGGTGAGGTGAGCAGGCATGCAGCTCCCTGCCTGAAGAGATTTCTAGTGAGTTGAATGTAATAGGCCATCTTGCTGCACTCCCACCCCTCCCTTCCCCCCCCCCCCCAACAAAACACTCCAGCTGAAGGAAATGGGCCAGTTGAGTGTTCTCTGAAAGGTCCAGGAGCAGAGAAGGAGCACATGCTCACTCTTGGAAGATGCCTGAAAAAATGGGTTGCTGTCAGCTGAGGCACCTCAGAAAGCACTTAAAGGTAAAGAGGAGGTCTAGGGGTTTGTGTGTGGTGGGGGAGGGAAAGGGCTGTGCTGTTGTAGAATCCATGAGTTTTGCTAGGTAGGAGTTTCACTATGAACCTTTCTGAAAGACATGCTTGGGAAGTTTCATCCTTTCTGATACTAGTATAGTCCTGACTAAAGAAAGCTATGAAGAAGATATCCCTTCTTCATTGTACAGTAAGGCTTTTACATACAATTATTTTGCTCTTCTATGGAGGTGGTACCTTAGAGAAATAACCATCCCAACCAGCAGCAGCAACACCTGCAGCTGTTCCAGCTGTTTTCTGACAAGGGGCAACTGTGGACAGACATCCATGTTGCGGTAGCACAAGGACTTTGCTTTACTGGGCTACATGGCATTACTATGCTTCATACAACTAGCAAAGGCTGAAAGACAGGGTCGGTTTGGCTCTAAGTCATCATGAAGGTGTGAGCCCAGATTCACTTGTATGGTTATTCAATTGGGGAAGTTTGTAACTCATCAAACAATTGAAACCTAGCAGGAAGCCTTCTGGAATATACCCCATGTAGGATCACAGTATTGCAATTACAGGGCACTGCTATACTTTCTGGAAGTGTTTAGCGAAGTTAATGGGCTCCTTATGGCATGTGAAGAAATAGAACTTGGCATTGCTTAGTCAGTAGCTGGCTGAGGACAATGTTTGTATTTAATTTATACAACTTCGCAATAATCAGTCTGAGCCCGTAGGAAGCTGAGTGGAGAGAAAACACCACCACACAAGTCAAGCCATGCAGAATGAAATGATCAGTTTAATGAGCCATGAAATTATCCTTTCTGTTGTATAGGAAATTAACCGTAGCTCACTTTAGAGCCTGTCATAGATGATAGAGTTCAGTTGGGATTGCCCAGGAAAGCAGTTGCCTTTGCTGTGTAGACTCTGACATAGTCCTTGAAGAGATTTTATGAGCCCCAAGACACCAAAAGGGACTAAAGGCTGCTGCTTCCACAGCAAAATCATGTGTATTCCTTCATAGCGTCTCCAGCCTATCTAGCACCTCCAAGGCAAGGTGTGTGGTGGGCTGCCAGGAGTAAACTGTATCATTGAGGTCCATAAGTTTTCTTCAAGGGAAAAGCACCACAAGTTCTGTTTGTTTTCTGAGGTGTGCATTGTGATAATCATTCAGCAATTGAGAGCTGGGAAGCTAGTGCACTCAAGTGCCTTCCATTCAGTACATGGAGCAGGGGAACTGTTCAGAGATCCATCAAATGTAGAGATATACTCTGAAATCACTGATACCCTCCTGCAGGAATTTGGGAATCTTATGCCTTACTAGAGAGTCTATCTGACAGCCCGTGGTTTCAGTAGCTGAACTGTGAGACAGCCAATAAGCAACTACTCCTACTCCAACAAATGTCAATGGGAGTTCTCCCATGAGAGATGGCTCGGTCTCTACAGTGTCATCATGTAATATAGGAAGCGCTGGAGGAAAAGTATAGAATAAATAGCCACAATCGCTGTTAGCAGCTTCTAAGCAGACTTTCACTTGAGTCACACTTATGCCCCCTTTTTCATGTGATTGTTCATGCAAATGGAAAACAGAATTTTGATCTGTAGCCAAACGGTATTTAATTCTGAAATGTGATTTATTTTATGGGCATGTGGAACTCCTTTCCAATGGAAGCAGTTGATACAGGTTAGGTCTTCCACGTGGGAAATAGAAACAATACCCTTTGATGCAACTGACATGTCCAATTGTAAATACACAAAGAAATACTCACAGTAACCAGTTTGTGAGCAATCCATGAACTGAAATATGTTCAGACAAAACATACAATTTCAAATGAGCAAATTTGTGAAATCCACAGGTTGTGCATGGAAAATTTTGCAACTGGGGCAAAGAATTAAGTTTAGTAAATAAACTGGGAATTGTTTGCATGGTTAAATGTGTAACATACTATATCCTTGATCTTTGCATCAAATATCCATTACCAATTATGGGAATTCTGCCCACGCTACAAGATAAAAAGTAATGGCATTAAGAGTTTATTATTTGTATTACAGTAGCATCTAGAAGACCCGCCATATTGTATTTGTGCTGTATATTCACATATTAAGAGAGAGTCCCTTCCCCAAAAGAGTTTACAGTCTAAATAGATAAGGAAAAGATAGGAAAAGCAAAATACTATTGCTTTCTTCCTCCTCTTACACTTAGAACAAAATGTATTATATTCTGGTTAAAATAAAGTAGTAATGAATTAACTATAAAATACACAAAGAACTCCAGGTTTTCAAAGGTAGATGCAGACATATAAATATATGTATCTTGTCTATGTTTGCAATAGTCAGTAGACTGTTACTGCAAAACTACACCAAATCAGCATGTGTGCAGACAAATGCCTGATTTGTGTGCACACATCGGACACATGTATGCATAATACAAATAGATATGTTTGATTCTCTGCAGCTAATTTTGAAATTGGTCCCCTGAAACTCTTCAAGAAGGCCAAAATAAGAGCAAGTCAATCGTTTTCGTGCAGCTCTTTTTATTAATATTTTCTCGGGAATGTGAGGTTCATGACGTACTTTGCAAACATTTTTAAAAAAGCTTTAACATGACATTGCAAAAAAGGAAAGCAGCAAATGGAAATATATAAACAAATACATAATTATTATTTGGACCAGCTGCATAACAAGCATTACCCAGAGTAAAAGTACTAACAATTCAAATTAAATAACGAAAACATCAAATTTACAGTGTAACAAACAAGTATGTTTAAAGTATGTGATAAGGGAAAAAATTTTTTTACTGGGGATCCAACTAAGTATGGACATTTATAAATCCAGTTAAAAAAATGAGGGGCCATTGCACTTCCACCAGAACCGTATTATGACATTCTGAGATCTTAAGCTATGTCAAGTGTAAGAGGCCCTATACCATTAAAAATGAGTTTATTATTTCCACAGAAAGTACATTGAATATACAACCAAAAGTTTTCTATTTACATATAGAGGCAAAGATGTAGTTTTAAAAATAGAACAATAATATTCATTTTCAGCAGCCCTCTCTGTAACGATGACATCATGACCAACATAAATGTTAGACAAATTCTTTGAACTAATTGTGTAGGTAAGTAAAGTATAAGTGAACAATACAATATACACATACAAAATAAAAAAATCCACAATAAATAATATAATTTAGTATGAGAGTTCTCAGGAAATTTTTCTTCTTTGTTGGGGCATCTAAATTGTGGAATTCCTTGTCTGAATACATAATGAGATTGTCAGAAGATATAAGATGGCAATAGAGGATAACACACAAGCTTAAAGATCAATTATTAGTTCTATTGATAAGAATTACACCCAGATAATAGGCAAACCATCAGAAAATTGTATGCAGGTTGTATTTTTCCAATAAATGGATTTGTTTTTGTGGAAGGTTATGCTGAATTACCTAATACTGGTACTAAAATTAGTAGCAGAAAGTTTTTATTGAAACCAGTAAAATTAATTTTATATTATAAATATTGAGATTTATATATCTATACAACAACAAATTTTTATATTAATATATACATGCGAAAAACCTGTGTTTTACCAGGATATTTTAGTGAAGGTTAGTGCTATTTTGTCTATGTTCTCACAGGTAAAGAAGAGAGGATACATAATTTTTACACAATGAATAAGAAAAATTATCCTCCTTTTCATATGAAAAAACATTTGATTAATTTTATTAGGGAAATTCAAAGTTTATCCAGACTATAGATAAAATATATTTATAAATGTTTATTGCGATTTAATTTTTACTACAAAACAATGAATTGTTGGGATTCTTCTTTTGCCATAGTATAAAAGTAAAATGTATTATGCATCTGATAAGTGATTTATAAGTCTGTATAAGAATTTTTACATAGCATACTACCTATAATAAAATATTATCTTGCACGCTCCAAACCTGTTGAGTAGAAAATCTCAGTCTTTTTTCTAGGCAGACATCTCTCTTCGCATTTGTTTCTCTATCCTCAGTCTCCCACAGGACCGCTAATTAATCTCGAGCAAACACCTCAGACACACAATGACAAGCTATATGCATGAGAGAGAGAGAGAAAGAGAGAGAGAGAATTTTCCAGAAAAAAGACTGGTAATCTCTAGACAGGCATTGGGAAAGTGAGAAAAAATAGCCTATATTTAAGCAAATATAATGAATATTGTAGGCTTTAATAGCCCATAAATCATATATGCATATGTAGTTTGAAATAACTAGCTCACCAAGTACTCAGAATATTTTAATATATATGTATATCTTCCTTCACGTCTCTCAAAGCCCTCTATTTATCCTTTTGTCAGCACTCTCTGATGTGTACTGTGGTGATTCCTGAAACTGAGAGAGGGAAGCCAAAACAAATTTATTCTCCTCAAGATCCCCTTGACCGAAGTCCAAAAGACTATCCCATGCAAAATCAATCATGTGAAGCATGGATAGTGCATGAAGCAGAAAGCAGTATGCACACTAAAATACACATTTGTGTGTATGTACAAGATCTAAAGAAGAAAGAGCACACTAACATACAAATATTAGCTTGGCAGGATTGCTTCCTGACACTGGTGTCTCTGACCTCACATGTTTCCCAATTTTATTGGCAATGAGTTTATTTATTTATGTATTTAATTATATAAGTTATGAAGGCACGGTCAGAATTTTATTAGTAGCAGCTAGCCAACAAAACGCTGCCTTAGGAGACTAATAACAGATTTACTCATAGAAATACTAATTTTACAAGTGCAATAATGATTTTTTTTTCTTGGCCCTGGTCTCCCGCTAGGGTTGCCAGGTGTCCGGTTTTCAACTGGAATGTCCAGTTGAAATGGGATCCTGGTGGGTCCGGTCAGCAGCACGATCAGGCCATTAAAAGTTTGGTGGGCAGCACTGCAGGGCTAAGGCAGGCTAGTTCCTGTCTGTCCTGGCACCGCGCTGCACCCTGGAAGTGGCCAACAGGTCGAGCTTCTAGTTTTGGGGGGAGGGAGGAAAAGGCACAGGGCTCTGTGCGCTGCTCCCGCCCTAAGCACTGTAGCCAATGGGAGCAGGGGTCAGGGGCACAGTGCCTGCAGGCAAGAGCAGCATGTGGGTCCTCCTGGCCACCCCCCTGCTTAGGAGCTGGACCTGCTGGCATCTTCCAGGGCATAACGTGGAACTAGAATAGGCAAGGTGCCTGCCGTAGCCCCGCTGCACTGCTGACCAGGAGTCACCCGAGGTAAGACCGTGCCCCAACTCTGAGCCCCTGCCCCAGTCCTGAGCCCCCACAGGGCCTCCGGGAAGGGGCAGGGCTAGGATGTTCTATTCTGTGTGATCAGAAAGTTGGCAACCATAGCTCTTGCCTGTCAATAATGAACCATTAGTGAAGGGTAAGGTATTTGTGTAGCCAGATATGTATATTTTTGTCATATTTGAATGAAAAGGTCTACATTTAGAGAGGAGAATCTTTTTTCCATATCTCCTTTATTTATCAACAGATTCTGGTAGGATTTGAACTGGAGTCAGTTTTTTCTTTTTCAGAGCTCCCTCGTATTAGGAGGTCCTAAAACGTAGCTTGCTCAATTTATCCCTTAATCTGGCACTGACTTCCACACACAATAAAGATCACACCCAGCCATCTTATTTAGAATCCAGAGACATGGTTGTGATGATACAGCGGAAAGGATTTTCAATATATACAGCATTATATCAGGACAATTGATTTAGCTCTTGGTGTAAATGGAAAACGGGCTACTCATCCAGAAGCAGTTGGATGTGGTAATGAGAAAGTGTGGATTTGGGGGTTTTTTGTTTGCTGTTTTGTTTTATTTTGCTGGAATATTGCAATCAAGAAGAAGCTGTTAAATGGAGAGGAGAGAAAACCCTTTATACTTGAACTGTGGATTTTTTTTATGTTTATATTTTAACTACAGTTGGCTGAAAACGCAACTGTTAATGGCTGCACATAAAATGATTTTCAGCTGTGTAGCTTAGCCTATAAAGACATAATATTTCTCTCATTGAAATCAATACCAAAACTTTCATTGATTTCACTGAGAGCAAGAAAAGAACCCAAATGATTTCTACTTGTTGGAAACTTGTAATGGACTTTGGGCACTCCTTCAAAGGAGAGAGACTAAGCCATTGAACCTGTTCCTCAGACGGTGTAAATCAACGCAGCTTTACAGAGGTGAATGGAGCTTCATTGACTTATACTTTCTAAGGAGTGAGCCCAGTGTTTCCTAATGCTTCTTTTGCATTCATGAATTTTTTCCGACAGTATCCACTCCACTGGCCACTCATGAATTTTTTTTCATTAGTAAGCTCCTTAGATAGTGTTATTGCAGGCATTTTTTATTTCTTTCACCAGGGTGACATCTTATCTTTATCATAAGTGAAGTCCTGAGACAAGTGAGTATCATGCAGTATGTCACCCACTTTGAAACTGTTCTATATTTTTGATAAAACTGTGGTTGGAACTGTACCTCACCATACAAAAATAATATCTACAAAACCTAGCCAAGATCTCTAGGAGTGTCTTACAAATTACTTTCTCCATATATATGAGACTGTACATAAAGAAAAGGCCAATCCATTTCCCATCTGCAATACTGCGTGCATGGGACCTGATCTTGCAATTTTGAAAAGTCAATGAGAGCTTTGACCTTAATGAACCACAACTGACAACTTTGTTCCAATAGTGACAATCACATGGCATGTTGAATTCTTGCAGTACCTGATCTGTGATTCTTTCAGTGAGCTGATTTTTTTTTTTTTTGTGTGGGTGTGAATGCATAACAAAAGCATGTGTCTGATCAAACCCATTGAAGTGGGGGATATTGTGTCCTACAGTATAAAGTTGATATATGGTCATTGATTATGTTGATTTTACAGCTCTCAGCAAATCTATAAACTGAATTTCTTTATGCTGTTGTCATGCCTATTATTTGCTCCAGATGATCTGTGTTAATCGTGGGGTTTTGTCACATTATTTTGTTACAAACCTTTCTTTCTGAGAACTCTCCTAATTGGAAAAACCCCTGCTGTCTGAGTGGGAAATGGATGACTGCTTTGAACCTCACAATATTGTTAGGCAATATATCCGTTTATTTCCCAGAAGAATGTTAACCTTTTGGTTATGTTTTAAAATTTTTTAATCAAAAGCCATATGCCACAGAAAAAGTGAAACTATTATTGTTTTATTTACTTTCCTCACTTGTTCTGTCCCCATGTCATTCAATTTACTGCTAAGCATATGCTTTCCTTTGGTAAAAAGAAAGCTGCCACCGAACACACAGGCAGTGGATTACAGTAACTCTTCAGAACGTATTGTGGTGTAATGTAACATTTACCTTTGTAATGTAACCTTTACATTTTATCTCCTTGACTCATTCAACCTTCAGTGACTCTAGGTCTAGATTCATAAGGCTAGGAAGAACAATAAAGAATTTCCAGCATTTGCAATAAATTGATCATTAGATGGTCACTATGTGCCTTTTTTTTAGGAAGTAGACCAGAAAATTGGATTTCTTTGGATTCTTTGTCAATCTTTGTCTAAAAATAAGCCATCATGATTACTTAGATATAGCAGATTATTTGGTTGTCTCATTACCAATGACATCTAAAGCGAAAAGACCCTTGACATGTTCTTCTAGCAGGCAACTCTTGTCTTAGATTTCATTTCAAATTTGAGTATAGTCCTTGTCCTTTCAGGAAAGTTTTACAAATTTCTGCGCTAGCTGAGAATTTATATGACCTTTGCAATACTTTGTTTTCTGAGGAGTGATATAACATTGTTAACATTGCCCTTTCTACAGCAAGTGGGCTATACCACCTTTCCCCATGGCTCTTATTCAACCTTTGAGTACAGTTAGTGATGCATATTTTAAAAAACATATTTAACTTACTGTATATGCAGCCTTATGAACTGCTTTATTTATTTTGCCACAGTAACCAGTGAACTGTGATCATATTTTCTGGGTCAAATCTTGTGTTGGGGGTGAAATGCGACATAAAAATATTAACAAAAGGAAGAGAAATAAAGACTATTCTGCTAGATGCTGTAAAACCTAAAGGGCGTTTTCAGTTACTTGCACCTATAGCTGTTTCAAACAACTTAAGTATAAGGATCTGTGTGTTGTATGTATTACAATAGTAGTCTCAACTGGGATCAGTGACCCATTGTGTTACCTGCTGCCCCCAAGGAATAACAGTCTAAATAGCCAATGCAAAGGAGAAAGCCAAAATCATTATCTCCACTCTAGAGATGGGGAACTGAGACAGTGAGATTAAGGGCATGGTTACACTTACAAGATTATAGCGCTATTGGTTATAGCGGTCCCCTTATACAGTAATATGTATAGTGCTGTTGTATGTCCACACTCAGACACGCCAGCAGTATAGCATGGCCACATTTGGGGCACTTAATGCAGCAGTAAGAGCAGCACATTAGGGCAGGTATCCCAGCATTCAGCTGGGTGTAACGTGCTTTTTAAACGAGGGGGGTGAGGGGGGACATGTTGTGTGTATGCAGAGGGAGAAAGCCAGTGATTTTTCCGTTCTTCTGAAAGCCTGTCAGCGAGCCTCCGTTCACAGAAGGCTTTTTTTTCACACAGGCTCCCTCCTTAAACATTTCCATTGCTTATCTGCCGAGTTAAGAGAGAAACTCTAAAGAGGTACTTCCGCATTTCTCCAGCCGAGTTCAAAACAAAGGGAAGAGACGTCAATTGCCTTAAATGGCTATAGGCATCTTCAGAGATCACTTGTAGCGCATTGGGTGTCCACATTCTTGCTGTAGCGCTACAGCAGCTGCGCTACAGCCCTTATTCCCCATGCGGAGGTGGATTACCAGGAGCGCTATAACTCCGCGGTTATAGCGCTCTACGTGCCTTGACAGTGTGGACAGGGAGGAGGTTATAGCGCTCGTGAGGGCTTTATAGCACTATAAAGTGCCAGTGTAACCAAGCCCTAAGTGATTTTCATGTAGGGAGCCAAGAACTCATCCTCAATCTCTTGAATTCCAGTGCTTTGACCACAAGACCAAACCTTTATCTCATAAATGGAGAAGCACAGCCAAGTTATGTTAAACTCTGACTTCTATTTAACCTCTCAACTCTTTACTTTTATATCCTCACTATTATTATCTAACAAGGCTCAACTGTAACCGTTTGATAAACATCTTTTTATAGAAGTAACATAACATATGATGTATCCAAGGCATACTTCCTCACTCCTGGATTATGACCTCATGTTTTTAGATAGAGTTGATTGATAATTTTGCACCTAACATTTATTTTGTCAAAAACTGCTGATTTGACAAAATTGAAGGTGTGATAGGATGGCAAGGCCCCTTGAGGACTCCTGCTGGAGGCCTCAGATTCCTACCACACCCTGTCCCAGAAAAGAGCAGTGGAGGTGGGTCTTCCAACTCGCCTAGAAAAGCTGCATGATATGCAGCTAATTGGAGAGGGGCTGTAAGAGTAGCCAATGAGGGCCCAGCAGGGCCATATAAAAGGAGCTGCAGCACTAGAGACAGTCAGTTGCTGCCTGGAACTTGAGGAGCATAGATGGTGCTCCAGGCTGACTGAAGGACTTTGGATAGAGCGATTGCTGGTAGGGACCATAGGAGCAATAAGGAGCTTCTGGGACTGAGTACAAGACTTCAGCCCTATGGTAAAGGTGAAGCGTACGTGAACTGGCCCAGGAAACAGAAATGCAGTTTAGTTAAAGTGACACAGCAGAGAACTGCTATTCATAGGGTCCCTGGGCTTGGACCTAGAGTAGTGGGTAGGCCCAGGTTTCCAGCCCCATTAGCCACTGGGGAAATGTCCTGAACATGGTACTATGGTACACCCCCAGAAAGGGAACTGAACTGTTTAGTGTCCTAGCTGGGGCTAGAAAGGGTGAAGAGTCTCCAGGGAATTAAGCCCTGAGAGCATGGCCACTTATCAGGGTCAAGGGACTATCTGAAGATTCGCCCAGAAGGTGCTGTGGGACTGAATTATGATTGAGTCCAGGGAGGGCTCCCAAAAGATGCAGTCCAGTGGAGAAGGGGCACTGGGATAGGCTCCTGTTGGACGTTATACTCCAGAAGGGGTTTGTGTTGCTTCACAGACAGACTATGTATGACTCTGCCAGAGGACTGAGACACTGATGACGTACTGCAATCAGAGTGGGAGTGTTTGCAGGCACACACTGAGCTGAGAGTGCTCGCAAGAGATGTGTGCCACCCCATTACAGAAGGACTTAATGGAAACATATTGACTTGTTAGAAGTCTTATTGGGAAATTATTGAAACATTCTGAAAAGATCAAAACAAAATATTGGGAATATTTAATTTTGCAATTTTAAATTGGAGACCCTCCAAGGATCAGCTATATGTTCTAGGAAGTACTGGTTCTGATTTGATAGGTAACCTTTTTCCTTCATAACTTTCCTCCATAATACCCCAGCCCAGTGTCAGTGTGTGGTGTTGCTGATGGGAAGGATGGAAGGTGTGTCTGTGACATATCAGAGCACAATCCAGACTAAACACACAAAGGTCTTATTATTTATTATAATTTCTGATTTTTTAGGGGAAATGATAGCTATATGGAGCAGGGATTCACTATGAAAGATGCACAAACATAATATGTGGCATAAATATTGGGAAACTGATCTTCTATACCAGGAGCTTTTTCTTTTTCCCTTTTCCCTAGAGATCTGGCTAGGCAAGTTTATTAATAAGCAGTGTTTAACAACTATAATTTTAAACTGTAGGTAGTTTTGGTAGCTATTGTATGAATTAAAAGTTTAAAAATTATTGGTTTTATACATCTGTTTGACTTGGTACTTTTTTTCTTCCTAATGTTCCTTTCATAAGCAAATAATAAACTGTTGTTTACTTTTGGAAACTTTTAACTTATTGAGAGAGAGGCTGAAGTGCCTATTATTGCATGTCTTTGCTTGTTTCTTTAGGGTTGGAAGATGCTAAAACTTCCTGTGAGTTTTCACTCCAATTGGAAATTTCAATGAGTTTCAGTGAAACAGTGACATCTAGTGTCTGAAACTATACATTTGCTTGGACTCAAATCCTTTGAATTACTGGATTTGCCAATACTTAAAAGGAAGTAGTACTCTCTATGGCAGATTTGGAGCCGATATGTAATAATGTTATGAATACTGAGATGTAATAATTTTATGAACATTGCAGGTAACTGAGTCAGCAAGAGGAAGGTATTATATATTGGGTTATTAGATCAATACCATCACACCAGAAATTCTAACTTATATTCAGACTAGTGGAATGTTTATTATCTGCCTATAATGCCTAAGTTTAGTAGGGTCTGTACATGAAGGTGAGGGAATGCCTTTCCTGAGAAGAACACTGAAGTACACACCTGAAAGACAGTGAAACAACATGTTAGTTTCAAGGATCCTGTCTTCAACCAGTTGAATACCTTGTTTTGACAAAGTTTGAAGTTACCAGATCAAAGGGCTATGAACAGTGGAAAAAATGGCTTATATCTGATGCAGGGAGCTGATTTTGCCAGATGCTGTCCAGCGAGTTTTCCATGACCTCTGATAGGGAGACACTCTGACCCAGAGAGAGGCTCTGCTGAGAATTCTTTAGGGAAATAATCCTGGGACCCCCATATTGAAGATGGTTAAACACCTGGTAAGCCTGACATGCACATAGTCCATTTCATTATTTTTAAGATCTGTTTCCTCTTAGAGGCTTTTGTTCTAAATCAAGAATACTTGATTTGAAAGTGATTCTTTGGTCGCTGATGACCACTGCCATTGCCACAGAAGGATCAGAATTGCAGGGTCTGGACAGAAGTCAGATCTGCTGAGGTAATCATGACTGATACTCAGGGGACTGGAACCCTGTAACTATAACCTGGTCTGAGAGGGGTGAATTGCATGATTTCATCTCAAGAGACGTGATTGCTAAAGGCCAGAAATCTAGAGTGTATGTCCTCAGACAGAACAGGAGGGGTCAGAGGTGCAACTGACCCAGTAACTATGACACCTTCATCAGAAGAAAATACTGGATACTAAAGAGCTCTTCGTTCAAGCTGAGAAAGGTAAAACAAGAACCAATGCCTGGAAGTTAAGCCAGATTTCAATTAGAAATAAGACACAAATTTTTCTTAAGGTGATTAATTGTTGGAACAAACTGGAAAGGGAATGGTAGATTCTCAATGTCGTGATGTCTTCAAGTCAAGGCTGGATGCCTTTCTGGAAGATGTGCTTTGGTTAAACATGAGTTATTGGACTCAATACAGAGGTAACTAGATTAAATTGAAGGTTCTGTTTCAAATAGATGATCAGACTAGATGATCCAGTGGTCTCTTCTGGACAGACTTTTCAAAATGAAAACTTATTCAAGCAGTATTACCATAGTTAAGGATCTTAGCCTTTTGAATTTACATTGGGATAAACTTGGAACGTACAGTGGGTTAGCACAGTGATGGTGAGAAGGTCCACTTCTCAGGAGACATGTGGACCAGAGGGCAAACCACAGATTACATATCCATCACTACACATTGGGAGGATCTTCGCGAAGATAGTACCACACTGTTGTTACCAACGTACAGATCCTATCCACTTCAACCCTCTCCCAATCAATAGCTTTCAAAGCAGGTATAACAGTTATTATTCAGTTTTCCAGAATGGATTTTTCATCTCTGAAGTTCTGTTCCACAGGAGTAAGGTATTCAGAAAGGAATGGAACATTAAAAAATTTCAAGATTTGCCAAAAATTAAGCAAAGATATAGTCCCTTTTTCCACCCTGCACTACCTGAGATCACAGGTTAGTGACAGAGCCTTGAGTAGTCCATGAAGGGAATGAGCTACAGATGGAGCTTGTGGATGGTCAGGACGATGACCTGCACAAACCTGAGGTAAGTTCAATGAATCTCTTGTTTATTATGTAACCAGCCAGAAACAAACAGACACTCTGCAGAAGTGTCTCTGACAGTTGACACTCTGCAGAAGTGTCTCTGACAGTTGACACTCTGCAGAAGTGTCTCTGACAGTTGACACTCTGCAGAAGTGTCCCTGACAGTTGACACTCTGCAGAAGAGTCCCTGACAGTTGACACTCTGCAGAAGAGTGCCTGACAGTTGACACTCTGCAGAAGAGTGCCTGACAGTTGACACTCTGCAGAAGAGTGCCTGACAGTTGACACTCTGCAGAAGAGTATATATAACAATCACACTGTTCAAAATCTCTTCTGATAGTTGACATTCTTTAGAGGAGTGTCTAAATGTTGACACTCTTCTGAAGAGTGTCTGTAACACTCAGGCACTCCTCTGTAGATTGTCTGCCAGTAGATACTCTGTAGGATAGTTTCTATAACAAACACTCTCTTCAGAAGAGTGTCTCCTAGGTGAAACTCTTCAGAAGTGTGTGTAACAATCAGACAGTACTCTGAAGAGTGTCCGACAGTGGACACTCTTTAGAAGAGCATCTATAACAATCACACACTGTTCAGAAGAGTGTCTGCTAGTAGACACTCTTCAGTAAAGTGTCTAATAGTTGGCACTCTTCAGAAGAGTGCCTTTAATAATCATACACTCTTCTGAAGAGCGTCTGATGGTAGACATTCTGAAGAATAGGTCTGTAACAATCACACAGTTTTTTCAGAAGTCTCTGATTGTAGACACTCTTCAGAAGAGTGTCTGATAGTTGACACACTTCAGAAGAGTTTTTGTAACAATCAGACACTCTTCTGAAGAGTGTCTGACAGTTGACACCCGTTAGTAGAGTGTCCATAACAATCACACACTGTTCAGAAAAGTGTCTCTTAGGAAACACGCTGCTGAAGAGTGTCTGATAGTTGACACTCTTCAGAAGAGTGTCTGTAACAATCAGACACTCTTCAGAAG
>ML677449.1:0-61905 GCA_007922305.1 Dermatemys mawii | reverse complement strand
CTGTAACAATCAGACACTCTTCAGAAGAGTGTCTGTAACAATCAGACTCTCTTCAGAAGAGTGTCTGATTGTAGACACTTCAGAAGAGTGTAACAATCTGACACTCCGCTGAAGAGTGTCTGACAGTGGACACGCTTCAGTAGAGTGTGTATAACAATCACACACTGTTTAGAATAGTGTCTGATAGGAGACACTCTTCGGAAGAGTGTCTAATCATTGATACTCTTCTGAAGAGTGTCTGTAACAATGAGACATTCTTCTTTTGAGGCTCTGAGAGTAGACACTCTTTAGAAGAGTGTCTATAACAATCACACACTATTCAGAAGAGTGTCTGATAGTAGACACTCCTCAGAAAAGTGTCTGATAGGAGACACTCTTCAGAAGTGTCTGTAACAATCAGACACTCTTCAGAAGTGTGACTGAAACAATCAGAGTCTCTTCAGAAGAGTGTTTGACAGTAGACACTCTTTAGAGAAGTGTTTAGAACAATCACACAATATTCAGAAGAGTGTCTGAGAGTAGACACTCTTCAAAAGAGTTTCTGATAGTTGACACTCATCAGAAGAGTGTTTGTAACAATCAGACTCTCTTCAGAAGAGTATTTGACAATGGACACTCTTTAGAGGATTGTCTAACCATCACACTGTTCAGAATAGTGTCTGATAGTAGACACTCTTAAAAAGAGTGATAGTTGACAATTTTCAGAACAGTGTCTGTAACAATCAGGCACTCTTCTGAAGAGTGTCTGACAGTAGACACTGTTTCAAAGAATGTCTATAACAAACACACTCTTCAGAGAAGTGTCTGATAGTTGACACTCCTCAGAAGAGAGTCGGTAAGAATTAGACACTCTTCTGTAGAGTGTCTGACAGTAGACACTCAAGAAGAGTGTTTATAACAATCACACCCTGTTCAGAAGAGTGTCTGACAGTAGACCCCCTTCAGCGGAGTGTCTGACAGTAGACCCTCTTCAGCAGAGTGTCTATAATAATCACACACTATTCAGAAGAGTGTCTATAATAATCCCACACTATTCAGAAGAGTGTCTGTAACAGACAGTCTACTGAAGAGTGTCTGAGAGTAGACACTCTTTAGAAGATTGTTTATAACAAACACACACTTATCAGAAGAGTGTCTGATAGTAGACACTCTTCAGATGAGTGTCTGAAAGTTGACACTCTTCAGAAGAGTGTCTGTAACACTCACACTCTTCTGACGTGTGTCTCACAGTAGACACTCTTTAGAAGAGTGTCTATAACAAACACACACACTTCAGGTGTCTGATAGTTGACACTCTTCAGAACAGTGTCTAAAAGTTGATACTCTTCAGTACAGTGTCTGTAACACTCAGTATTTTGAAGAGTGTCTGACAGTAGACACTCTTTAGAATAGTGTCTATAACAACCACACACTGTTCAGAAGAGTGTCTGATAGTAGACACTCTTCAGAAGCGTGTCTGAGAGGTCACACTCTTCAGAACAGTGTCAGTAATAATCAGACATGCTTCTGAAGAGTGTCTGGCAGTAGACACCCTTTAGAAGAGTCTCTGTAACAATCGCACACTGTTCAGAAGAGTGTCTGATAGTTGACACTCTTTAAAAGAGTGTCTGTAACAGTCAGACACTATTCTGAGGAGTTTTGTGACAGACACTCTTTAGAAGAGTATCAATAACAAACACACACTCTTCAGAAAATCTCTCATAGTTTACACTCTTCAGATGAGAGTCTGTAACAATCAGACCCTCTTCTGAGGAGTGCATGATGGTAGACACACTTTAGAAGTGTCTAACACACACTTTTCAGAAGAGTGTCTGATAGTAGACACGCTTCAGAAGAGTATCTGATAGTTCACACTCCTCAGAATAGTGTCTGTAAGAATCAGACACTCTTCTGAAGAGTGTCTGACAGTAGACACACTTTAGAAGTGTGTGTATAACAAACACACTCTCTTCCGAACAGTGTCTGATAGTAGTTACTCTTCAGAAGTGTGTCTGTAACAATGAGACACTCTTCTAAGCAGTGTCTGAAAGTAGACACTCTCTAGAAGAGCCTCTATAACAATCACACATTGTTCAGAAGAGTGTCTTATAGTTGACACTCTTCAGAAGTGTCTGTAAAAATCAGACACTCCTCCGATGAGTGTCTGACAGTAAACACTATTTAGAAGAGTGACTATAACAAACACACACTCTTGAGAAGAGTGTCTGATAGTAGACACTCTTCTAAAGTGTCTATAACAATCACACACAGCTCAGAAGAGTGTCTTAGAATAGACACTTCAGAAGAGTGTATGTAACAATCAGTAACTCTTCTGATGAGTGTCTGAAAGTAGACACGCTTTAGAAGAGCCTCTATAACAATCACACTGTTCAGATGAGTGTCTGATAGTAGACACACTTCTGAAGAGGAGTGTCTGATAGTTGACATCCTTCAGAAGAGTATCTGTAAGAATGAGACACTTCTGAAAAGTGTCTGACAGTAGTCACTCTGTGTGTGTCTATAACAAACTCTCTTTGTGTCTTAAGAAGAGTGTCTATAACAAACACACACTCTTGAGAAGAGTCTGATTGTTACAGACACTCTTCAGAAGAGTGTCTGAGAGTTGACACAATTCAGAAGAGTGTCTGTAACAATCAGACACTCTTCTGAACAGTGTCTGATAGTAGTCACTCTTTTTAGAAGAGTGTCTATAACAAGCACACACTCTTCAGAAGAGTGTCTGATAGTAGACACTCTTTTGAGGAATGTCTGTCAGTAGACCCTCTTTAGAAGAGTGCATATAAGAATCACACACTGTTCTGTGTCTAACTCACTCTTTACTTACTTATTTGTTCTGTTCCTTTCCTCTGGGGCACCTGGCACTGTCCAGTGTCAGAAGACAGGATACTGGTCTAGATGGACCTTTGGTCTGCCCCAATAGGGCCATTCTTATGTTCTAATAATGGAATAAAGTTTCTACAATTCACTCTTCTCTTGGCCGTTCAAATTGCAGAGATGATGGATTCTATACAACATAAGTGGGATGCTTCTATATATTGTATAGCCATCAGTCAGTTGTCTTACAAAACATCTCAACATCCTAATCAGGTAACTAAATTAACTAATTAGTGCAGAAAAAATATTTAAATTGATTAGCAACAGCCTCCCTTTGGCTCTGATCTCTTTATGGTATGTGTGTTTCTAAAACTCTCTAAAGAATTAGAGTCTGTTGTTTGTTTGTTTTGTTAGCTCCGTCCTTCTCATCCCTTTCTAGGATAGATTGTTCTCCTCCTCCCCCTTTTCCTTTTTTGGACTTTTCACTTGTGTAATTTTCTCCTTCACCTTTTTCTTCACCCTCCCCTAAGACAGCTCTCTCCCAATTCAGAGAGGTATATCGGGCCCTGCTGTCCCCACACCTCCCTTGATCTCTTTTCCCACTCACCTGCCCTGCCTGCAGCAAGTCTGTTTGTCCCTTTTCTCCTCCTGCTGAACGTGGAAGGTCCCCTCCTGGTCTCTTGCTAGCTGTGTGCATCACACTTCCTGCCCTCTCCCCCTCCAGCTTGCACAGTGCTCCCCAGTGCTTTGCCCTGTGGCTGTGTTCCATCAATAACACAGCTAGCAGTGGTAGGAGAAGAGTAGGGTGGCTCTTTGGAGTATTCTATCTCCCTTCAGCACCCAGCAAGACAACCTGTGAATGGCAGCTCCTGTATGAAATCCAAATGCTGCCAGAAAACTCCAGAGCAGGACCAGAAAACCCAGGAGAGTTGAGAGGTCTGTTAGTCTGACAAAGTGACAAACAGGAGAGGCTCTGCAGAGTTGGAGCCTGTCATTGTGGTTCGTGAGGGGTAGAGATTCTGGAACATTGGTTCCCTTGTCCTAGCCATGACATGTTGGATGCCCTTTAAATTCTTCCCTAGTTGCAATTTGCACTGCTGGTGTTCCTGTGCTAAATGAAAGTAATCACATAATGTGTTCACACATTTAAAAAACAAAGGGATTTATGCTATTTGCATTGCCTTTCTTGGGTGGAGACCTGTGTCTCTCTCTCTCCCTCCTGACCAGGTTTTATTCAGGCTGAACACTTCCCTGCCTTCACTGTGGTATTCCCAGCGAAACACAGCCTGCCTAATCAGGCCTGCTTCCTCCCTCTTCAGAGACAGTGTAACTGTCCACAGTTGTAAGTTACCACGCAGCTCTTCCTGAGCCAGCCTAGTATATTCTGAATGGGAAAGCATGAGAGAGAACATATTAAAAATAATCAAAGAACCTATGTGCCTGGTAATAAGCTTCCCTCAGCACCAGGGCTCTGGGCAGTCCTTCCTTCCCTACAGATCTGGGCCTTGTGTGGACTGAAGGTGCTCTCCGTTTACTGGATCAGAACCAATGTCAACTTAAACGCCGATGTTTGATTCCAAAGTCCTTCCTTTGTGTGTTGGTCCCTACTGGTTCCGGTCTGGATCTTTGAACCGTCCTCTTGTAACAGAGGATCAGCAGCCAAGGCGAAGCTTGAAAGGCTGAGTGTCTAGGTGCATGGGTGGCAATCCTGTCCTCTCCAGGACTTCCACTTCCCCCATACTGTCCCAAAAGATTAGGCGTGTCTACCACATTCTCTCTTGAAATTCAGTGTTTCCCAGATAGCGCAATAATCCTGGCTTCCCCCTACTCCAATAGTATCTGAACATTTTCATTTTTAATACAGCGGGCTCCCAAAAGACTGAAACGCTACAATTAGGTTTAAATTACTGTAATGAGATTTGTCCAGAATATTGCAGGAAATTGCCAATTGCCACATCTCCCCTGTGCGAGGATGTATAAACCACCCGCTGGACAGCAGGGGGTTAAGGAGCAACTCCGAGTTAAGGAAGATCCTCCCCTCTGCCCAGGCTGAGCATGCTCAGGTTGGAGATGGGATGTAAAAGTCAGACAGATCCCCTCAGTCAGGGGCTGGCAGGCCAGGGAGGAGGATGTGCTTTGGGAGCTCCAGAGAAGGACATGTGCAGAGTCTACAGCGAACCCAACAACAGGGAGAGCCACAGGCCCTGTAAATTGGGACCAGCGCTGGAAGCCCAGAAGGCAGCGCTGTACAGGATACAGAGGGAGGGAGGACGTGAGTCAGGGAATTTGACTTGAGGCTGATGCAAGGCATCACTGGGTGGGCGAAAGCAGCTCCCAGGGCCCTGAGTCGGAACCCAATGGAGTGGGAGGGCCTGGATTCCTGCACCCTGCCTGGAAGCGGCACCCATCATGCAGGGCTGCCGCTGAATAGCTGCACCCACTAGGGGAGGTTGTTCCCATAGATGAACTGCTGGGTTTGATTGCTGCCTTGGGCCCTAACCATTAGGTGCGTGGAGGCTGCCAGGAAGAGCGCACACAGGGCCCTGTCCTAAGCAGAGAACTGGTGTGCGGTACCACTTCTCTCCACCGCCCGGCTCCGCTGCATGTGCCCCGTCAGCCAGCAGGGGGTGGGGTCTCTAGTGGAATCATCCAGTGATCCATCCCCTGTCACCCAATTCCCAGCATCTGACAAACAGAGGCTCGAGACACCGTCCCTGTCCATCCTGGCTCATAGCCATTCATGGGCCCACCCTCCATGAATCCATCTAGTTCCCCTTTGAACCTTCTGATCACAGGACCCTGCTCAGGAACAGTGAAGTAGCAAGTTCCAGTAGGAAGCAGCTTCTGATACAAGGGCAGCTCCTCTTCCTCCTCCCCTCCAATGGGGATGAGCAGCACCCGCTCACATGACTGTCCCCCCACTGTCCCTGGCCCACTTCACTCCATAGCCCCGTTCAGCCTCTCCCAACTGTCCCCTTCCGCCCAGTGCCCAATGATCCCCTCAGCCTCCCACAATTCCTCCCCATTACCCCCTTCAGCCTCCCCCAAATCCCCTTCTCCCCATCACCTCTTCAGCCCCCCATCACTCCTTTCAGACTCCCTCAGCTGGCCCTCGTATCCTTCCCCTCGTTGCCCCCTCAACCTTCCCCCTGCTCACCAGACTCCTCCCCAGCTGCCCTTTCAGTCTTCCCCCCTACAACCAACTGCTTCCTTCAGCCTCCCCCAAACCCTTCACCCATCTGCCCCACCTGACCCCCTTTAGCCTCCCTCATACCCAACTGCTCCTTCACCCCCTCACACACTCCCCTCCCTCTGAGTCCCCTCCCACGATCCTGGCTCCCTCACTCTCAGGTTCCCCTCCCAACAACCACCTGCTTCCTTACCATGGGGAGCAGGCACAGGAAATGCTTTTTAAAAACTTTGGCAAAGTAAAAGAAGCCGAGTGAGCCCCTCCCTTGCTTTGTGCTGGGCGCCCAGCTGTGGGCTTGTGTGTGTGTGTGTTTCGGTGGTGGGAGTTGTGAGCACACTCCGTTCAGGGAAGGGGTAGAGTTGGGCAAAGGGGGATGTTAAATCTTTAGCAGAGACTTCCTTTCTCCATTATGTTAGCTAGGCGTTGCTGTTAAATGTCAGCTCACGAATGCAGCATTGGAAATAATCTGACTATAAATCCCTTGCCTTCTCTGTTGCTATAGTGCTCACGCCCTCTGCTCTTGTGATGTCACCACATGACACGGTGTCTTATTACCACAGCGTCTTGTAGATTAGACAGGACCTAAGTTTCTAAATTAAAAAATGAAGCATAACTCCTTCCCTTCCCCCTTTCGACTTTGAATAAATAAATCCTGTCCCCTTCCCGAATGCAGCTCTAGTGGTGCTGCCGTGGCCAGGAGAGAGGTGCCTTTCACCTGACCTGAACCGCTGTGGTGAGAGAGGGCTGGGGAGTCCTCTCCCCCATGGGCAACTTGCTCCCCAGACCCCTCACTCCCAGTCCCATCCCAGAGCCCACACCCCTAACCAGAGTCCTCACCAACCCTGCACCCCAACCCTCTGCTTCAGCCCTGAGCCTCTCACCTCCAACCCCACCACAGATCCCACACCCTCAGGAGGAGCCTTCACACCCTTGCACCCCAATCCTCTGCCCTAGCCCTGAGCCACTCATCCCTGTTAAGAAAATGATTGTTAGGAAAATGTAACTTAGAATGTTGTAGTATAAAATAACCTTAGACTTATAATCTCACTCCCTGTATATGTACTATTGACCCCTAGTTTAACATGCATTTTAAACTTGCATTCACCCTGTCACAGATGTGCAGGCATCATAGTGTCTAAGTACCCCTAAGTGTTTTGAACCTCCTGTTTACCAGACATGTAAATGAAATAGATTAAGACCAACAATGGATGTAATAGCCATTAAGTGTTCCCACCTGTGTAAGTGGATTGAAAATCCCCCTCCCTTATCAACACAGGGGTATAAAATATCTACACACATGTATTGAGTTGGGCCAGTTGTTTGGGTGATAACCCCTTCTGACTCCTTATTGCTTGCAATAAATCTTGTTTTTCCAGAAGTCTACTGAGTTATGCCTGTCCCTTGAGGTGTATTGGACTGAACTCCAAAGGAAATAAGCAGTTTTTGCAACAATTCTGGCACCCCAGATGGGACAGCCTTTGGACGACTTCGGGATCACCGCGGACCGACCAGAGGAAGGATAGTGCGCACCGGGCAGTTTTTGCCCGTCCTAACTCTAACCCGACCTGCGGTGATACCCGGAACGTTAAAACGTGAGTCCCTACAAATCAGGCAAGACCAGAGGCTTCTGGAGTTTGGTAGGCGCCTGGGAAACAGAGCGGTGTAAGTATCTCCATTACTCTCATTGTTAATTTGTTTGGTGATTTTAGTACTTTTGTATTAATTCGCCGTTTGTAGATTCCTTGTGAATCATTTGGTATAGCAATGGGATCGGGTCGCTCCCGAATGGAAGATTCCGCCTTTCCCTTGGGTTGTATGTTACGTAACTTTGGTGAATTTAAGAGTAATCATGGTATTAAGATGACTAAAGATGAGTTGATTATGTTTTGTCAGTTGGAATGGACCACGTTCGGTCTTGGTTGGCCCGATTCAGGGTCCTTTGATGTAGACCTCACAACTAAGGTTTATAAAATGGTGGTTACAAATCAACACTGGGACCAGTTCCCCTATATTGATTGTTGGCTAACAGTATGTCAGGATTGGCCCCCCTGGCTTATTAAATGTGCCTCTAAATTATGTAAACAAATGCGCCTAGGGGTTCCCAAGCCTCGTCCAGCTATTCTCTGCGATCCTGCAGAGGATGCTTGTCTCGAGACTGTAATGCCATCAGCCCCCGCTTATAGGCCACCCACCCCCATTCCCTCAGGAAGTGGTCCAACTGGCCCATCTCCGTCTGTTACTAGCCCCGTTCAACTGGCTAGTCCCCTGACACCAGAGGACAGTCCCACCCAAGGGGGAGCAAATGGAATCAGTGACATAATTGCTGAATTTGACCCCTTTTCCCCAAGCCGTCACATGGGACCTGCCTCAAATACCCGAAGTCATGATTTAATAAACCGAGCCTGCCCCATGCGAGAAGTAATGTCCCCCACTGGCCGAACATCTTTCCTCTATGCCCCCTTTACTACCACGGACTTATTTAATTGGAAAAGTCAAAAACCCTCTTACAGGGAAGATCCCTTAAAAATGCAAAGCCTTTTTATATCCATTGGTCAGACTCACCACCCAACTTGGGCTGACATCCAAACAATGCTCCAAACCTTTCTAACTCAGGAAGAACGGAGATTGATTTTAGATAAGGCTGAGCGAATGGCCACAGAGAAAGCAGATAGATTAAATGATGGAATTACTACAGCACAGAGCCTTTGCCCTAGAAAGGAACCAAACTGGAATTATGAAACAAATGATGGGAAACAAAGTTTGGCAGTATACTGAGACTTAATAATAGAAGCATTAGGAAAGGCCATTCCTCGAGCTACTAATCTGTCAAAAGTGTATGAGATTCGACAGGAAAAGGAGGAAGATCCTTCTACCTTCCTCCAGCGACTATTCGAGGCTTTTCGCAAATTTAGTGACTTAGACCCCGAATCATCAGATAATCGGAAAATGTTAAACTTGATGTTTATTGGCCAGTCTGCCCCAGATATCAGAAAGAAACTGCAGAAAACGAAGGGTGGACCGGGAAAGCCAATTTCAGAGCTAGTGGAAATTGCATATAAAGTGTATAGCAATAGAGATATGGTAGCAGAGAAAAAGGAGGAAAAGAAAGGACAGAAGCAGATGGCTATGTTGGCAGCAGCAGTGACTGGAGGATCAGAATCACGAAATTGGCAAAATAAGGACAGGACAGGGAAGAACAGGCCAGTCCAGAAAGATGTATGTGCATATTGTAAAGAGAAAGGTCATTGGAGAAGAGAGTGCCCGAAGTTAAATAAGAAACAAGGAGATCAGAGGCAAGAGCTGGAGTCAGGAAGACAGATGAGGGCTAATACTGGAGAAGAATCCAGTTGAAGGGGCCAGGGATCTGAAAACGCCACCCTACGGGCAATAGCTCGGGAAGATCCCATGATACAGATAAGGGTGGGTGGCAAGGAATATAAAGCTCTAGTGGATACCGGGGCTACGTATTCTATGATCCCTGCAAAACCCCCTTCTGCTGAAGAAAGCGGAAAACATGTAATAATAGAAGGAATTGAGGGAAAACAGAGTAAACTGCCTGTATATAAGCCCTTGCTTACAAAAATTGGGGACAATATGCTAGAGCATGCCTTTATTGTTTCACCTACATGCCCCGTTGCTTTGTTAGGACGAGATATCCTAATCAAACTACAAGCTGAAATCTTTTTCCAAGGAGAACAGATTGTAGTACACCTACCAGGAAAACAGGGTTCAAACTATCAAATGGCCCTCATTAACAAGGAGTCAACTACCTGCACAGGGAACATTGAAGCCTTAGAAGGAATAAACCCTGATGTATGGGCAGATGGAAACCCTCCAAGGGCGACATCTGTACCCCCTGTGAAAATACCACTAAAAGAAAAAGAAAGCCCTGTCTGTGTAAAACAGTACCCTTTGTGAAAAGCAGCTCATCTGGGCTTAAAGCCCCTCATTGAAAAATTCAAGCAGTGGGGCTGGCTAGTGGAGGGGTCATCCCCTTTCAATACCCCCATATTGGGAGTGCCTAAGCCAGATGGTACCTATAGATTGGTGCATGACTTAAGAGCAATAAATAAGAAGGTTATTGTAGACCACCCTATGGTCCCGAACCCTCACACCATTCTAACACAGATTCCGCCTGCAGCAGCTGTTTTTACAGTGTTGGATTTAAAGGATGCTTTCTTCTCAATACCATTAGAAAAGGAAAGCTGGAAATTGTTTGCTTTTGAATGGGAGGACCCAGAAACTCACTATAAGACTCAGTTAATGTGGACTGTTTTACCTCAAGGGTTTGTGTCATCCCCCCATCTTTTTGGAACAGCATTGCAGAAAGATTTAGAAAACTGGAAAAGCCAGCATTCAGAGATTGCCTTGCTCCAGTATGTTGATGACTTGTTAATTGCCAGTCCTGATCTGCAAGTGGGGAAGAGAGCAACCGAGTCTCTGCTAAATATTCTAGGGGAGAAAGGGTATAAAGTTTCACGGGAAAAAGCCCAGATATGCCAACCGAAGGTTACCTTCCTGGGATATGAAATTGAGAAGGGGGTACGAGCTCTCAGCAAAGAGAGAATCAGGGCAATTCAAGATATGCCTGCCCCAACCAACCCTAGAGAACTACGAGCCTTCTTAGGTCTGACTGGATTCTGCAGACTATGGATCCCAGACTATGGTAACAAGGCTAAACTTTTATATGAATCTCTCACTAAGGAAGGCCTCACAAATTGGAAATGGACTAGTGAGCATCAGCATGCTTTTGAACTGTTAAAAGCAGCCTTAATGCAGCCTCCGGCTCTCATGATTCCTAATGAGCGCAAGCCCTATAGACTCTACGTACATGAGAATAAGGGCATTGCTTCAGGAGTTCTAACTCAGCCGGTAGGCCCAACCTGGAAACCTGTGGGCTATTACTCAAAGGTACTGGACCCGGTAGCCAAGGGGTGGCCGGCTTGCCTGCGAGCTGTAGCAGCAACTGCAACCATAGTGACAGAAGCCCAAAAGATAGCAATGGGAGCAGATATGGACATACACACCCCACATGGGGTCCCCCAGATTCTTGGAATAGAAGGTGGGAAATTCTTAAGCCCTTCTCGACAATCCAGATATGAAATCTTCCTATTGTCTAACCAAGGGCTTACATTTAAACATACTACAGCTTTAAATCCAGCTACCCTTCTCCCTGAGCCAGGACCACCTAACCATGATTGTTTAGAAGTACTTACAGAGACGGTGCTAATTCGACCAGACCTGCAGGATGATCCTCTGGAAAACCCAGACGAGGAATTTTTCGTGGACGGATCTAGCAGTATGGTACAAGGCACCAGACAGACAGGCTGCGCTGTTGTGACCCTGACTGAAATACTGTGGAAGGAAAAGCTCCCCGCCAGCTGGTCAGCACAAGCAGCAGAACTCACTGCATTGACACGAGCCCTCTGGCTGGGGACAGACAAGAGGGTAAATATCTTTACTGACTCTCGATATGCTTTCTCCACTGTGCACGCTCATGGACTATTGTGGAAAGAGCGTGGATTTATTACAGCTTCGGGACAGAGAATAGCAAACGGACCACAAATCCTGGCACTGTTGGACGCCCTTAAACTACCTAAGGAAGTCGCTGTGGTTCATGGCAGAGCCCATGGACGAGCTGCAGATGAACACCAGAGAAAAGGGAACACTAAAGCAGACACCGCTGCAAAGGAAGCAGCACAGATGGGAGGCAACGTAGGCTTTGAAGGAATTGCACAGGAAATCCCAACATGCCTTGAGGATTGTGTGGTGAAATACACCCTGGAGGACGATAAAGCAGCACAAGACAACCTTGCCGTAAAGAACAAAAATGGCTGGTGGGTAGCACCAGGAGGGAAAATCATGATACCACGGCCATTACTGCTGGAAGTGCTCTTGAACCTGCACGCTTCTACACATATGGGAGGAAACGCGATGGGAGACCTGCTGGTGCGTCAAATAATATCACCAGGACTATACTTGGAAGCACACCGAGTAGCAACACAGTGTCCAACATGTCAAAAGGTGAACCCCAAACCACCCCGACCACCAGTTCCAACGGGAGGAAGACAATGGACTTACTACCCTGGCCAGGCATGGCAAATTGACTTCGCTGAACTTCCCAAGGCTGGACGATACCAGTACCTGCTAGTGCTAGTGGACCAGCTAACCGGATGGGTAGAGGCATACCCCACCAGGACTGCCACAACATCTACAGTAGCACGAGTCCTACTACAGGAAGTGATACCACGATTCTTACTACCAGAATCCATCGAATCAGATCAGGGTAGCCACTTCATAGGAAAGGTAGTGCAGGAAGTAGCTAAAGCCCTAAACATTAAGTGGAAGCTCCACACCCCGTGGAGACCCCAGAGCTCAGGACAGGTAGAACGAATGAATAGGACTATAAAAACCATGTTAACTAAAATCTGCACTGAAACACACTTAAAATGGCCCCAAGCCCTACCCCTTGCCTTAACTCGCATTCGCAGCATACCCCGTAGAAGATTAAAATTATCCCCCTTCGAGTTAATGTTTGGGATGCCTCCTAGAGTTCTGCCAGCGGGTTGGAGGGAGCAAATTACTTTTGATGTGGGAAAAACTGAACTTAAAGAACATGTAATTGCCTTGCAGTCTGTATTGTCTTCTCTCCACAGATTCGCTGCACCCTTCCAGAGTCTGCCCCTGGACACTCCTATCCACAACTTCCAGCCAGGAGATCAGGTGTTGGTACAGAAGTGGAAAAAGGACCCTTTGTCTGAGAGGTGGGACGGACCTTATCAAGTT
This sequence comes from Dermatemys mawii, assembly GCA_007922305.1. Lineage (NCBI taxonomy): Eukaryota > Metazoa > Chordata > Testudines > Dermatemydidae > Dermatemys > Dermatemys mawii. The sequence continues at coordinate 49,115 of ML677449.1, read as the reverse complement.
TTACTCACAACACACACGGCTGTAAAACTTGAGAACAGTGACAAATGGACACATTGTTCACGTATTAAAAAGTACACCCCACCTCTCCTCTGGAATCCTGAGACTCCACTTAATGACGACTGGACTGTTACTCGCCTGGATCCTCTGCGACTCCGACTTAACCGTGTTCAGTAACATGTCTGTGTTCCACATTTTAAATGGATATGTCTTTGTATGTAGTATGTATAATTTAACCCCTAGAGGTTTCCAAGCATATGAAAACACTTGGGTATCATTGGCAAGGTTAGCCTTAAATTCATCTATCTTTTGCCTGCCAAATACATATGCTGTAGGTAAAATTATGGAAACATGTTTTCTTGGCATTAGTACAACCCCTTCCACATTGAAAAATTACACACACTTAAAAAATTTTGCCAAAACGATGACGTATGATGATTTGTATGAAATGGGCCAAATAATGAGCAGCCCATCTGCCAAGATGTTTTCATTTTTGGTTGCAAATGTAACACCAGCTGCCCAGTGTGTCACTTTTGAAGGTGCCACTCAGTATATTCATGATCTTACAAACAAAGAGTTGGTCTGTAATCAGACCACTACTCAGTCATTTGCTTATGCACCCATGCTTCTCCCCCCTGGCTGGTTTTTCTTTTCTGGGCGCACCGCTTATTCATATGTACCAGCTAACAGCTCGGGTGGGCCCTGCACAGTAGGGAGAGTGGCACCCCTTATTGTCCCTGTTCCCCAACATAACACCAAAAGATATAGACGGGGAAACATACCATTGGACCCCTCCTGTAAGTCAGACATTACACTATTCTCAGAGGGAGAAGCAGACGCCCTCATTTTCTCTCTCATTGGCGTGCCTGGAATGGCAATGCATAATTACCATGCTATAGTCCACTTAGCCTGCACAGTAGCCAAGGCTTTGAACCTAACTTCCTCTATCTTGGCCCATCTTAACCAGGAAATGGGAGAAGTCAGGCAGGGAATGTTACAAAATCGTCTTGCTATTGACTATCTGCTTCTCAGACAGGGACACAGCTGTTCTGAGTTTACTGGCCTTTGTTGTTTTAATATTACTGATAAGAAAACTTCCATTGAAAAAGATTTATACAACTTAAAGGAACTAGTGCATGGGATAAAGCAAACTCAAGGTTTTGATTTTTGGTCATGGTTGCCTAATGTTGATGACTGGATAAAAACCTCTCATAAAGGGAGGAATCTATTTTGTATTAATAGTATTAGTTATAGGACTGTGTTTTTGTTGTGTTATCAATTGTATTCCATTGTTATGTCAACAAACCCCACCCAGGAGAGCTAAGCTAGCTCTGCTCCCCGATAGAATGTAGAAGAAATCATCTTTAAAGAGGAAGGAGTTGTTAAGAAAATGATTGTTAGGAAAATGTAACTTAGAATGTTGTAGTATAAAATAACCTTAGACTTATAATCTCACTCCCTGTAGATGTACTATTGACCCCTAGTTTAACATGCATTTTAAACTTGCATTCACCCTGTCACAGATGTGCAGGCATCATAGTGTCTAAGTACCCCTAAGTGTTTTGAACCTCCTGTTTACCAGACATGTAAATGAAATAGATTAAGACCAACAATGGATGTAATAGCCATTAAGTGTTCCCACCTGTGTAAGTGGATTGAAAGTCCCCTCTCCCTTATCAACACAGGGGTATAAAATATCTACACACATGTATTGAGTTGGGCCAGTTGTTTGGGTGATAACCCCTTCTGACTCCTTATTGCTTGCAATAAATCTTGTTTTTCCAGAAGTCTACTGAGTTATGCCTGTCCTTTGAGGTGTATTGGACTGAACTCCAAAGGAAATAAGCAGTTTTTGCAACATCCCTGACCCCACCCCACAACCCTCTGCCCACCTGAGCCTCCTCCCACACTCCGAACCCTTCAACCACACCCCTGCCACACACTGTCCATGTGCAGAATGAATTCTGTCATGTGCACAAACACACAGGTGATGAATCAGAGAGGTAGATGTGTTAGTCTGGATTTGCAGAAGCGACAAAGAGTCCCGTGGCACCTTAAAGACTAACAAAAGTATTGAAGCGTGGGCACTGCATGCATGTGACGAAGTGGGTACTAGCCCATGAAAGCTTATGCTTCAATACTTTTGTTAGTCTTTAAGGTGCCACAGGACTCTTTGTCGCACACAGGTGATGTGTCACATCTCACCTCCATACTGGCGCACAGAACCAAATTCATTCCACACACTACGTAAAAAATTAGAAGAAACGCTGCTCCTGATTTCAACCTGTCACATCTCGAATTTCATACACTGGTCAGAATAAAGTGTTCTCAGGTGAGCTATGGATGTTCATAGTAATTACTCAGTAGATATTCTAGAAGACCTAGAACATTGGAGGAAATCAGGAACTGCAAAGAGATAATTAATGGAGAGAAGCACCAAGATTAATCCCAGACACTGGATTGGTTGTGACTTATTTCCCCAATTCGAAAAGAGACCAAAAGCACCTGAGTCTCCTCGCTGTCGAGAGCCCCCTGCTCGGCCAATCAGCATTGAGACTCAGAGGGGTGGGAGCCTCAGAGGTCTCACAGATGTCCCAAAGGATGGCCCAGGTCACCACCAGAGGGGATCACTCTCAGATCCAGACCCACCTCTTTGTGAGGACTTCCCGCAATGAGAGCAACCCCCCTTCCAACCTCCCATCGCCCATACTCCACACACACCCTCCTTGGTAGAGGGAGGGAAGCAGGGAAAAGGGAAAAAAGAAGCCGGAGAAGAGGAGAAAGGAGGGAGGAACGAGGAATTTCCACTCCCTGCATCTGAAGAACTGGGTTCTAGCCCAGGAAAGCTTGCACCCGAATAAATGTGTTAGTCTTTAAGGTGCCACAGGACTCCTGGCTGTTTTTGCAGGTTGGCAAATGAGATCAGCATTGTTGGGGTCTGCAGGACAGCGCAGGGAGACTCGGTCATCAGCTGCCCCTAGTAGAGGGCTCTGGTAGTTGCTAAGACAGAGGAGTCCTGTGTCAGTCTTTGTACTCAGGATATTAGAGCCCTAGAGCCCACGGGACTTCCTGGGACAGAAGCTTCTGCTTCCATTGTGATCTGGGAGCCTGGGCTGAGGCGCTCCTGCTGCCCAGCAAGGTCTGTGCTGGCAGAGACAATCACTAATGTCCCCTCTGTGCCCAGCCAAGGGGGGTCTTCCTCCTGGGACTGGAATCAGTGCCCTAGGTCAACTCTGGCCTCTGCCATCACCAGCCCCTGAGCCAGAGACTCCGGGTGAGGAGAAAGAACTTGGAGAAAGTGCTGCTCCCGGGTGTCTGCCAGGCCTGGAGCGACTGCCCCCGACACCCCCAGGCTCACACCCCTGTAAGCAGGGGCAGTAGCTATTGGAGAGGAATGGCAGGACATTAACCAGCTCTTCCATGCAGAAGGGAGACAGGAGAGACCGAATGAAGCGGCAGGAGCAATCAATGGGACAGGAGGTTCCCGGCTCCCAGCCCTGCCCAGCTCCATTTTCTGCAGCACCCTGGGGCAGATTGACATTCCTGGGGAGAAGGTGAGGGGCAGAGAGAGGAAAAGCCAGTTCCTGCCTCTGCCTGGTCCCTGCGCTACTGGGGAAAGGTGCTGCCCAGGTAACGGTGTCCAGGGTGACACCGCAAAGTGATTCCCTTCACTGTGCCCCTTTCTAGCATTTGGCTCTGTTCCTGGGAGGCTGTAAAAGTGTCTTGTGGGTTTAGTCCCGGTGGGAGGGGTCAGTTCTGTGCTGTAATAACGTCACTGAGGGTTTTCCCAGCATGGTGGAGTCCAGAGTATCTGTCTGCAGGGAAAGAGTCTGTGGGGAATCGGGGTGAGAAATGGTCTAGTGCTAATTCAGACATGTCCCCCATTGCCCTTCTCACTCTGACAGGCTGCAGAATAATGACCCCATTGCATCATCCTAAGGCAGGAGTGTCACATTATTGGAATTATCTGGGATCATATAGATCACTGGTGCAACCAGGGTCCTGTAAGGGCACCAAACATTAGGTAACAGGGGTCATATAAGGTGTCTACGACCAGCTTATGATCTGCCGGTTATGATTTTGCTATGTGTACGTGTGTATCAATTTTGTAGAGGAAGTTATGAATATTGGCTCTATACTGTCTGTCTTTCCAAATATTGTGCTAGGCTGTGGGGGACATTTTCAGAATCCTTGGTGTTAGCTGGGCTTACCATGCTTGATGGCCCATTAAGGACCATCAGCTGCACAATGAACTTTGTAGATGCCCGTCCACACCCGAGCTTCCCCGGAATGTGGCCTAGCTGGTCAGGAATTGAATCTTGGAGAGTCATGTGACTGGACCACATGGCTCTGAAACCACATGGCTCTGAAACTCCATTGTACAACTGGACTCTGAATAGCAAGAAGGAGGCGATCTCCACCCACAAGAGGAAGTCTATATAAACCTGGGAGAGGGACCCCCATTTTGTCTTCAGTCTCCAGTCTCCAGCCTCTAGCCTGGCTCCTACTTCTGGATGGGACTTTGCTACAAAGGGGCGCTCCGGCCAAAGGATTCCTCCATTCCTCCAGGGAATGTATTCCAGAGACTCTGATTTGAACCTGCAGCTAGTCTACAACTGATGCAAGCCTTTACTGCATGTAATCGATTTCCTTTAACCATTTCTAACCCTCACTTATATTTTTTCCCTTGTATAATAAACCTTTAGATTTTAGATTCTAAAGAATTGGCTACAGCATGATTTGTGGGTAAGATCTGATTTGTATATTGACCTGGGTCTGGGGCCTGATTCTTTGAAATTGGGGAGAACTGTTTTCTTTATTTGGGGTATTGGTTTTCATAACCATTTGTCCCCAGGGCAGGTGGCTGCTGGTGGTGATACTGGGAAGCTGGAGTGTCTAAGGGAATTGCTTGTGTGACTTGTGGCTAGCCAGTGGGGCGAAACCAAAGTCTTTTCTGTTCGGCTGGATTGGTTTGCCTTTAGGGCAGACAAACCCCAGCCTTGGGCTCTAGTTGCCCTTGTGGAAGTGATTTGTCCTGATCTGACACTCTCAGTGGGTCACACCAGGAACAGCACTGTCACAAGGGGTTCTCCACCTTTTTCTTCCTGAGGCTCCCAACATGCTATAAAAACTCCCTGGACAACCTGTGCCACAATGAAGGTTGCCAGCTTTCACGGATTGGACACCATTGCCTCTAATGGCAACTCTCCTGGTCTGGACAGCGAATTGGCAACCCTAGCCACAACAACTGATATTCTGCATGTAGAAGCTGGGGCTGGCATTAGAGGGCAGCAAGCAGGGCAACTGGGCAGGGACCCAAACCACGGGTCCCGAGGAAGGTGAGTTGTTCAGGCTTCATAAGAACATAACAATGGCCCTACTAGGTCAGACCAAAGGTCCGTCCAGCCCAGTATCCTGTCTGCCAACAGTGGCCAATGGCAGGTGCCCCGGAGTGAATGAACCTGATAGATAATGATCAAGTGATCTCTCTCCTGCCATCCTTCACCACCCTCTGACAAACAGAGGTTAGGGACACAATTTCTTACCCATCCTGGCTAATACCCATTAATGGACTTAACCTCCATAAATTTATCCAGTTCTCTTTTAAAACCTGTGATAATGCTGACCTTCACAACCTCCTCAGGCAAGGAGTTCCACAGGTTAACGGTGTGCTGTGTGAAGAACAACTTCCCTCTATTTTTTTAAAACCTTCTCCCCATTCATTTCATTTGGTGACCCCTAGTTCTTCTATTATGGGAACAAGTAAATAACTTTTCCTTAGTCACTTTCTCCACATCACTCACGATTTTTATAGACCTCTATCATATCTCCCCTTAGTCTCCTCTTTTCCAAGCTAAAAAGTCCTAGCCTCTTTAATCTCCTCATATGGGACCCGTTCCAAAGCCCTAATCATTTTAGTTGCCCTTCTCTCAACCTTTTCTAATGCCCGTATATTCTTTTTGAGATAAGGAGACCACATCTGTACACAGTATTCAAGATGTGGGCACACCATGGATTTAGATAATGGCAATAAGACATTCTCCATCTTATTCTCTATCCTTTTTTTAATGATTCCTAACATCCCTGGTTGCTTTTTTGACTGTCGCTGCAGTTTATGTGCATGTCCTCAGAGAACAATCCACGATGACCCCAAAATCTATTTCCTGATTAGTTGTAGCTAAATTAGTCCTCACCATAGGGTATGTATAGTTGGGGTTATTTTTCCAACGTGCATTCCTTTATGTTTATCCATATTAAATTTCATATGCCATTTTGTTGCCCAATCACTTAGTTTTGTGAGATCTTTTGGAAGTTCTTCACAGTCTGCTTTGCTCGTAACTGGCTTGAGCAGTTTAGTATCATCTGCAAACTTTGCCAACTCACTGTTTACCCTTTTCTCCAGATCATTTATGAATAAGTTGAATAGGATTGGTCTGAGGACTGACCCTTTGGGAACACCGCTAGATACCCCTCTCAATTCTGAAAATTTATCATTTATTCCTACCCTTTGTTCCCTGTCTTTTAGCCAGATCTCAGTCCATTAAAGGATCTTCCCTCTTATCCCATGACAACTTAGTTTATGTAAGCATCTTTGATGAGGGACCTTTTCAAAGGCTTTCTGGAAATCTAAGTACATTATGTCCACTGGATCCCTCTTGTCCACATGTTTGTTGCCCCTTTCAAACAACTCTAATAGATTAGTAAGGCATGATTTCCCTTTATAGAAACTATGTTGACTTTTGCCCAACAATTTATGTTCTTCTACGTGTCTGACAATTTTATTCTTTACTACAGTTTCAACTAATTTGCCTGGTACGGACGTTAGACTTACCGGTCTGTAATTGCTGGGATCGCCCTTTTTAAATATTGGTGTTACATTATCTATTTTCCAGTCACTGGGTACAGAAGCTGATTTAAAGGACAGATTACAAACCATAGTTAACAGTTCCGCAATTTCACATTGGAGTTCTTTCAGAACTCTTGGGTGAATGCCATCTGGTCCCAGTGACTTGTTACAGTTCAGTTTATCAATTAATTCCAAAATTCCTCTAGTCACTTCAATCTGTGACAATTCCTCAGATTTGTAACCTACCAAAGATGGCTCAGGTTTGGGAATTTCCCTAACGTCCTCAGCCATGAAGGCTGAAGTAAAGAATTCATTTACTTTCTCCGCAGTGACTTCATTGTCTTTACGTGCTGCTTTTGTATTTCAGTCGTCCAGGGGCCCCACTGGTTGTTTAGCAGGCTTCCTGCTTTTGATGTACTTAAAAACAAATGTATTACCTTTTGAGTTTTTGGTGAGCTTTTCTTTAAAGCCCTTTTTGGCTTTTGCTATTACATTTTTTACACTTATTTTAGCAGTATTTATGCTCCTTTCTAAATACCTCACTAGGGTTTGACTTCCACTTCTTAAACAACGCCTTTTTATCTTACACTGCTTCTTTTACATGGTTCTTAAGCCATTGTGGCTCTTTTTTAGTTCTTTTACTGTGTTTTTTAATTTGGGGTTACATTTAAGTTGGGCTTCTCTTATGGTGTCTTTGTAAAGTGTCCATGCAGCTTTTAATTTCTGTTTAACTAACCCTGTCATTTTTGCACAGTTCCCCTTTCTGAAATTAAGTGCCACAGGGTTGGGCTGTTGAGGTGTTCTTCCCACCACAGGAATGTTAAATTTTATTATGATATGGTCACTGTTTCCAAATGGTCCTGTTATAGTTACCTCTTGTGTGCTCCAGTCAGGTTTCAATCGAGAGTTGCATCTCCCCTTGTGGGTTCCTGTACCAGCTGCTCCAAGAAACAGTCATTTAAAGTATTGAGGAATTTTGTCTATGTATTCCGTCCTGAGGTGACATGTACCCAGTACTGACTGGGGATAATTGAAATCCCCCACTATTGTTGAGTTCTTGATTTTGATAGCTTCTCTAATCTCCCTTACCATTTCATCGTCATTATTGCTGTCCTGATCAGGTGGTCACTAATAGATCCCTATAGTTATATTCTTATTGATGCATGGAATTACTATCCATAGAGATTCTATGGAACATGTGGCTTAATTGAAGTTTTTTATTTCATTTCATTCTACTTTTTCTTTCACACGTAGTGCCACTCGCCCCACTCCCCCCCACCCCACCCCAAACAATCTGTTCTGTCCTTCTGATATATTTTGTACCCCGGAATGATTGTGTCCCATTGATTGTCCTCACTCTACCAGATTTCTGTGAGGCCTGTTATGTCAATATTCTCCTTTAAAACAAGGCACTCTAGTTCACCCATTTTATTATTTAGCCTTCTAGCATTTGTGTACAAGCACTTGAAAAACTTGTCACTGTTTATTTGTTTGCCGTTTTCTGATGTGTCCGAGTCCTTTTTGTGTGAATGTTTCTCGTCTGATCTGGCCCCTGCTTTACCCTCTTCCAATTTAGCCTCCTGACTAAAAACTAGAGAATCTCTATCAATAGAGAAGTCTCGGTCCAATCCATTTGCTCCTCTGCAGCAATCGGCTTTCCCCCATTTCTTAGTTTAAAAACTGCTCTGCAACCTTTTTAACTTTAAGTGCCAGCAGTCTGGTTCCACTTTGGTTTAGGTGCAGCCCATCCTTCCTGTATAGGCTCCTCTAACCCAAATGTTTCCCCAGTTCCTAATAAATCTAAACCCCTCCTCCCTACACCATCGTCTCACCCACACACTGAGACTCTGAAACTCTGCTTCCCTACCTGGCCCTGCCATGGAACTGGAAGCATTTCTGAGAATGCCACCATAGAGATCCTGGATTTCAGTCTCTTTCCTAGCAGCCTAAATTTGGCCTCCAGGACGTCTCACCTACCCTTCCTGATGTCATTGGTACTTACATGTACCACGACCACCGGTTCCTCCCCAGCACTACTCAGAAGTCTATCAAGATGCCTTGAGAGTGCCGCAACCTTTGCACCAGGCAGGCAGGTCACCATATGTTTCTCCTGGTAAAAACAAACCCAGCGATCTATGTTTCTAATGATCGAATCTCCCAGTACTAACACCTGCCTTTTCTGAATGACGGGAGTTCCATCCCCTGGAAAGGTAACCTCGGTGCAAGAGGACACCCCAACATCATCTGGAAGGAGGGTCCCAACCATGGGAATGTTTCCCTCTGTTCCCGCTGACTGCTCTCCTTCCCTGTGCCTTTCATCCTCCTCCACAGCTGCCTGACCAGAAGTGGGACAACTCTACAGTGTCCCAGCAACCCTCATCAACATACCTCTCTGCCTCCCTTGGCGACTCCAGTTCTGCCATCTGGGCCTCCAAAGCCTGTATGCCGTCTCTGAAAGCCAGGAGCTCCTTGCACCGAATGTACACGTACACAACCTGCCCACAGGACAACTCGTCATACATGCTACATTGAGTGCAATAGACAGGATAGCCCCCATTCTGCTGCTGTGCTTCTGCCTGCATTGTCTCCTACAGCTACCGAGTTTAATGATAGGGGTTTTGTTTAAATCAAGAAGTTTTGATTATAGGTTAGTTTAAAGGTTTTATAGAATGGCAAATTTACCCTTCCAAACGCCCTCCTGAAACTCTGTTAGCAGCCAGGTTCGCAAAAAGAGATGAGGGGAACCTTACAGGCAATTCTTCCCAAATTCTTCCCTTTTAAAGCCTGTCTATCAAAGGTTGACTTAACACAAGAAAATAACATCACGCAGTGATAAGAAGACTTTATTTAGTATTGGGAAAAGGGCTAGGCTAGGATACAGAATGGGAGGATTCACAAAACGTTAACTCTGGAAATGATGCACTCTCACAAACTAATACACCCAGGAGGTAATATTGATGTTCCCTCTACCTTCTCTTGCAGGAACAGCGATGGATGGCTGCTGCTCTCTTGACATTGGATGTCAAGGACAGACTTGGATGATGGACACAGAAACGGTTGAGTAGATCTAACTAAAAACCCTCCCTATCCCTCTTTGCGTTGTCTCTGCCTGGATGTTAGACCCTATCTACACGGATTCAATCCGTGCCTGCGAGTGTGCTTCCCAACCCAAAAGAATAAGGCAAAAGGTCAACATATTTTTTCCAAGTCCAAGATGGCCACCTTACAGATAACCCACAACGTACATACCTTTAATTAAAATTGCTGGGGGAACCAGCATTTTACACACCCGTGGACTGGATTTGACCAATAGGGGGATGTCCCGGGGCAGGGTGACCTTAGAGAAGCGGGGTTTATATCCCGCCTGAGAACCGCCCTCTGTGTCCTCTACCAATTGAAGTGGGCATCAGCCCTGTAGGACCACCCGAAGAGGGGATATGATCAAATAGGTGCAGTGCCGTAGTGGAGTGACCAGCCCACAACAGGATCCTCTGGTGCCTCTAAGAAGTCCCCACACTGCCCTCTACCAAGTGGCGAGGGTTTCACTCCCACCTTAGGCCATTTCAGAAAGGAAATGTGTACCAGTCAGAATAAGTATAGCCTGAAGTTCTAGGCCATGATTTCTTCAAAAGATGTCCTTGGAACGAGATGGCCTCTTCCACGCAGTGTTGTATTGCGACTTCCAGGGTGATGCTGCCAGCCACGCAGACATGGAGCCCCAGAGATCGTCGGCTTCTGGCCTAGAGCTTTGGGCACCACCTATTCTGATCATTACGTTTCCCTTCTGGGATGGCCTAAGGGATCGTGTGTGAAACCGTGAACCACTAGTAGAGGACGGTGGAAGGATTTCATGGAGGGGTGATGGGATCCTCTTGCGGGCAGGTCACCCCAGCACAATACTGACCCTGTCTTGTGGATTCACAAAACAAAACAGTATTGTGTTGAGACTTCCAGGGCGAGGGTGGATTCACAAAACTAACTCTGGAAATGGTCCATTCTCACAAAGTATTACACCCAGGAGGTAATGTTGATGTTCCCTCTACTTTATCTTGCAGGGACAGCCATGGACGGCTGCAGCTGTCTTGACACTGGATGTCAGGAACAGACTTGGATGATGGACACAGGAACGGGTGAGTAGATCTAACTAAAAACCGTCCCTATCCCTCTTTGCGTCGTATCTGTCTGGATGTTAGACCCTACCTACATGGATTCACTCCGTGCATGCGAGTGTCCTTCCCAACCCAAAAGAATAAGGCAAAAGGTCACCATAATTTTTTCCCAAATCCAAGATGGGCACCTTATAGAAAACCCAAAATGTACATGCCTTTTCTCCCTTCCTTTTACTAAAATTGGGCAGGGGCAACTGGCATTTTACAGACCCGGGGACTGGATTTCACCAATAGGGGGATGTTCTTGGAGCTGGGTGACCCATAGAAAAGGGAGGATTATATCCCCTCTGAGAACTGCCCCCTGTGTCCTCTACAAATTGAAGCTGGCATCAGCCCTGCCGGACCACCCAAAGAGGGGATTTGACCAAATAGGGGGAGTGTCGTAGTGGAGTGACCTGCCCACAGCAGAATCCTGTGGTCCCTCTAATAAGTCCCCACACCACCCTCTACCAATTGGCAAGGGTTTTACTCCCACCTTAGGCCATTTCAGAAGGGAAACGTGTACCAGTCAGACTAAGTATAGCCTGAAGGTCTAGGCCATGATTTCTTCAAAAGATGTCCTTGGAACGAGATGGCCTCTTCCACGCAGTGTTGTATTGCGACTTCCAGGGCGATGCTGCCAGCCACACAGACATGGAGCTCCAGAGATCGTCAGCTTCTGGCCTAGAGCTTTGGGCACCACCTATTCTGATCATTATGTTTCCCTCCAGGGATGGCCTAAGGGATCGTGTGTGAAACCGTGACCCACTAGTAGAGGATATTGGGGGGATTTCATGGAGGGGTGATGGGCCCCTCTTGCGAGCAGGTCACCCCACCACGGTACTACCCTGTCTGGTGAAATCCCCTCTCTGGTTGGTCCTAAGCGGATGAGGCTGACCCCAAATGGGAGGAGTTCTCGGTGGGGTCACATGACCCACTTCCAGATGGGTCACTCTACCCCAGAACTTCCCCCTGTGCTCAAATCTATTCCTGAAGCAGATCTTTGGAGATAAAACACACCTACATTGGCAGAGGAGTGGGAGGAGCTCTTAGGGGGGGTCACAGGCCACTCCTTGCTTCTACTCATATTTGCATCACCAAAAGTCTTATGTCATGGGATGGGTCTTATGGTAACAGATGAGCAAGGCCTTTGAGGTGAAGGGGCGAGGTCCCATGGCTGAAACTAAATAACTGCCCTTAGCCTCAGAGTGGTTTGGGTAGGGTTACCATATTTCAGCAGTCAAAAACGAAGACACGGGGGCAGTACCCAGCCCCGCCCCCCCCCCCCCTCCCCCTCCCCCCCTCTTCCCACCCCCCTCAGAACTCGCAACACCCTTTTGCTCCCCTGACTGCCCTCTCCTGGGACCGCTGCCTCTAACTGCCCCCCAGGAGACCACCCGCATCTAAGCCTCCCTGCTCTTTGTCCCCTGACCGCCCCCTCCTGAGGGCATCCCAAACCCTATCTGCCCCCTAGGAACCTACCCCCTAAAAAGTCCTCTGGCTGCCCTGATCCTTATCCCCTCCTCCATTGACAGAACCCCCAATCCATCCAACCCACCCCACTCCCTGTCCCTTGATTGCCCCCTCTAGAAACCCTGTCAGCTGCCGCAATCTGCATGGGGGAAATCCCAGACATTTGTAGCTATTTATAAATTCCTCCCTGACGTTATTTTTAACCTGAAAAGCCGTACATGTCCGGGAGAATCCAGATGAATGATAACCCTAGGTTTGGCCTTATACCCGGAGTCAAAATGGCTGCCCCCCAAGTCAGAGCTGTGCGGCCAAAGGGCCAGAGTCCGTGGAGCCACCTGCTCCGTCGGGGCTGTGTGGCCCAACGACCAGAGTGCATGCAGCTGCTCGCTTTGTCCGGTGCTCTGTGGCCCAACAACCAGAGTCCGTGTGGCCGCCCACTCCGTCGGGGCTGTGTGGCCCAATGACGAGAGTCTGTGTGGCCTCCCGCTCCGTCTGGGGCTGTGTGGGCCAACGACCAGTGTGTGTGGCCACCCGCTCTGTCCAGGGCTGTATGGCTCAACGACCAGAGTTTGTTTGGCCGCCCGCTCCGTCGGGGCTCTGTGGCCCAGCGATCAGAGTCCGAGCGGCCGCCCTCTCTGTTGGGGCTGTGTGGCCCAACGCTCACAGTCCATACATCTATCCTGTCTCTCATGGTTCTGTGGCCCGATGGCTAGAGGAAATACGACTGCTCTCTCCCTCAGTGCTGTGTAGCCAATGGCCAGAGTCAGAGTCAATACAGCTGCCCTTCAGTGCAGGGCTGTTTGGCTGAGAGTTCAGAGACAAGATGGTTGCCCATCCTCTTGGGGCTGTGCTGTCTACAAGGACATTGGGTGGCAGCCCACCTCCCCAAAGATGGATAGCGGCCAGGGCAGGGGGACCATGGCCAGTCCTAGCCCAGGGCCTTGCCCATGGCCAATGTGTTTGCCATTGAGTCAGTGGGGATCCAACTGGAACATGCTGACGTCACTGAGCATGACAATGGCTAGCTCGCCCAGGCTACTTCCTACGAGAGGTCTCAAGGCCATGGGCTGGGGGTCTCTGGGCTCCCGGCGTGAGAAACTCCCAGAGACTCCGATATCTCTTGCACGTTTTCAGGCACCCGGGGATGTGGCTGGGTCTTGGCGCCTCGGGGTCCTGCAGTCAGGGGCTCCAGCTGCTTCTGGGCTGGAGCCTACAATGTGCATCCTCCATTTTTGACCCTCTGCCTTGATGGAGCTGAGCTGCTCCCTGTCACACTGGTGCTCCAGCTGTAGTGTGTCCAGCAGGGCTGGGGAGGGGCTTGGCTTCCTCCATCAAACTAGGGGGTTCTGGGTGGCTGGTGAACCCCGTCACATACTGCTCTGCCTCTTCTGGCTCCTCCTTCCTAGGTAACAGTTGCTATGACGTCTCCCAAGAGATGTGGTCAGTGGTGGGCTCGGTTGACTCCTGTAGCTCTAGATGTCTGTAAGGGAGAGAAAGGGCAGGAACTCAAATGAGAAGAACAAAACCTTCAAGCAGGGTAGTTTCCTACGGCACAAAACCATCCCCACGTTGCTAATGCTCATTTGTCACTTCCCTGAGCGCTGGCATTTCTTCAAGAGAGCACCCAACCCCCCGCCACCTCCGCTCCCCTGTGGGCTGGCAATGGTTCAAGGGAGTGTGGGAGAATTTCTCCTCTCTCCGCCTGGCTCTGACGACTGAGGGGATCCCATGGGAGATGCTATGTGAATGTCGGGCTCTGGGCCGTGGGGTGAGATGTGGTATGTTGAGACCAAAGGTGGGGTTGTCCTGACTCTGCAGTAACTTCATTAGAGTGAGAGATGTCAGAGATCAGCTCCAGGGTTCTGCACTGTCACAGTGTGTGGGAAGGGGGCAGAAGTGGGGCAATGGTGCACTCATGAAAGGAGTAGGGCAAAGGGAGGTCCTGTGCAGCAACCACTGAAGCCCCTACATGCCGTGTTCTGGCCGGGTTGGGGTGGGGGCGAGGCGGCTCCACGCCTGGCCGTTCCTCTCCCCCACAGACTCATCACCGCGATGAGCACCGCACCGGGAATCTCTGTCCAGGTTCCGCTCTAGCCTCTAGGCTGCGCCTCCCTGCAGCTCCCATTGGTCAGGAATCGTTAATCCGGCCCTGGCCCTACTCCGAGCCTGTTCCAGTCCTGCTGTTGACTCCTGACTTCGGCTCCAAGCCTTGGCTCCCCTCCACTCTGCCTCCACCACTCTGACCACTAGGCCCCTCTGCCATTGCTCGAAATGCTGTGCTTTGGTTTCTGACACCAGCGATCTGGAGGAGTCGTTCACCTCAATGCTTTCCATCTGTATGGCCCTGCATTTCTCAGCACTGATTTTCATCTGCCATTGTGCTACTTAGTCACATGACTTTATTAGGTCCCTTTGAACTTCTTCAAAGTCTTCTCTAGGCCAACTGATTTGCATCATTTTGTTTCATCTGACAATATCCACCTCATTGTTCAGCCTCGATTCCAAACAGAAGAACATCAAAAAGGCCATAATGGATCAGACCACAGGTCCACCTAGCCCAGTCTCCTGTCTTCTGACAGTGCCAAGTGCCCCAGAGGGAATGAACAGATAGGTAATTATCCAATGATCAGTCCCCTGTCACCCATTCCCAGCTTCTGGCAAACAGAGAGTGGGGGCACCAAAAGGTTGTTAAGTGTCTGTTGTATGTACCATAGCAGGACAAAGGTCTTCTGTGTCGGTCCCGGTTCCCTAGTCGAATGCAGGGCCCCACACGAGATTGCCAAGCTTCTGCAACCATTTGTGATATCTGTTGAGAATGTGCCACGTGGTTATGTCAGTTTTCAAAGGCACTTCCTGGAAAGCTGAAACAAAGAGGAAACGGGTTGAAAACCCCCATGATGCTGATGTGACTAGTGCCCAGGAAACCTCCTCTATAGATGGCCATTGCCACATGCTGCTAACTACCCGAGATTCCGGGGGACACAACAACAACAACAACAACTCAGCTACTCCCAAAATAGCCCTGGAGAGAGAGGAGACCCCATTGTCACGTAACTTCCCTCTCTGCCAGCACAAATCCGTACCCACACCCGTACACACAGACCACTGGGGACACTTGTTCTTTGGGTGGAACAGCAAAGTGACAGCAGCAGCGGCATTAAACCATCAACCATTTAGGCCGAGGTCCACAAAGGGATTTAGGACCCTAACATTGACTGAAATCCTTTGTGGCCCGGTGCCTTCCTTCCTTAAGAGGTCACAGGGAAAAGTGTTTCCCATGTGCACTCATGGGATTTCCGATGAGCTGATAACCAATCTCGGAGTGAAGTTCCCTGGCCTGCAGTCACTCCATGGCAAGGAGTACAGGTGATGAATCTTTCCCTACAGAGGGTAATCCTCTTCCTCCTCCTCCTCCTCCTCAATAACAGCCCTTTTCAGTTCTGTCAGGGCTTCCTTTAGAGACTTTCTGACCTTTCTGAAGACAGTCTCCCCACACAGCTCTAAGGCTACATCTGTACTAGGAGCTAGGGATGGAATTCCCTTCCTCCCATACACAGATTGGGGTACCTCGATGAAAGCTCCCATGACCATCCTTCTTCCTTAAACACTGTCCTTAGACAGAGAGGGACACATTCAAACCTGTGTTCAGGCCCTGGCCTGCACCCCTGCACTTCCCACAGAGGCACAAATACACCAGGGTTTTTCTTTACCTTCATACAGGTGGGAGATGCCATCTTCATTAACTGTTTCAGGCAACAAATCACCGTAATGACAGATTGTATTTCCTAGACGAACAATGAATACAATTAGGATTCTGGTACTTTCAGAGGGAACAGAGCAGCTGTCTAGAAAAGGGCTTTGAAGGAAGCATTTACAAAATTTCCTCTCCTTACCAATGAACAGGGCTGCAGAATGTCTTATTGTTGTCTGTGAGCTTTCCAGGTACTCTAGAGCTTGGAACAGGAATGTGGGGATGTGGCTCTTGTTGTTCAGCATCTAAGAAGAAAGAAGGGAGAGATGCACGATATACAAATGACCTGTTCTTCCAACAGCGAATAGTCCAGGAAAGCCAAAGCCGATAGCCAGGGCATGGCCACAGTCAATAAGAACCCATACACCGTAGCAGCACGTCTCTGGCGTTACTACTGTGTTCTCCAGAACCTCAGCTTTCCTTTTAAAAGACAAAAGTTTGGAGATCTGACAGTTGTTGAGAAAAATTTCAACAATGTGAACGGATTGTAACTCCTGGAGAAATGAACCAGCAGAGAGTCTGGAATAGAGTCCTGCAACTCGACTGACGCAGATGAGTCCTCAGGGTGTGGGGTTAGGAAGGTCTCCCTCGAGTCACCATTCACCACTCTCAAGGCACAAAGAATTCACCTACCAAGCACCTCCAGACACACTTCTGGAGCTGTGAGGAGCCATCCCAGGCCATGCTGCGGAACAGCCTCTTCAGATGAGCCCACCTGAGAAACACTGTGCAGCGGAAGAGCGTCAGTTTACATCTCTGCAAGAGAAGGGGAGAAGAGAGGGTTATCGCTGAGAGAGGGACATCGAACCTCCTCCGTCCCTTTGTCTCCTTTTCCTGCTGGTGGAGATTCCTGTAATTTGTTCTACTCAGGACTGTGCTCAGGAGAAGAAACTGAGAATTGGCTGGAGAGAGCTTGAGCCGTCTTGTCCTTTGGACGGTTTGGGGCGGTTGACCAGGGCCTCGTATTTGGGGGGCCCTGCGCTTCAAGGGGTCACAGGACCTGGGCAGTGCCTGGGCCAGCAGCAGTATTCACGGCCCCGTTACACTATGCCCCAGCTCACCGGCTCACAGCATCACTTGGGAGAGGAGGGAAGACTGCATGAGAGCGCGAGTCAGCTTTTGGGATCCCAAAGGATCTGACCAAAGGAGCTCCCAGATCAGGCTTCCCTCCACATCCCAATTGGCCCAACAAAAGAGGGAAATGTCTGCTGAGTGTTGGGAAGCTGGGACCTGGAGAAGTTCTCTCAGGAGCTCCAGGGAAGAAGGCAGGGCAGCTGCACCCACTCTCCAGAAGGCTGTTGGCATGCAGCAGCTCCCTGAAGTGAAGGGGCACTTCCAGATCTATGCTCCCTTTTCTTTTTCTGCCTCTTGCTGTGAACCTCTGGATGCAGCAGCCCAAAGGCCTGAGGCCTGTCTCTGCAATAGAGAGTCAGGACTCTCTCCCAGAAGGCGGCTTTTCTTCCAAATTGTGCTGGGTGCTGCGAGAATGGAGGAGACCCTAGGCTCCAGCATGGAGTGAAGCAGGGAGGTGAAGACTCTGCTTGGACAAGGGGCTTTGGCCATTAGTGGAGCGGGGGCCCCAGGGGATTCTGGCTCTTTGCTCTGAAGGAAAGAATGACCGTGGCACTTACCAGTGTCACACTCTCCTCCTGGTCTTCCAGATGTAGCAGCAGTGGGAGCAAGCAGTGGATGAGTTCCTGCTGCACGGTGGGTTTCTCTGGGCCCTTC
Organism: Dermatemys mawii; assembly: GCA_007922305.1. Taxonomy (NCBI): domain Eukaryota; kingdom Metazoa; phylum Chordata; order Testudines; family Dermatemydidae; genus Dermatemys; species Dermatemys mawii. The sequence goes on along the minus strand of ML677449.1, from coordinate 31,171 downwards.
ACCCTGCTCACCACATTGCCAAGCAGTACAATGGCAGCAGAGCGCACGCTGTCCCTCTCACGGCAATGACACACAGGGAGTGGGGAAGCCCGGTTAAAGCCAGGCAGTATCAGAGCAGAACGCAACAGAGTGACAATCTGCACGCAGCTCTGGTTCCCCCTGTGTTAACTGACTTGGCTCGCGGGAGCCGTGAGGCCACCAGCGCCATAGACATCTTGTGCAGAACAGGGCCTGAGACACTGCGCAGGACAGTGCAGCTCCAGGGTGTCCTAGAGGAAATTTCTGTCTGGAGAGCACCGAATCCGAGAATCGGGGAAGATTAGGGGAGCGGGAGGGAAGCTGCTGGAGACTGGTCTGTGGAAGGGGAGAAGCAGCTGCTGGAGCCTTGCAGGGATGTGCTGCTACAAAACGCAGCATTTCTTTTGCTCTTCAGTGCCCCTGAGAGCCGGGCCATACCCGACCCACCTCTTTCCCGCTGACAATCTCCACCTCTGTGGGGCCTGTGTTCTCCAGACAGAAGGTCATCTGCCCTGGGCCAGGCCCCCTCTCCCCCAGGCCAGGCTGCAGCAGGGGCTGGGAGCATGGCGTTGAGGTTTGCTGAGAAGAGCTCTGATGGGGAGGTGTCTGAGCAGGAGAATCCCCACCCATGGGGGGGGCTCTCCTTGGAGGCTCCATGGCAGGCCTGAGGGGTGGGAGGCCAGGGGATGGGGAGAGAGAGACATGGGAATCAGAGACAGGTGGAGCGGGGAATGGGTTATCCTGTGGTTCCCAGTCTTACGTCATCAATGAAGGGGCAAAAGCTGACTGTAATCTCCGGGGCAATGGAGCCAAGCCCCTCCCCGTCGAGGAGGTAGACGATCTCCTCAGCTTTATCCATGGCCTCCGTGACACGCCCTCCATCCCTGTCACAAAATCTGGCCACGATTGCTGGCAGCTGGGCCCGTAACAACTGCACCTGCAGGAATGAAGGAGGCAGCTCATTGCTATCCTGGGTGACAGCCTGGAGCACATGCTGGACCACTCCCACCTATGAGAAACCATGGATGGCACAGCCCCCCAAGAGGGCAGAAAGTCATTCTCCTGTCACCTGGTGCGAGCTGCTCACTGTAACCTTCGTCTTTGCTCACCCCGCCTCCCCCAGTGCATCACATCTGCAATCAGGAGTCAGCTCACAGGAGCAGGGACCATGACATGCCTTGATTTGCTCCCTGAAGCACCTCCAACATCAGTGTTGGAGTGCTGTGCGTTAAACAACAAGGCTTGTGTGAGGATTTCGCTTTCATTTCTGAGCTACTTGAGAGACATCGGCTTCCTCGATCCCTTGGGCAATACACGCCTCTCGCCTTTTGTGGCTGGAGCACAACACTGCCAAGGCATCGCACAGTGAGCCTTCGAACGACGGGATTTCTGTCATGGGTCCAATCTGTGAGCTGCCCCTGGAGCTCTGATTTTTTCAATACCGTCTCAACAGAAGGACTCTGAAGAAACTGGAAAGAACCAAATCCACATCAGGTTGAGGAGCAGAGGTCTTACTGTGGGCTATGCTCCCTGGACAGTCATCTTTCCCAAATGGTCACTTACTCCCATGCAAGACTCTGGTGTGTGGGGAGCTAGATGCTGCTGTTTCAGTTGGTTCGTTCCCAAAAGTTAGGCTGATGCACAAGCCACAAATAAACCCCAGAGAAAGGGGAATCTCCAGGCCTCATTGAGTGCCATGTAGAGACCCCTGGGCTTTTCTTCAAAAGCAGAACCCCAGGAAACGGTGAGAAGAGAAGCATGGCCTTCGGGTGCTGAAGTAACATCCCCTCTTGTCCCATAATCCCATCTAGGCACATCCAGCCAGGAGCAAACTCACCCTGTCTCTCCCTCCCTCTCTTTGCCATGCCCCACAGTCACCCATGTGTGGAGAGGACCTCGCTGGCTGTAAGGCTGCTGAGCTGCTGACAATGTGCCCCACAGCTTACTGGCCTGAGCTGCTCTCCAGAAGCCTGCTTGTGCCTGTCGACTAATGACTCTCACCTCAGTGCAGAAAACCATGGCGATATTTCTCTGCTCCTCCTCCTTCTGGCTCCGGAGGATGGCGACTGCCTCTCTTAAAAACTGCAGGGAGCTGAGGGTTCTCAAACTCCACCATGGCTCTGGAACGTGGAACAGAAAGTCCCTTGTGATTATCAAGCTGGGGAGAGAGTTCCTCTCGCCTTGCTGGGCTGAGATGGCAGCCTGGAACAGAGGAATATTTCACGCGGAAATCCCATTCCCAAGAGAGACCCACAGAAGAGGAAACTCTGGGCTTCTACCTTGCAATCAGGCCAACACCCTGCGAGTAGCGATAGCGGGAGGCTATGATGTCCCAGCCCTGATGAAACTGGATGCCAGCAAATTCTTTCCAGTAGCCGGGCATAGAGAAAAGAGTCTTCACAGCCTCCACTGACGTGCTAAAGACAAAAAAATACCAGGGTCAGGCAACGAGATCAACCTCAAACTTGGCAAATCTGAACAAGCCCCGGGACACACAGCATGGTCAGCAGTAGCTAGCCTCCCCGAGGATAGATCCAGTGTGATATCCAGGTGCTTCCCTGCCCAATGGGCCCTGTCTACACTGCAGTTTCATTGAGTTTCGAACCAGTTTGTGACACTGTAACTTCTTAAGATGGCTGGTGTCATCACTCACTATGGTTGAATCCTTGATTCTTTACTGGGACAGGTGGCACACGTGGATGGATGCACAAACATGGCTGCTGCCCGACTGTGTAGTGATAGCAGTTGGCCTGTGGATGGACTCAGATGAGCGAGTGTGACTCACAAGAACACACGGCCCTCAACCCTTCTCCCTCAAGAGAGACCTACACCGAACTGAGCCTGGGCTAACTGGAGCACTCCAATAAATGATGACCATGAACAGACCACATGTGTGTGTGTGTAGCAGAACAAATCTGTTCTTCCTTTTCCTTTCCGTCATTACCATAGGGGGCTGAGGCAGCTGGATCCCTCCTGGGCGCTGGATGTCTCGCTGGCCATGTAGCTACTTGGCAAGTGCAGATCCATCACATACTGCACTTGCCTGACGCAGAGGATGAGCATCTGGGGATACATTTCCAGGATGGCTTCTCGGTATCCCCACAGGAACAGGACCTCGTAAATGATCTTCATTGCCTGGAGGGGGGAAAGAATTTCACTCATCTCTCCCAATCTGCCACCTGCCCCCGTTGCCATTCGCCATTGTCCTTTTGTCATGTCTCATTTCCTCTCCAGCATATTACAAAAGAGGATTGGCTCCTGAACCTTCACCCATTCCTGGAACGGAAGCAGGATGGAACCCTATGGAAAGACCAGATGAGTCTGGAGGAGTTATTCCCTGTTCTTTCTCTGAATGATGTAGACCCTCTGCTTTGCCTTTCCAGCTGTGACTGAATGGGCTGACACCATCCTGAGGAGATCCGTTCTCATAGGCCCAGTGTTTCTGACCCAGTCAAAAGTACTGGACACCTCAGGATCCCATGCTGGGAAGATTTCTAGTCACAGTTTAAAGAGCCAGAAATCAGGATACTTCCAAGAGACATCCAAAGTGCACCTGCTCACACCTCTTTGGTTTGATTAGAGGCAGCTAGCAGAAACTACGGCCTAGTCTACACTACAGAGTTAGGTCAACAAAAGGCCACGCACCCTGCATCACCTCAACTGTGGAATTACCTTCTCATCAGCAGAACTGCCCCTCGGTGCCAAATTAAGAACTCCACCTCCACAAGGGACAGAGAGTCCAAGTCAATGCAGTTAGGTCGATGCAGTGTCAGTATAGACACCGCGTCGCTTACGTCAACTGGCTTTCAGGAGCCTTCCCACAATGCCCCACCCGGACCGTGCAACCGAGACGAGCCCTTCTGGTGAGGATGTGCACTGCCAGCACAAGCAGCAATGTGCAGATACACAAGAAATAGAATTGCTCTGGCAGCTGAATGCGGAGGTAAGTTAGGTCAGCTGAATTGTGTAGTGGAGCCATGGCCTGAAGCTAAGAAGGGATGAATCACTCTCTCTCTCTCTCTCTCTCTCTGACACCCCCACCCCCATCCTCCCTGCCACACACCTCAAATCTCACTTACAGCCACAGACACGTTGCCGCTCTTCTCCTCCCGACATCTCTGCTGGAGCTTGTCCAGCAGCTGCTGCAGCACCTCACTGGTGAGCTGTGGTTCTTCACCCAGCGCCTTCCACAGCTCAACAGCACATCTGCAAATCCAGAAACACACGTCAGACCTTCCCTGCTTGGCCACTTCTTGTCCTCCCCAGAGAGAGGCTTGGATTGGAGGCAGGAGTCATTTATGCTCTGGTCATGTGTGGATGATTTTTTTTTTTTCTTTTTTGCAACAATACGGGCTGGAAATTTCTGTCTTGAGAGATTTACTTCGCTGCACAGTTCCAGAAGGATTAGTGCAATTTTTCACCAATTCCTCAGCCATGGCATAACTGGGGATCTGAGGACCAGTAACAATCCTGCACTGGTCTCCAGGGGATAGACAGATGGGCCTCATGGGCCTTTTCCAAATCTGCTTTCTTTCACGCAATAAAAAGCAGCCAGACCTCTTGGCTTCAAACTCATTTCTTGGCCCTGTACTGGATCTGAGAGGAGGAGCAGGAGGAGGGGTTGGCTCCTCAGTGGCTGGGCCTGGGCATGTCCTCTTGGAAGCATGGACAGCTCTCTGCACAGCAGGAAACTCACTCCAACTGTGGGAGTCCCATGGACCCTTCCCGGACTGCGGCCTGTCAGTAGGAGCAGGAAGAGAAATACTGGGCTGAGGTGACAACAGAGGAACTCCCTACCTGCCCGATGACAGTGTGTGGGCCACACAGCTCAGAACCACGTCCTGAGGGTGGGAGCGAGCCAGCAAGACTGTGGCTCTCAGCGCTGCTTTCCTGGCTCTGGGGTCCCGCGTCTTCTCTAGCCAGGTTAATATACCTCCCACAACGTCTCCAACCTGGAAGAATGCCAGACAGTTGAGGGATGGATTTATCCAGGAGTGGCTTCCTCCCAGCTAAGCACTCCTGGCAGCCCTGCAAGCCGCCTCTCACCTCAGTTTCCCATAATCTCAGGAAAGAGGCTTTGACAAGTCCAGGAACCCCAGTGTTCCTGAGGTCTGGTTTAGCACCTTAAAGCTCAGAACCACGCACAAAAGCCTTCCCCAAAACCTTACAGTGGGCACGGCCCAAACTCCCCTGATGTCCCAGGGCCTTCCCTGCCTTTGCAAACTGCTCTCAAGGCCTTCCCTGAAGGAGCCTTTCCTCAGGCTCTGCAGCCTCCTGTTGCTCTTTCTAGCACAATCGGTTCCTCCAGACCAGTGCTTCTCAGCCTAGTTTCCATTGTGGGCTACATCCAATACCCCATGTTTGATGTGGAGAATGTCCCATGGGGCGCAGCTCGGTGCTGATTGTGCTGCAGGTTGAGAACCACTGCTCCCGACCCAGCTGGTTCTACTGATGTACTCCAGAGCCCACCCCAGAGATGGCAGGCAGGGCTCGCCTGATGGGGCTGGCCAGCTCCATGCTCCCCGCCCTATGGAGAACCTCTGTGCTGTGGGATTGTAAAACCTGCCGTAACAAATCTGAAAGCCGGGTCTCTAACCTGGGGCTGAGGTGATGGCGCTAAGAACAGCGGTGTAGACATGGTGACTTGGGCTGGAGCCCAGGCCGAGTGATTAAAGGCAACGTTTAAAGGACTGTAGGGAAGGTGAACCCTGATTCCTTTCTCGATAAGCTATGCAGGCCTGGGCAATTGAAGGAGCTCTCTGTGCTTCAGTTTCCTCGAGTGTCCAATGGGTAGAATTCCTACCTCCCAGGAGGGCGGTGGAGCTTAATTAATCAGGGGGAGTAAATGACCCTGAGAGCCTCCTACGAGGGGATGTAGAAATGAAGTGTGCCAGAAACCTCCCTAGGCCAATCTAATTCATGGGGGGCACTCAGATCCTGTGGGGGTGGGCAACAGGATCAAAGCTTGGGAGAGACAGAGAGAAATGTGCAAAGCCAAATTTTTCCTGATACTTCAGCAGGAAAACAAGGCCCTGCAGCATGTCTGAGGAAACCACGGCCCCTCCTGGAGCCTAGTGTGGAGGCCCATTGGCAGACTTTGTAAGTGCTGCGCTGCCAGGGCTGGAGCTATCGTGCCCCTTCCCTGTGGCTGTGCTGTCCCCAGGGATGTGTCAGACACCAGCGGGCAGAGAACGCTTTAAAAACTTGACACCGTGGAGACCCGCGGAGGCCAAGCAACAAATGGAAAGGGGCAGAGCCAACCTTCAAAGCACCAACCAATGTGCCCCAGGAACGGTTTCCTAGGAGAGGAAATTCTCCCTCCCCGTCTCTGCGCTGCATCCCTCTGCCCCACTGTGGGAGTCTCTTACTCTCTCCATCTTCTCTCCGTGTAGAGATAGGATGGTGTCCAGCTCTTCCTCTGCGGCTTCAAATCTCTCCGCAGTTGTCAGACCCCGCACGGCTGCCATCAGCGGGGCTTGGAGCTGGGCTGAGGAAGGGGGCTCCCTGGGGGTCTGCAATGAACAGGGACAAAGCCTGTTGGGACCGAGTGTTTCCATTGCTCAGCTGCCCTGCAATAGTCAGTCCCTGGGGGGCGTCTGGCAGCACCTTGTGAGCGGGGAGACTCCGGCTGAACCCTTTGATTAAAAAGCCTCGACAGGTGCCAAGGTTTCCTCAGTCTTTCCTACGTTCTCTGGCCCCCTCTGCCTGAGAAGAGATGGGAGCCTCTCAGCCAGTGCTGGGACCCACAGGGCCATCCCATTTCTCCCTTTCTAGCCCCCCTTCCAGGAAGTCCAGCTTTTGCTGAGAAAGCCTCAATGTCCTGCAATGCTCATTCAAGTTGTTCTTGCGTACAGCCGAGGGGTCACTGGAGACCCTGCCCCATGTCCCGTCCCACCCCGAGCGCCTGAGCAGATTGGCTCAGCAACTCCAGCAGCCCACAGTGTCTGCGAGGAAAGGACTGAGAAAAGGATCCAAACGGGCCCTTCCCCCACCCTGCAGCCTGTGGTGCTGCCATAAAACAGGCAGGAATCACCGGCAGAACAGAAAGTAGCTTAGACTGAAGGAGCAAGTCTGCCTGGCTGAGGAGAATCCCAAACCGTGGGGCTCTGGGGCCAGAGCCCTGTGCAGTGTTTTCCCCAGGAATTGAAATTAGGGAGGGTGTTTGAATTTTCATGGCGGGTGTCGCAGCGCGACAGCTCACCCCTGCGGCACCTCCTGCTGGTTGTCTGGGAATTAGCTCTTTCCAGCTCGGAGCATCCTCTGTAGGCCAGTGTCTCACTGTCCGCTGGTCCCCGTGCCTCTCCCAGACCCCAGTGCCGTTGTATCTGGGGTGCTGCCTGCTGGCAAGACCCCACAGTCTCTGCCTCTGGGCCTCCCCTCCCTGGGGAACCCGCAACTCTCTGTCCCCACCTTGCCTCATTTTGGGCTACTGCCAGCCATCAAGCCCCCACTTCCTGGGACAGACTGCAGTGTAAAAGCCACTTCTCATAGGCAAGAGGGTTTGGGCCAGCTGCCTTTGCCTAACCCCCAGTACCTTTTTAGGTCTTGGTATCAGGCCTGCAGCCTGGGAAGTTACCAGGCCTGAGCTCCCCGGCTCAGCCTGTCCCTTCCCCAGCACTGCTCCACCCCCAGTACCCAGGCAGCCAGGCCCTGCCCTCTCCCAGTCTGGAGAGAGACTGCCTGTCCCTAGCTCATAACCCTCTTATAAGGGTCAGCTGGGCCCTGTTTGAGCTGGCCACAGCTGTGGCCAGACACCCCCCCCACACACACTGCTTTCTCAAGCTGCAGTCCTCTGCGGGGCTGCTTTTAACCCCTTTTGGACCAGAGTGGAGTGATCACCCTGCTACACAGGGGTGTCAGGGCCAATGAGGGGTGAGACCGTGAGGGTGAAGGTGGGCTGTATGGCACCATAGTAAAAACTGAAAAATGTTTCATTGACCATTGTATTAGATTTAACTAATAAGATTTAACTGAATGCAAAGTCATGCACATTGGAAAACATAATCACAACTATACATACAAAATGATGGGGTCTAAATTAGCTGTTAACACTCAAGAAAGAGATGTTGGAGTCATTCTAGATGGTTCTCTGAAAATACCCACTCAGTGTGCAGTAGCAGTCAACAAAGCAAACACAATGTTGAGAATCATTAAGAAAGGGATAGATAATAAAACAGAAAATATCATATTGCCTCTATATAAATCCATGGTACGTGCACACCTTGAATACTGTGTCCAGATCTGGTCACTCCATCCCAAAAAAGATACATTGGAATTGGAAAAGGTGCAGAGATGAGCAACTACAATGATTACAGGCGTGAAACAGAAGGAGAGATTAAAATGACTGGGAATTTTCATTTTTGAAAAGAGACAGCTAAGTGGGATTATGATAGAGGTCTATAAAATCTTAACTGGCGTGAAGAAAATGAGTAAGGAAAAATTCTTTAATCCTTCACATAACACACAAACTAGCAGTCACTCAATGAAATTAACAGGCAGCAGGTTTTAAAAAAACCAAAGGAAGTAATTCTTCACACCACCTAAAGTTAACCTATGGAAATCTGAGCCAGAGGATGCTGTGAAGACCAAAACTGTAACAAGATTTAAAAAAGAACTAGATAAATTCATAGAGGATAGGTCCATCAGTGGCTATTAGCCAGGACGGAGTGGGATGCAACACCGTGCTCTGAGTGTCCCTAGCCTGTTTGTCAGTAGCTGGGGATGGAACACTTGATGATTCCCTGTTGTGTTCATTCCCTCTGGGGCACCTGGCCTTGACCACTGTCAGAAGACAGGATACCGGGCTATATGGACCATTGGTCTGACCCAGCAGAACCATTCTTATGTAAAAATTAATTACAATAATGTTTAGTACAGAAACTCCCCAACATAATGATCTCTCAAGATAGCAATGATGGGAGATAACTACGTTGGCAAATAATGCATTTTAAAAATCTTAGCCTATTAGTTCCACCCAGCTTTCAGTGATTTTAACTCTCAGTGGGGCAGGAAAAGTGTCTCCACAGGGGAAGGACTAAGTACTGGCCTACCCTAAGTGTTTATGTGAAGCCTGGTTCTTATGTGACTTGGTTATCAGTGATTTCAGCTGTAGTGGTCACTTAACAAACCAAAAGACTCTTTATGAATCTTAATCAGTTCTGTCTTTAAACAATAGAGAAGGGCAGGTCAAATAGTACTTGTGACTCAGACAGACCAGCAGGTCAAAACACCTGTCCCCACCCTCTCTCTTGATGCCCTCAATTAGCACAGGTTAAGTACAGTTCTACTGCCCTTTACTCATACAATAAGAACAACAACAACATTTTCTCCTCCCTGCCCCTTGCCCCCTACATTCAAGTGATTTGCAACTCAGCCCCAGCCAAAATCTATCACTTGCAACATAGCTCTGTTTTCTGGATAGCTAGGTAGATTAGGAATGAGCCACTACTGAGAGTGTGCGGAGTCAGTCTGCGCTACGCCCGGCTCATGAGACGGCTTATGTTGTCTGACACCATCAGGTAGTCCAGGGACATATACACTGAACACATCACGGGACATCGTCAGTACCAGGTGGAGTAGCTGAGACCACCAACCAATGAAACAACCCACCCTCCCTTTCCTGATAAACAGAGGGACGCACCCCACCCATATACTTATCGCCTGCTCCGCCACGGACTTGGACTCTCGCTACACCCCATGGGTGGTGTACCCAAACACACCTATACACTAATGCTTTAAAAAACTCCCACACCCCAATCTGGATCTGTGCTGGATATGAAATATGTCTGTACTTTGAAAACCCTGTACCTGTTACCTACAATCACCCATAACCCCAGCCTGACTCCAGATGTCCAGCACCTTACTTTTTAACTTACGTATGTTTTCATTTTTTAACATTAGTTTTAATAAAATTTTACAATCTGGTCCTGAAGCCTTTTCCCCCAGCCCTCAGTTCATCCCGAGCTGTCAGGGAGCACTCATTTTGACTTTGCTTACAATGTATAAGGAAGCTAGTCTATGTTCAGACTTTTCAAATCTATTATACTTTTTCAGATACACATATTTTATCCTACACTGGCTATGCTTTTAAAGTGTGTACTAATGTTTCAATTTCAATTCAAACTTCCAAAATTGGCATGTAACTAGTTCACAAAACTGGGGCGGGGGGGTGTTCAGAAATTCAGGGAGGGTGTACACTCCCGCTAGGGCGGGTGTTGGGGAAATCCCTGGCCCTGTGGGTCAGAAGTCACTGGCCACAATGTTACTGCAAGGGGCCTGGCTCCAGGGTCACCTAAACCCAGGGTTGGGGGTGCTGGAGGCCTTTGCCCTGGTGTCTCAGGGCACCTCATGGGTATTACTGCCGCTGGCCTGCATGGAGCTGGATTAGCACTGTCTGTCCTGGATGCCAGCCGCTGAGGACACAGTAGAGCACACCAGAGTGGCACACTTGCATAGAAACTCCAGCCCTCCGGCAGGTGAGGAGCTCCCAGAATTACAGACTTTGGTATCTGCTGCAGGGTGCTCTGTCACTGGTAATACGAGTCACGAAGGCATCTAGATGCCTTTGTAACTCGGACAGAGCCCAGATGCTAGCAGGGGAAATCAAACCTGGGATCTCTGGAGCTTAGTACATGAGTCTCTACCACATGAGCTAAAAGCCACCTGGCTGTTAGCTAAGGTGCCAGAGCAGACTCTGTTTAGCTTGGTCTGTAAGTGGTCTTGGTGCCACAAGATGGGACAGAGCCCCACACCTAGGAGGTGGGGGGGTTACCCCTGCAAGTGTAGGGCTGGGCCTTGTATGATTTTCAGCAGTGCCTGTGTCCGATGGAAAGAGCATTGGAATCAGGCACCTGAGTCAGGCACTTCTGCGAATCCCACTAAGCACCTCTGTACTTCACTAGGTGCCTAAACCCCTTGGTCAATCTGGGCCTCATTCAGGCAACCCAGAGAAACTCATAAAGACCGGCTGGAGTTGAGGACACTTGAAGAGTTTTTCTTTTCAGCTCCCTGAGTAAGGGGCAGGTCGTTCTCCTGTCACAGATGCCAGGTCCGGGACATATTAATACACACCACAGGGGATGTGTTGCATTAGCAGTCACAAAGCATCGTTACCATCGTTCTATGGGAGGTGCTCGCTGATGAGGAGATGGGAGTTTGGTCTTCCTGCTCTTCTGGGCTCCCTTTTTCCACCTTCTTCTCTGTCGGCTCCTTCTTCGTCCCTGGAGCAGAAAGAAACATTCTTAACCTTTCCCCTTTTCCGTGTATTCTCCCTGCGTCACAGAGGCTAGACTGGGAGGGGGATCTGAACCCAATGGGGGTCTGGGGCTGGGAAGAAGCGTCCCATCACCCAAAGCCCAGAGGTGTGTGGCCACCACCAGAGCAAGTGTCCAACCCACAGCATCCCTGCAGCACAGCCAGGGCCCACAGGTGCCAACTTTAGCCAGCGCCGGTGGCTGCTCGTGCCCCCCTCGCCCACAGCCCCACCCAAACTCCTCCCCTTCTCCGCCCTCATTCCAACCCCTTCCCCAAATCCCCGGCCCCGTCTCCTTGCCAAGCCTGGGAGGGAGCGGGGAGACGTGGGGCAGCGGTGCTGTCAGGGGAGGATGCGGAGCGGAGGTGAGCTGGGGCGGGAGGACACGGGGAGGGCCACCAGCAGCAGGTAACCGGGGTCGGGGGGTTCAGGGGAACCGCTCCCTGCCCCAGTTCACCTCCGCTCCACCTCTGCCTCCTTCCCTGAGCCAAACAGCTGACTCACGCAGCAAGCCTGGGACAGGGGACAAGCGGAGTGGCAGCGGCGTGCTCAGGGGAGGAGGCGGAGGCACCTACGGAGTCGGCGCCTATGCCGGGGCTGAGAAGGGGCCTGGGACCTACAAGGAACTGACTGTGAAGTGCCCTGACGTTCCAGAGATGCTGTTTGTGATGTTCCCTACCACAGAGCAGGGTGACGTGTTTTCCTTTAACCTTCATTTTTCCTTATTCTTTTCTAAATTAATTGCTGATTAAATAAATTGTGTTTGTTTTAAATTGTATGTACAAATCAGTGGGTCAGGGAACTGCCCACAGCAGAAAGAGGACCCTGGAGTGGAGACACCCTAGCCCCTGTCCTAGGTGAACACATCAAGTTCGGGGGTCGAGCCCCCAGGAATCCTGGGCCCAGTCTTGTTGGGGTTAGGAGGACTCTGCCAGATGGGAGAGAGGAAGGGGAGCCCTCTGGGGCAGGGAGGCCTCTGGGAAAAGGAAGAGGGAGTGAGGACTCAGATCCTTCCACTAGCCCATTTCACTAGGGTAGGACAGAAGACAGGAAAGTTCCCCACAATAGCAGGACCGTTCCCCCGCTTTCATAAGCCTTTTAGAGTGACTGGTGTGAGTATTCCTCACATGCTCCTCACTAACCATGTGGTTTGTATTCTCACCTGTGAGATCCAGATCTACTGTCTCTGGCTTCTCCTCCTCTGGCTCCACCTGGTTCTTCTTCTTCCTCGTCTTCTTCCTCTTCAGGGAAAAGTACGCCCACCTGCTTGGAGAGGAAGCTGTTCTCTCCTCCTTGCTACCTGCCATCGAGTTGTTAGACTGGCTACAGACACAGAGTCTTTTCATGCCCGATAGGATCTTCCACGAGCATTTGCGTCTCTTGGGCTACTCTGGCAAGGCCTGTTCTTGCTGGCTGATGCCAGAGCATGCCTCCATTGGTGCAGGGTGGACGAACACATTTTGCACAGTGATCTCTCTGTGCGCCCTAGACATCAGTCGTTGACAAAAGGAACAAAGCCTGGAATAGAAAGAAAGAGGAAATGGGTTTTTCTGTCATTCTCTAAAGAAAGGGAATATTTGCCCAGGATTCCCAGATCTAAGAGAGTTTTCTTTTGAACCCATCTGCTCCTCCAATCAGAAGTTTGGACACCAAAACAATAACAAAGAAATCACATCAAGACGCAGGTCAAATTTACGCTGCCGTTTATTTAACCCCTTTCCTGGAAAGGAATTGCAGGGGGGGGAATTTACACGGCTAGTTTATATAGTCCAATGGAGGTTATATCCACGGAAATTCACCCAGACTAGTCTGCTGACAGATCCAATAATCTAACTCTGCCTCCAAAGCCCTTGAGAGGCTGAAGCAGAAGGAGAACTGAAAGATGCCCACATTCAAACCCAAAGAGAACGTTGAGACCTGACTGTTGCAACAGTCGCCGCCCCCACCACACCCATCCCTACAACAGAGGGAGGCGGGGCAACCTGCGCCTGAGGAGCCAGAATTTACCAACGAACATTGCCAGCGAGCCACACTAATATGTCAGCAGCCCCCCTCCACGACCCCCTGCAGACCCCAGAATCTCCCACCCACCGGCAGCCCCACCAATCAGCGCCTCCCCTTCCCTCCCCACTCCTCCCGCCCGCTGCAATCAGCTGTTTTGCAGTGGACAGGAGGCTCTGGTAGGCAGGGGGGAGGAGTGAGGGCATGGCAGACTCAGGGTCAGGGGTTGTGGGGAAAGGGGTGGAGTGGTGGCAGGACGTGGGGCAGAGCAGGGGGTTGAGCAGGGAGCCCCCCACAGCGTATTGGAACGTTGGCATCTGTAGCTCCAGCCTCGGAGTCAGCGCCTCTGCAAGGAGCTGTCTATTAACCTCTGATGAGCCACATGCGGCTCTGGAACCACAGGTTGGCCACCCCTGCCCTGTGAGAAGGAGGCACCAGCCCATCATGTGTGATCTAATGAGCAGGAAAAGAATCTGGGAATTACCTGCTGTAAAAACTCATCTTCGTTCCAAATCCCCTGGAAGTGGCCGAATCAAGAAGTCGTTGACAGATGGATAGTCCGCGTCTATCAGCAGCTCCTTGGGTCACCAGCCGTCGTCAGCCAAGCAAGTTGGCAGACTGAAGGCAGGGCAAGAATGCTGGGGCAGACCATTCTTTGCTGTTAGGATATGTGACATCACAATACACTTAAACACAAACACACCTGGACAACCACCCAGAGAGACACGCACACACAGAAGCTAGTAACATTCCCAACATTGAGAGAGGCACCCAAAATCTCTAGGAATTTTGATTGGGGGAGGGGATCATGGTGCTCCGGGGCTGGAGCACCCATGGGGAGAAATCAGCAGGTGCTTAGCACCCACTGGCAGCCAAGCTCTGCCCTCTCCCAGCCCATCTCCCGCTCACCATCTCCTCCTGCTCCCTCCCAGGGCCTTCTGCCCACCACAAAACAGTTGTTTGGCTGCATTCAGGACCCTCCAGGGGGTGGGGGAGGAGCAAAGCCATAACTCCCCAGAGACGTGATTTTCTGGAATGGTTCGGAGGCCCAGACACACGTAGGAAATGTTGCAAGGCCCTGTGTGAACAAGCAGAGCGTTGGGAGCGTGGGAGCGATACGATTACTCAGGAGAAGCTCTTTGGGGCAGGGATAGCTTGGTGTGAATGTGCAGTCCTAGCAGAATGGGGCCCCGGGCTCAGACTGACGTCTGTGCACACAGGGGCAGTACAAACCAATCATAACTGGGTGAGGGGAGGGGAGTGTAACAATCTAATCGTTGGGATTTTACACCGAGGCCTTTCAGAAGAGTCCCAGGCAGTCCCAGGCTGGCTCGGAAGGGGCAGCGCAGCCGGAGCTAGTGAAACTGCCAATGGCCCAGAGAGCATTGGGAGCAGGTCCAAGTGCAGCAAAGAGGGTTTCCGGCAGGGAGAAGGGAAGCAGGGAGATTGCAGCTCTTTGAGACAGAGACTGTCTGTTTGTTCTGTGTGTACAGCACCTGACACAATGGGGCCTGATCCCTGAGTAGGGCCTGTAGACAATGCTAATAAAACAGGGTGTTTGTTGAATTACTGAAGACGTCTGAGTCCCCGGAGTGGAGAGGGGGCAAGTGGAGCAGGGGCAGACCCTGGACAGACGGGATCTACCCAGCCAGGGGCAGCATGTGCGGGAAGGGGAAAGGCCATTGGGAGTGTTTCCAGAGAAGCAAAGAAATCGGGGAACCAGGCCTCCCACGGCTGAGTGAGGCTGTTTCCTGGCACAGATCTCCACAGACAGCATTCATGGGCAGGCTGGGAGGGATGGCCTGGATTCACTTGGGATTGGCTCCAGTGGAAATGAGACTGGAATTGTCCCAGAAGTGCCCAGAATCAATAGTGACAGACACTGTAGGCAGAGCTTGAGAATAAATGGTGCACTCTAAAACAGTAGTAAAATAATCCCCCTGCTCCCCTTCTCCTGATGGGTGACCCCAAGTCTGACCTTGTAGCTGTCAATGGGGCATCATCACTGAATTGGGGAGCTGTTAACAAGGTGCCACAAGGATTGGCTGGAGCCCCCTCACTAGTCAACTTTTAAATGAAGGGTCTGGAAGTAAATATAAAATCCCTGCTGATACACTCTGTGGCTAACCCAGCTTGGAGGAGGGGGAAATAACGCTAATGACGGGGCAGTTGTACAGAGCAGCCTGGATAGTTTGGTAAACTGGGATCAGTAAAACAAATGCATTTTAATACAGCCAAAAGCAAGGCGTCTAGCTAGGAAGGGAGCCGGGTGGCCACACCCAGAGCCTAGGGAACTGTAGCTGGAAAGCAGTGACTAGGAAAAGGATTTAGGCGTCATAGAGGACAAACAGCTGCACATGAACTCCCATTCCTAATGTTATCCTTGGATGTAGATACAAGGGAGCAGCCTTGGCTTCTTTGTGAATGTAATTAACCCGCCTATTCTTTTCTTTAAGGAGCTTGTTGCTTGTTTGGGGGGTTTTCCCGGAGCCCGGCTTCTGCTTTGTTTTTCTGTTTCAATTTCCTGCCGGGGAGCGTGATTGGCTCCTGGTTGTGCCATCTGCTAAAAAAGGATTTAGAAGGTGGCTGGCTGCTTCCTCTGCTCAGGAAAGGGAAACTAATCCGCAGCGGTGGATTCCTTGGTGAAGAGGGGCCATGGCTGCCAGAGACCTCGCTGGGGGCTTTCAGGGACCTGGCTGGGAGCTTCTAGCACGAAGTGACTTGCTCCGTCTGCCTGGAGTATTTCAAAGACCTGGTGACTATTGAGCATGGGCACAACTTCTGCCGGGCCTGCATCAGTACGGGCAGCTTTAGGGTTTTTGTCACCCCAAGCATGGCAGTCAGGTGGGCTTCGGCGGCACGGCTGTGGGAAGTCCGCTGGCCCCGCCGATTCAGCGGCAATTCAGCGGGAGGTCTGCGGGTCCAGCGGCTTCGGTTTACCTGCTGCCTAAATGCTGCCGAATCCGCGGCACCCACGACCTCCCGCAGCCATGGCACTGAACGCTGCCTGACTCCAACCCTAAGAGCGGCCTCAGGCCGTCCCCAGCGACTTGCCTCCCCAGGCATGTGCTTGCTGCACTGGTACCTGGAGCTGACCCTCTGCATCAGCCAGTGCCGGGGGGAGATGAAGCCGAAGTTCTCCTGCCCCAGTGCAGAGAAACCGGCCCGCAGAGAGACCTGTGGCCCAACAGGCAGCTGGGGAACCTGGTGGAGTTAGGGAAACGCCTCACTCTGCTCAGTGACAATGTTATCGCTGGGCCCAAACCAGTGACCCCAAATCAGCCCCCCCGAGCCATTGTCTATTTGCAAGAACAAATCCTGAGTCATCTTGGGGAGGAGAGAGAAGAGCTCCTGGGACTGCAGTTCACAGAAACTGAGATTCACTCCGTTTAAGGGCCTCTCAGTTAACAGGGACTTTCCCAGCACCCAGGATTCAGTCATTCTGGGAGGCTAAACCTCAAATAAATCCGTTTTACTGTGTAGACAGCTTATACAGGGCAAATTCATCAATTGTCTAACACTGAGAGAGAGAGATGCACAGCTGTTTGCTCTCCCCATCATTAATCACTTACTCTGGGTTTATTAATAAACAGAAATGGTTTTATTAAGTATAAAAAGTAGGACTGAAGTGGTTTCAAGTAATAACAGACAGAGCAAAGTAGGTCACAAGTCAAAACACAATCTGCAAGGCTAAGTGAGGATCTAGTTACAGGTAATCTCTCACCCTCCAATGTGTTCCAATGAACATGCTTTATAGACTGGACTCTTTCCTAGCCTGGGCCCAATCCTTTCCCCTGGCACAGTCCTTGTTAGTTCCAGCAAACCGCTCAGTTGGTAAACAAGGGACTTCTCATGACAGGTCACCTCCTGAGCCAGCTGAAGACCAAAATGGAGGGGTTTCCAGGGCCTTTTATATCATTTCTCTTGTGGGTGGAAACCCCTTTGTTCTTCTGTGCAAAATCATAGCAGCAAGATGGAGTTTGTAGCCACATGGGCAAGTTGCACGTCAGTGAATGATTCAGTTCTTTGCAGGCCAATGCTTTTGTTTACCTGTTAGCTCAGCAGATGTGGATTGGCGTCTCCCAAAGTCCGTTCTTAGTTAAATGTTTGCTGATGGGCCACTCATGAGCACACACAGAGAAATACAAATTCATCTCTTATTTCCCTAAATTCAGACCTAAAAAATGATACATGCCAACAAAAGGAAAAAACAGATTCAGCAGTTTACAACCTTTGTAAAGATATCTTTCATGGCATATTTAGCATAAAGCATATTCTAGTTATGTCACATTCATATTTACAAGCATGTTTTCCTAAAGCGTATGAAGTGCAACATCACAAACTCTCAGTAATTGACAGGAGCAATTTTTTTATACAGGTCAAAGTTTTGAAAAAGTGGAGCCCACAATTGGTCTCTTCAGCCTGCTTTAGCCATCTAAGGGAGGGGTTTTCAGGAGTGCTTAAGGCACAAGGCCTATTGACTGCACACTGCAAAACGTGATGGTTGAAGCATTTCAGCTCTTGGCCTGTGGAAGTCCAGTGTACTGGATGGAGATGCTGGCCACAAATCTTCTAGCTCTTCCACATCACTTTTCACTAGTAGATCTCAAAGCTCTTTCCAAAGGAGGCACAGAGCGCAGGCTACTTGTTTTTCAATTCTGTATCTGTGTAGTCTCATAATAGGGGATATTAATGAGGCCTTGGGCTTGTCTTTTTCAGCACAGATGAGCATTGGATGTGTGAAACTTCTGAGTAGAAAAAAAATCCATATGAAATCTGAAATTTCATTAACAATTGGGACACTAAGAAACCGAAACAAGTAGAAAACATCCACTCTCAAAATTTAAGACCATAAAATGGAAGAGAAGATCTAGCAGTATGTAAATAAGAAATTTGATTTAAATTTTCAATAAACTTGTCATAAGTATAAAGTAGCCTAGAATTACTGTTTACCTGTAAGGGGTTAAGCTAAAGGTAACCTGAGAGGTGGACAACTGACCAATGAGAAATTCCTCAGGAGACAAAGGATTTTGAGTTTCAGTTTCTCTCTGGGTCTCTTCTCTGTTCAACTCGGCTATGGGATGAACCACACCTATTTCTTTTACTATAACTATCAGCTTTTTATCAAGTAAGGTAGTGAGTATGTTTACCTTCTTTTTATCACTTGGAAAACTCTTCAGTTGGTAGAAATTTATCTCTGTGTTTCTCTAATATTGTAAGCTTCAGCAGGAGGAGAAATTCGGGGAGGGGGTTGTCTGTAACTCTTTACTGATTATTGTAGATGCTGTTCTATTGATGGTTATAAGGGATTTATTCCTTTCTTTTTTCTTTAATTAAAATCTTTCTTTTAAGAATCTGACTGCTTGTTTTCCATTGTGTAAGATCCTGGTTTTGGATCGGGCAGCTCTTGCAGGATCAGGCGAGGCTTTTCTCTCAAGCTTCCCAGGGAGGGAATAAGTTTGGGGGTTTTGTGGAAAGAGAAAGAGGGGCTTCAAGTGGCTCATGTCCAATAGTTTTGAGACATTCTCACTTGATGGTGGCTGCATACTAAGTCCAGACAAAGAAGAAGTTGTGTTCTGGGGAAAAACATTTTAACCCTGGTAAAATAAGCTTGGGCGGGGGGGGGGGGTATTTCTTTTTTCATGAGGGTCCCCACATCTGTACCCTAGACTTTAGAGTGGGGAGGCAATTCTGACAAAACTATATTTAAATGTCATAATATTAATAAATATTTTAAAGTGATTTTTTTGCCCCCTAAGAAGTAGAAGTCCAAAAGGGTGAGAAGCAACCTCAAAACAAAACCAAGAACTGTTGTTTGAAAACACAAGGAAAAGGAGAAAGTGATAACACTTAAGGCAACCGAATTAAGAAGAAAAAATTATTCTGGTCTTTTGTTGAAAGCAACCTGAACAGAAAGAGTCAGTGAAAGACAGATGGCAGGGGATAGAGAAGAGT
Organism: Dermatemys mawii; assembly: GCA_007922305.1. Taxonomy (NCBI): domain Eukaryota; kingdom Metazoa; phylum Chordata; order Testudines; family Dermatemydidae; genus Dermatemys; species Dermatemys mawii. The sequence continues at coordinate 11,946 of ML677449.1, read as the reverse complement.
TGGGAAAGGGAAAGGGCAACTGGTCCCTATACAACAGTCTCTTTGAGCCTATATAAAACTTTAACATTTAATTTATGTGCATTTGTGCTTTAATGCAATTTCTATACAGATAGGATCTGAAAGCAAGACACTTGAACACACATTCTGAAACTGGGGCTGAACAGTTTATAGGTTCTGGTAACTCTAATCTGGCTAGTGTATTTATATATTTTTATTATCAGTCGGCACCCTCATTCGTCCCATCCCCTCACCCTCCTTGCCCCCCAACCCAGCTCCCAGGATCCCCCTCCAACCCCAGCTCCCCCAAAACCCCCAACTCAGGGCCCCACCTCCTACAGTCATGGCATGATGTGAGAATTTCAGCTTTTAAAAAGAGGAAATTTCTAGCCCTCCTAGTTGAGGGAGAATCTTGACAATGTGATTGTCTGAGGCTCAGAACCTGAAAGGAAATCAACTGCCCCCTTTTGCTCAAACTCTCATTATTTGTGACTCTATGTTCTGATTTTTGGAGGGTATAAGTGGCACATGCCAGCTGCTCACACCCCTAGCACCACAATACAACTCTGCAAGTGCCCCCTGCCTAGCCGGGTTATCAGTAAGCTCTCCAAGGTCTCTATACATTGAACAGCTCCCCCTTCCGGAGTCAGATTAGTTAAAGTTCAACAGACCCAAGGCAGCCCTTCACCCAGCCCCTTCGCAGGGGGGCAGATGGCATGTGAGGGTGTCAGCCCCACAGCCACCCTCCCTCCTCCCCTGGTTCCAGACCGTCAGTTCCCGTGGCAGCGCCTCTCCCAGGAACACCCAGCTCCTGCAGCTGGCTGGGAGATCCCCCTCAGCTCCTTCCCCTGGAACGCTCCTGCTCTGTCCCCTGGGCCTGTTTGCTCCTCCCTGAGCACTGGGAGCCTTTTCTCAGGGCCAGGGCTCATTAGCCAATCAGTTCCCACCCAGGCAGCCAGGCCCAGCTCCACCAAGGGATTTATTCTCCTAACGTCCATGGAACTTCTCGGTGGAGCTGGGCTTTAAGTACTGGCAGCTGGCTGAGCTGGGCTGGTTCTCCCTAAAGAAGCCCAGCATAACTAGACAGGGCCCTGACTCCCCTTGGTGGCCCAGCCAGCCAGGGCTGGGGGCTTCCCAGGATTGGGGAACGTCTTGGAGTCACGAGTCACCCTTTTCCCTCTAAAGCACCAATACAGATGGAAAATCCACTCAGATTTGGGGCCTTTGACTGAGATGGGGGAATCTCTGGGTGGTTCAGACCCCACAATCATCAATCGTCCCCTCAAATATCAGCATCAGATTCTTTCTCTTTCCCCATCAGCAACACTCAGCCCATTTGGGGTTAACAGAGTTTCCCCCTTTACGGCAATAACACCTGGTGGGTTGACAACTGACATCACTTGTTACATAGTTAAGAGTCATCTGGTTCCTGATAGGACAGGCCTTGATTCCCACCAGCCCCCATGGGCCTGTCCAGTCACTTCCTTCCTTACATCAAGGTGTCCCTGCCCCATGGACAGTGCTCAACTGTTCCTGCTGCTGTGTGAAAAACATCCAACCTGGCAACTGCAACCCACTGCCCGCCTGCCCCAGGCACTGGCAGCTCCAGACCCCACCGCCAACAGGCTGCAGACTGGGAGTGCCTGAGCCCCACCCACAGGAGAGCCAAGTAGCTCCTGTAATGGGGCCTCCCCAGGAGAGGGGAGAGCTGGGACCTTAGGTCTCACACATGGAGTCCACAGGGCTCCCAGGTGCCTAGGAAATCTCCACAGAGCAGCTCCCTGCCCATGGTGATCTGATCTGTGTTACAAGAACCCCTGACTGGGGCCCTGGGTGCTGCATACACCCTGACTGATCAAGGTCCCCTTGTGCCAGGCCCCACACAGACCCTCACTGAGCTCAGTATCCCCATTGTGCTAGGCCCCACACAGATCAGAGTCCCCCTTGTGCCAGGCACTGACCACTGAGCCTGTTTCTCTTGTGGTCTCCCTGCCCATAGCTAAAGGAGGACACACCACTTGTCTAGGGCCATCACATGGCCAGTATAGGGATTGAACCCACAACCTTGGTGTTATTAGCAATGTGCTCTAACCAGTTGAGCTAGCTGGCCCACAGACAACAGGCTGATAGGCCGTTCTTTTGAAAAGGAGCCACCGGGACCTTGTGGTCTCAGGAATGAGATGTGTGGGTGAGGACAGCTGCTCATGTGCAGGGGAATTAGCTCAAGTGGCAGCTCTCTTTGCATGCGAGAGGCCGTGGGATCGATGCCCATATTCTCCAGTGGCAGGGGTGTTCTCATCCCTTCTTTTCAAAGGCGCTGTCAGCCAGGGGCCCAAGTGCCTCCAGGGGCCTCCAAAAGCCATCCGGGCAGGGCAGAAAGCTGCTTGTCCCCAGCTCTCCTTTCACAGGTAGCGGCGGGAGCGCTGGAGAAACAGGCTCCAGGGGGGTGGAGTTTGCTCAACTGGCAACGTGCTCGTTTCACATGTGAGAAGTAGTGGGATTGCTCCCCATGTTCTCCAGCCTGCACTCTTGGGGTGAGGGACTGGTCCCTTTCTTACTGACCTAAGGCGACAGCGACAGCCCTTAGCCCCTCCTCAAAGCTCCTCTGCACAAAGCTGATTGGCTAGGAGGGAGTGCCACTCAAGGACACACACACTTCTGATTAAGGTATTTTAGAGCTTGTGGATCCAGATTATCTTCAATTGATTTTGCATCTTTTCAGACATGCCTTGGGGTGGGGTTTTCACCGTATCAGCCACCAGAGGATGCAGAGAGGGGCTCGTGCATTTGTCAAAGTGGGTTAGGCACCAGGGGCTAGATGCACAAAAAGATTTAGATGCCCAGCTGCTACTTTCATTTTAGGTACCCGAATCTGACATTTCGATGCCACTGATCCTCACCCCCAAACAGTTCTAAAGATCTTGAGGACCTAAATTTCAGTCACTTAAATCTGCCAAGTGCCTACAACAGAGCTTTGAAAGAGCATATCTGCATTCCTGCAGCCGATTCCAAACAATGACAAGAGTGGCCACTTCACTTCACGGGCTTATGGGACGTTTAAGGAGGCCGATCAGAGCACAGTAATGCAACACATCGTTCACACTGATGTCCAGGCGTTTCAGTTGCGGTGCAGCAAGCCTTATGCTTCTCGCGGAAGTGGATTACCAGGAGCGCTCCAGCTGCAGAGCCCAGGCGCTCTACGTGCGCTCTAACTTGCAAGTGTAGCCACGCCCTCAGTCTGTTTAGTTTTTTAAAAAGATTGAGAGGGGAGCTGATTGCAGTGTACAGGTGCCTCCGTTGAGAGAAAACACCAGGTATTTAAAGGGCTCTTTAGTCTTCCAAAGGAAGGCACATCAAGAACTAATGGCTGCAAGCAGAAATCAGGAACATTCTCATTAGAACAAAAGACAGATTTGGAAGAGGGAGGGTGATTCATCACTGGAATAAACTGCCAAGAGAAGTGATGGATTCTCCATCTCTTGATGTCTTCCAGTGAAGACTAGATGCCTTTCGCGAAGGTACTTTAGTCAAAAAGCAGCTATTGTGATACACAGGAGGGCTGGGATATGCAGGACGTCAGGTTAGATGCTCTAATCGCTCCTTCTGGCCTTAAGTCCACTAACTGATGAAAAACTGATGTTTTATTGTGTAACCAGCTGCATCCCCAGACTCAACAGTCATTGAGTGCGGTGATGCAGGGGAAACAACTCAAACATCCAGAGAGGCTGGGCAGGGGCAGGACTTCACCTTTGAGGGGAGGGGTGGGCGTGGCAGTGACATCACAAAGGCCTTTTGCAGGAACTCGGCCTATTGGGCAAAGATGGTGGGGAGGCGGTGACCTCACAGAGAGACACTGACATCAGCCAGGCAGGACAGAGGTGCAGGGCCAGGGCAGTCTCTGAGATCCCCCTTGCTCCCCACCCTTGGCTTTGCTGCCGCAAGTCTCCTTCTCGAGGTGTCTCCTGGACGACGGAGAGAGAATTTGGATTCACGTATGTGAGCATGAGGAGGAACCTCTGGGGAGTTTTCTCCTGTCCTGCCATTAACTGTGCTAGAGAACAAACGTCCCATTTACAAGGTAAGAGGCTCAGAGAGGTTCGGAATCGGTTCCGTCTGATCCCCTGGTGCAGGCAGAATTCTAGGCACAGAAAACACTGGCTGAAAGTGGCAGAATTTGATTTCCTACCTAGGACTTTGATGCTTGGAATCCCTGGGGAAATTGGGGTTTATCCTTTTTGGTTTCTCTTTTCCTCTTTCCTCCCTCTTTTCTGCTCTTCTCTTGCTTCTTTTTTCCCTTTTCCCTGCTTCCCTCTCTCTACCAAAGAGGGGTGTGTGTGGTGTGTGGGCAATGGGTGTAGGGGGTTGCTCTCATTGTGGAAGGTCCTCACAAAGAGGTGGATCTGGATCTGAGAGTGAGCCCTTCTGATGGTGACCTGGGAAGTCTTTTGGGACATCTGTGAGACCTCTCAGCCTCCCACCCCTCCAAGTCTCAATGCTGATTGGCCGAGCAGGGAGCTATGGACAGCGAAGAGATGCTGTTGGTCTCTTTTCAAATCAGGCAAATAAGTCACAACCAATCCAGTGTCTGGGATTAATCTTGCTGCTTCTCTCCATTAGTTGTCTCTTTGCAGTTCATGATTCTCTCCAATGTTCTAGGTCTTCTAAAATACCGACTGAATAATTACTATGAACATCTGTGGGTCTATAGTTCTCTACTTGAGAACACTTTATTCTGATCAGTGTCTTCTAAAATACCGACTGAATAATTACTATGAACATCTGTGGGTCTATAGTTCTCTACTTGAGAACACTTTATTCTGATCAGTGTATGAAATTCAAGATGTGACAGGTTGAAAGTCAGAAGCAGCGTTTCCTCTGAATTTTTAGGGTCGTATGTGGAATGAATTTTGTTCTGTGCACCAGTATGGAGGGGAGGAGTGACCCATCACCTGTGCATTGGTGCACATGACAAAATTCATTCTGCACATGGACAGCGTGTGGCAGGGGTGAGGCTGAAGGGTTCGGAGAGTGGGAGGGGGCTCAGGCGGGCAAAGGGTAGTGGGGTGGGGGTGGGGCCAGGAATGAGGGGCTCAGGGCTAGAGCAGAGGATTGGGGGTTCAAGAGTGTGAGGGCTCCTCCTGGGGATGTGGGATCTGGGGTGGGTTGGAGGTGAGGGGCTCAGGGTTAGAGAAGAGGGCTGTGGTGCAAGGGAGGTGAGAGCTCTGGTAAGGGGTATGGGCTCTGGGATGGGGCTGGGAATGAGGGGTTTGGGTGCATGTTGCCCCAGGGAGAGAGGATTCCTGCCCTCCCCTCGGCCCTATCTCACCACTGCAGCTCAGGGCCAGGTGAGAGGCACCCGGTTGAACTGGGTTGCGGCTGGCAGAGGGGACAGGATTTATTTTTCAAAAGACAAAAGGGGGAAGGGAAGGAGTTATGCTTCATTTGTTACTTTATAAACTTAGGTCCTGTCTAATCTACAAGACGCTACAGTAATAAGACCCATGTCGTGTGGTGACATCACAAGAGGAGAGGGTGTGAGAACTACAGCAATAGAGAGGACAAGGGATTTATAGTCAGATTGTTTCAAATTGTGCATTCGTCAGCTGACATTTAACAGCAACGCTTAGCTAACATAATGGAGAAAGGAAGTCTCTGCTAAAGATTTAACATGCCCCTTTGCCCAGCTCCAAACCCTTCCCTGAGCAGAGTGTGCCCAGAACCACCCCCTCCGCCACCCAAACACATTCAGACACACAAGCCCACAGCTTGGCGCCCAGCACAAAGCAAGGGAGGGTCTCGCTTGGCTTCTTTTACTTTTTATTTTGCCAAAGGTTTTTTAAAAAACATTTCCTGCACCTGTTCCCCATGGTAAGGAAATAGGTGATTGTGGGGAAAAGAACTTGAGAGTGGGGGAGCCAGGAACATGGGGAGAGGCAGAGGAAGGGGAATGTGCAAGGGGGTGAAGGAGCAGTTGAGGGGAGGGTTCAGGGGGAGCTGAAGGAGGCAGTTGGGTGTATGGGGGGAAGACTGAAAGGGGAGCTGGGGAGGAGCCTGGGGGTCAGAGGGAAGGTTGAAGAGGGTGATGAGGGAAGGGGATGAGGGGTAGCTGGGGGAGACTGAAGGGAGTGATGGGGGTGCTGAAGAGGTGATGGGAGGAGGGAAACTGGGGGAGGTTGGGGGAGTCTGAATGGGGAGGAGGGGGAGGGGGACCCCGCCCCGTCGGCCACGCTCGGGGAAAGGCTGAAGGGAGCAATGGGGTGAAGGGAGCCGGGGCAGTGACCGGCGGGGGGGGGGGGGCAGCTGCTCATCCCCATTGAAGGGGAGGAGGGAGAGGAGCTGCCCTTGTATCAGAAGCTGCTTCCTACTGGAACTTGCTACTTCACTGTTCCTGAGCAGGGTCCTGTGATCAGAAGGTTCAAAGGGGAACTAGATGGATTCATGGAGGGTGGGCCCATCAATGGCTATTAGCCAGGATGGGCAAGGACGGTGTCTCTAGCCGAGAAGCTGGGAATTGAATGAGAATAGAAAGAAACAGGCACCCAAACTGGAAAAACAATTCAGATCCACATCTCTCTGTCCTCCAGGCCTGAGCAGCCAAGAAGCCAGAGAGCTGTGAACCAGTACAGACCCCCAGAACAGCCAGCTCCTGACCTATGTGAACACAGCCAGGGTGGGGCAGGTGAGGGCACTTAGCCAAAGCACTGCACTAGCTCCGCACTGGAGCTCCCAGCAGCAGCTGCAGCCAAGATCCGGGACAAGAGTCTGCTACTTATTCCCAACTCGTGGAGTTCCTCCTTCAGCTCTGGAGGGAGGCTGGGACTGAGAAGACCGGGTTGGAGTCCCGCTAATGGCTGAGGTTTGTGTGGTGCATGGGTTCACTGCTACAAGGCATAAAGAGAATCCCTGGGAGGGTGAGTTAATTGTATCTCTAGGGACTTGGGTCCCTGTGCAGTCTCCGTGACTGACAGGTGAATGTCTGAGAAGGGGGCCATTACTGCCCCATGGACAGGGACAACATTAGGGGTGGACAATGTGGGCAACTGCCCAGGGAACCTGGTCGGGGGATGGGGAGCACAGAGGTGTGCACTGCCAGCAGACAGGGGGAGGCCGGCGCAGTGAGTGACAGCAGTGGTGACTGCGTATAGAGTCAGGGGACTCACAGCTCTAAACTCTCAGAGGCAACACATGAGGAGACACCCAGATTTCTCCCTGCTTCCTGTCCGTGGAGGAATGTCTGGGGGAGAAAGGGCGCAGTGACTCATAGCATTTTTCAGCTGCTCTCTATGTGGTGAAAACGCTGTTCAGCACTAGGTGCTATCCAGTAACCATAGTGCTGATCTGCCACCATTAGCGGAAGCAGGGAGAGATCGAGATTTGGACTTACGTAAATTAGTGAAATGGGAGTGGTGACAGTAAAACATAATGATACGGTGCATATAAATGTGTAACATGTTGGGTAATTATAAAGATTTTAATAATAAAGATAATATTACACTATCACAGTTAGGGAAAACAAAATGACAGGTGTAAGGAATCAGAGCTGTGAAAATCAAAATGGAGGCCTTTGAATGGCGTTGCCAATGCCAGTCAGGTAGACTGGGGTGAAATAAGTCACTCCAACACCTGAAGGGAGGGGTGAGTCAGGTAGAACACAGATCTTCAAATTGGTCCAGCTCTAAAGCCGCAGGTTTTCAATCAGATCCAGATTCCAAAAGGCTTGAAGCTGATTGGTGGGCTAACTGTATAGACGGCAGAGAGCTGACAGGCTTCCGTCAGTGTGTGTCACACAAGTGGAAGGCTCAGGAGCGTGTAAGAAGAACAGCAGAGGAGTTGTTGGAAGAGAAGATTAAGAAGATCTAAACGAGCTGAACCACTTGAAGAAGCAAAGCAGATACCAGCTGAAGGAGACCGAACAGAAAGACCTATTCAGAGTAAAGGAAAGAAGACATCAGAGAAAGGATGCATGATGATTTTAGTAGAAGACTATAATTGAAACATATATTTGTATGAAAGTTAATAAAGATGGACATGTGTATGTGTGTGTGTGTGTGTTCATTGTTTATTAGCTTTTAAAGCACCGCTGTCAGCATTCTGCATGTGACTGGCCATTGCATGCAGAATGTAATAATTTTAAACTGTTTAAATGTATAGTGGCATAATATTGGGTATTTGGATATGCATATAGGCTACTCGAATTTGTTTGTATTTTAATACATGCTTGTTACGTTAAAAGATATGGTCTATTCTTTTAGTATATGCATTAGACTTATTGTATTAGGGAATATTTTGCGTTAAATCAGTTATTTTGTTTTCAAAGAAATTACTGCCTGTGTTAACCCTTTGAATGGAAGGCCCTATCAGTGTTCTCCCAAGGGGGTTAACAGAGGGGTAACAGCAGGAGGGGTTGTGGAGAAGAGACACAGCAGGGGTTATTCTTTATTATTGTTGTGTATTTCACAAATAATTTCACATAGTCTCAGATTCAGTGCCTGAAATCATGTCCAACAGTGCCTACATCTCTCAGCTTCTCTGGGCTAGCATTAGATGGGTCTATCTCCCTCTCCATCTGCCTGGGTTCTCGCCTTCCTTTACTTTATACTTGGGAGTGAGAAGAAACGTATCAGGAAGAGCCAAAGATTGCATCATGAAATCTTTACTCAGCAAGGAGTCCTAACTCAGACATTTAATCCCATTGAACTCATGAAGGTTGCGGGATCTGTCCACAGGACCTGCTGTAACTCCGCAATTCAACTTTTGGAACAGCATTTTATTTGTGTTGATTGATCTGCAAACATTTTAATGTATTGCTGCTGTCATGAGGAATAAAGTGCACCTGACGAAGTGGGTATTAGCCCAAGAAAGCTTATGCCTCAATACTTTTGTTAGTCTTTTAGGTGTCACAGGACTGTTGCTTCTGCAGACCCAGACTAAGAAATGAGCTATAGCCCACGAAAGCTTATGCTGAAATAAACTGGTTAGTTTCTAAGGTGCCACAAGTATTCCTCGTCTTATTTACGGCTACCTCTCTGATTCTTGAGGAAGAAAAAATGATTCTATGTTCTACCATACAGTCTTTGTATCCTGAAGTAAAATCACATACGACAGACTCCTGTTGGCTATATAGAGCACGTGTTATGAGAGAAAAAGCATATTTTCTTGCTGACTCTGAGACAGACATTACAGATGTGTAATGTTGTTAAAGCTAGAATGTATGGGTTTGCACAGGAGGAAGTTTCCTAGAAATTAATTCCTAACAGAGATAATTTCTTCAGCATAAGCACTGGAATCAACTTTTACAATTTTGATTAGCCTAATGAAATTATTAGTTTTTGTAAAGACTTTTTAATAACAGATAATGTATGTCCAAGTCCAAAATGCATACCTTTTATGCCATAGTTTTTGCACTTGTTTATATATATTGATGCGTTTTAGTGAACATAGAAATTGCTAACAGGGCCAGCCCTAGGCCAAATGGCACCCCATATGAGGAGTGTTTTTGGCACTGCTCCCTCCACTTCTTAAAACTTTTGAATACCTTGTTACATGTGTAGCCCATTTCACAGCTTTGATTAACAATTTGCATACATGATTTATTCCTGTCATATCTAACAATAAACCTTCCAGCCTGAGAGCGAGGACTCAGTTTTTCCTCCACATGTTAAACAGTGTTACCGTAGGTGCAGCCTTGGAGTGTTAACCCTCGTCCTTTAGTTCAAAAGGTCACATTTCTTGCCTTTGCTCTCGCAAACGGAAGCACAGCATCAGAAAGATCTGAAGACTGGCCAAGGGCATTTTCAAGTGATAAAACAGCAAGTGACGTCATCTCTTGTTGGCCATGTCAATTGAAGATATGTCTTGATGAGCCTGAGCTCCAAAAAGCTGCACTCGCCACTTGCGTCTGTGACCAGAAACAGGCAGAACCTTCAAAGCTATCCACACATTGGAAAAGCGTCCTTCAGCTCTGCATCATGAATGAATTGGAAGTCTTGGAGTGGAGAGTGCTTCCTGTGTTGCAAAATGTGACGGATGTTGTCCAATTTGACATAGAAGTCTTTTATCAGTGATGTCCGAACATTCCCCATGTGTCAGCGTCCCTTGAAGCTCCATTCCAACAGTCAAGAGTGTTTTCCTGTCTGCCGGAAGCTTACTAAGGTAATACAAAAACAGCATTTCTTTTACATTGTTGCGTAGATAGAGGTTTGATAGATATCTCTGGCATCTCATTACATAGGTCCTTTACTAGGTGAAACCTACAGTCTTCAAGTCTTAAAACATAAGTACACTTTCACAATTACACAAGAAAACTAGGTTCACAATACTGCAGTTGGGCTCACTTCCTTATATCTCATCATTTATATCTCACTGACTGACTGGTCACAACCCGTCCCTTATATACCTGCGATGGCATGGCTGACAACTTTCTAGGAGGTTCAAGGAAAAGATAGGTCTCAGAAAGTCTGCAAGGTTCCATGAGAGTCTACAAAGGTCCAGCAAATTCTAGGTTAGTGAAATATGAATCCATATATGGAATACCTGAAACATTTTATTTCAGACATTCTATTTTCCCTTTTGGGGCAACAAAAACAGCATCCCGAACCAGGCGTTCCAGGCAGCCGCCTGCCCCTAAATCCAACCCCGGTTGTTAAATTATGCAATTCTAACAACAGAATCCTGGGAAACAAATGGATATTTATAGTTTGACTTGCTATTGTAAATGGCTCTTTAAACCTTAATCTCCCGAGACTCTATTTCCACAGCTATGCATTATGGAATTTGTGTAGTTGATGATGCAGCATCCATCCTGTTTTACTGGAATGTGTGAAAGAGATTACTGAACCCCTACTTTAAAACAAAAATTACAAATAGAAAGCCAGAACCAGTACACTTAGTCTTTATCCTGTTTGACGATATTCATTCAGCAATAGCAGACCAGTAGGAAGGAATGGCTCTCTATAAATTATCCTTTTTCATGGCCTTGTATTAAACCAGCCAGACCAAGCAGATAGAAGAGAGAAGCTCTAGGAAAGGGTGTCCTTTTCCCACGTACAGACAGGTCTGCTGTATTCCATATCATTTGGGACTGGAATTTTTTATTTTTAGCCCAAATTTTTATTTGTGACAAATTTCACTTCGTGGTTCTGGGGTGTTTTTCCCCCCTTCAGGGCTGGGTGACGAGACCAGGGGCACGGTACAGGGGGTATATTGCCACCCTCACTTCTGCACTGCTGCGGATGGGGGCACTGCTGCCTTCAGAGCGGGGCACCGCCAGCAGCTGCCGCTCTCCGGACCCCCAGCCCGTTCTCAAGCTGCGGTGGGGCCGACCCCCGGCACCTCTCTCAATACACGCTAAGCACGGGGGACGCAGCGTGGCCCCTGGGGGCCGGGAGAATAGGGAGCCCCTAGGGCCCAGTTCCCCTGGGGCTGGTCCTGCGCGGCAGGGAGCGGCCGCCTTGCCAGCGCGCGGGCCCCACGCGGAGCCCCAAAGCCACAGGACAAGCGCGACGTTCCCGCCTAGGACGCCGCGCCCCAAGGAACGCGCGGGCAGAACCGCGCATGCTGCAGAAGAGCGCGCATGCCCAGTTGAACAGAAAGCGGGGCGAGCAGTTTCTGGCGCTCTGCTAACGCGCATGCTCAGTGGGAGACAGGCCCCGGCCGAGGGTGGGCGTGTTTCTGCTCCTTGCCTGGCTGCGCCGGGAATGTCCGACCAGGGCCTGGCCGGCGGCGGGGCGGACTCGGGGCTGGATGCGGCCCCGGGTAAAGTGGGAGTCTCGGTGCGGTCCCGGCGGAAGCTGCCGACGGCGGAGGAGGCAGAGCTGTTCGAGCTGGCGCGGGCGGCGGGGATCGACCTCGACCCGGAAGTGTTCAGGTGAGGGGGGGCGAGTGCGGGTGAACTCGGACTGGAGTAGAGGCGACGGTGGGTCAGGGGAGAGGAAGGTGAGCGCAGGGGGG